>CM068824.1:45923505-46523505 GCA_028554795.2 Sinohyriopsis cumingii
AAGGATGATGACCCAATCTGTCTGTCTATTGATGCGTGTATTTACTTAAGAAGAAATATGACCTCTAAAACACAAAGAGATACGGCAAGCATGATTAGATTAAACACAACGAAGTTTTTTTCCTTCACGCCCGTGTAATTTAGAGTTTCAATCGTCTTTGAAGACAAACTTGGTCTCCTTTTGTAGGGCTTGAAATAATAAAAAAAGCTGAAAAATCTTAAGCACTTTGCTATAGATAATTTCATCAACAGACTAAACAACATAAATACCGTTACAACAATAGAAAGCCTTAAATCTTCTATCAAAAAGAAATGCATGAAAAAAATTAAAGATTAACGATAACTAACCAATGAAACCGAATTTAACAAAGGCAATGACATGTGAAGAAATGCCTGTCACTTTGGAAAGGTAGGCGAATGTACTCTGCCATGCACCATCAACTTGAAAAAAATTATGAACAGAGAGAAACCTGAATTCAAAATTCAGTTGGTTTTTATTCTTCAAAATTATTTCGTTTCTTTTTTTCTTTTTTTTTTTTTTGGAACAAATCTAAGCACTAATATAGAGTGGAAAAGGGAAAATGCACATACAAGCTTTGATATTTCTGAAAAAATGAGGGGATATTCCTAACGTTCATAACCACCTATATATGCTTGGAATTGTCTGTGACTTATCCACAAAACAAGATGTACATATTTCTGGTCAAGCTGCAAGTGTGTGCGTGTTTTTGAAAATGGTAAAACTTGGATATACAATTTTCTCGTGACACTTATAAAGTGAAGAGTCTGTGCAAGTGTCAAAAGCCAAAGTCATATAAGTTTTGTATTTTGTACGGCTTGTAAAGATTTCCACTTAGGAAATGTGAAGTATCACAAGTTATTATCACAAACAGAAGTGGAACATAGGGGCTTGCAAGAAAGAAAATAACCCAGACAGTTGGTGTCATCAAGAGTGCTAGAGACGGTACCCGAACTTGCTTGCTTGCTTACTTGAATTAAAGTGATTTTCGCTTTAATGGAGCATGTATCACTGGTTTAATAACGCACCGCGTGATTTTTAATTACTCCTGGGAAGGAAGGAGAGCCTCATCCCCCAGGCTTTGATGTACTCACAGACTATTTTTAAATTTAGCCGCTCAGGTGTAGGACTAACTAGTCCTTAACAACCTGACTGAAAGGCTTTACACATGAGTGGGAATTGTCTCACCACACACTCATTTTTCTGTCCGAGCGTGGTAAAGGAGGAAAAAAGGTGCTCAGCAAGACAGCCATGAATGTTAAGTACTCACCAAAACGCTAGCCCGTACTTATTTCAAATCAAGTCGTGTCACCAAAAAAAGACGATGTGTACGACATCAAAGGCATTGTCAGACGCAGAATGCCTCAATGCTAACTGGCTAGGTCTGCATGTCTTGCTCCCGCTGCTGTTGCGTATATTTCTTCCCTCCACACCGAGTTCTGGGCTTAATTCTTTTAATTTCGTTGTACCCGAACTTACATTATCCATATTATTACCAAGAAAAAAAAACAAAAACGCACAGACCTAAAAGAAACACTCACTCACTTTTTTTACAGAACATTACTATTTGTAAAATTATGATAAGCGACGGAAACGAACAACTTAGAGTCACACTTTCTAACCAAGATAAAGAAATCATGTGCTGATAGACTCACTTCTGTATTTTTCTTCTAACTGACTAACATATCATAGGCAATGGAATGTTATTTCTTTTCGAGAGTATGGGGTAGCCCTGAATTTTTGTTTTTGGGGAACTTGACGCTATGGCGATCGCTTAGGTTATAAGATGGCTGCCTCCTCTGATGACAGGCTTTCTCACAGGATAAGGTCTGCTTCTTCGGAAAAGAGAAGAAGAACTCTTTGATGTCGATACGACAATCGACAAAGCCTCTGTCAGGTTCATGCTGCTGCTGTTGCTGCTCTCTCTGCCGTTTATGAAGTCTGTACTTCTCCATCCATTCTTCTTTCTCCTTCTTGAATTCCTCCTTGAAGAGCTCTTCTTTCAGGTCTTCAGTGACTTTCAACATTATGATATTGTCTATCTCTTCAGGTCTCGGTATCAGACTTGTCATGACCCTATGCAAATTCACATAGGCTTCGTTCAACTTGGCTAATCTTGAGCACATCTTCGTAGGAAGATAAGTTAACAATGGATGGGCAGACTGGAGACTGCCCCGTTTTTATGGTCAAAGCGCGGACGTGAAGGAAAACATTACTACACGGTTTTCGAGCCGGAACTTTCAAATAGTGTTATGGGAGGGATAGAGAGAAGTCAAAGAGCATGAATCAAGATTCCTATAGCCAAACAAACCACAAAGGCATTTTTTTCTTCAAAACACAACATTTTTTATTCATGCTACAAACAACTCTAACATTTTTTTAACAATAATCCAACACGATAACATCAAACATTTTTTTCAAATACCAAACATTTTTTTTCAATTCACACTCTACTTTAAACAGGGCTGACAACGTTGTGAATGAAATTGTGATTTCCACTGTTGGAAGTCATTAGGCCATTGATGGACACTACGTTTCCTAGTTAGAGACAAAAGATAAGCATAATGGTCACAAAACCATCGATCTACTTTCACATCGTTTCTTGAAGAAGAACGAGGATCAAAATGAGTCACTAAATGTTCTAAGGAATAGCCCAGGCTGCGATGATGCAGAAAATACACACAGTACTGTTCACACACCAAGGAATCTGTGCCTTGTAATTTCACATTACTGAATCGGGTGGTCTAAGCATTTCTTCTCATAAAGTCAATGATATCGTCTTCCAAAGGGGGCAATCCGTACGAATCGAAATATTTCACACATCCTTCTTGAGGAAAGTAAACGGCTACCCAGTGGGTTCCTGTCGTCCGTGTTGATCACGTAAGCTTGATGGTTTTGAGGTTTGCGATGAGGGAGTTCATCTTTAGCACAGACGACAGGATTCCAAGAAGCAGTGTACGAACTGTGGTTCAAAAGGTAATAAAGTTCTAAGGTATCCATTTTTTTTTTTTTTTTTAAGTCATCAATTCGATCCTGACTTTCTGCTTGAAAATGTCTGACAAGTAACCGTTTTCTTCGCCTTGTCTCCCAACTCTAATCCAACAGAGCTTCGATGCGATGGATTTCTTGAGTTGTTAATGGAGGAAATTAATGTTCACGCAAGCCTTTATACCACTGTTGTAACACGTCTTCTTCCGAGATGAGACTCCAAGCTTCGTCCAGATATTCGTCCAATTTTTCTTCTTGACTCAGTATTAGGCATTTATCGTGTTGAATTTGACTGGGATGATCGTTATGACATCCATAGCAATCTTTCTTGATCAATTCCTTAATTTTTTTCTGTCAAGACTATAGCATAACAGGAAACTACATGTGATTCTTGTTCTGGCCATCTAGACTTCATCATGATGACTTCTTCGTCTTTGTCTTGGGGTTCTCCTTCCTCAGGATCTTCACATTCCATGTCCAAAGAATCCCTACTATATAAACATTGATAAAAGTCTTCCATGACTTCTAATAGTGTAGAATGACTTCTCTCAAACTGTTGGTTTATATCGTATTGTCCAATTCAGCATACAGGAGGACGTTCACCGTATTATCTGAGCGTAGATTTTCTGCAAAGTGAAATTCCACACGCATCTGGCCGGATTTTATAGGGTGAAAATGTCACTCGTAGCTGTCTTGACTTACAATTCGTTAGAGAACCGTTTTCCAAAATGGAGTTTCACTGTAACTTTCCCTTTGGAGAAGGGAATATTTTGTCCCAGATCTCCTTTTATAGCAATGTTGACAGTGTCTAAATACGACTTACTGACGGGTAAATAGTGAGGATGTACAAATTCACGGTGTACGTGATAGGTGTTTGCACCTTCCTGGTCATTGTTTGTGGTACTATCCACTATGAAAGGAATGACACGCAGTAACGGCACAGAGGTGTGTCCCACCACGTTGTACTCCACCACATCGGAATACACAAAGATCAAATTAAGTCCTTGGTTCAGTTCTACCGGGTTTCCAAAAGCTCTGTAAAAATCCATATTACTTTTGATCTTGGGGCTCATATTGTTTGCGACCATTTCTGCATGTCCACCCAAAATTTCAAACAAACTACCATTGAACCTGAGGGACAATGTGTCCGTATCTTGAAATTTGATCACGAGACGATGAGCCACTTTATGGTACTCAATCTTCACACTTTTTTTGGCTCTGTTCAGTGCTTTGCCAAAGGCTAAGTTGAACCTGTCCGCAATAGTGTCCACCAAATGTTCACCACTAAAATAATAACCTGAAGGAATTTTCAAGGTGTAGATAATGAAGGCTGGATTGCTGGCTGGTCTTGTGTCCCCTAAAAACCCGATTTTGTTGATTACTTCCTCCAATTGGGCATTCAGGATTTCCACCTCGAAAGTGTTTTGCTTTTCGGTGATGTTTTTGATTTGTGTTGGATAAATGATTTCCACTAAAGCCACTTCCCAATGGGCTTCGTGATCTAACTGGATGGTCTGAGGTAATTTGACCGTGTAACAGCACAACGTGTTGTTGGGAAACACCTCCATGGAACTGTCACTGGGTAAGGTTAAGTAAAATTGGTTGTTATTGCTCATAATTCCAGAGTTTTGTGGCTCTCCGAGGCGATACTGGAAGTCAGAGGAGTGTCTCCGCCCAAAATGGATTTGTTGTTGGAGTGGTGTTGGCACTGACACTGGACACAAGGTTCCCGTGGTTCTCGTTCGAGGAGAATTTCAGGGAGGGATTAGGAAGCAGGTAACCGATGTAACTGCTCAATACAATGGTCCACAATTGTTTGTCTCCTTGTTGCAAACTCAAATTGGCGATGGCTGCCCCGATGACACAATACACCACGAAGATTTGGCAGAAAAAGACGATTTGTGTTTTAGGCACACGTTCTCTATACCTCACCCACAAGGGTTGTTTTTGTAAATCTTGCAGAGAAGAATTGGGGGAAGGAGTGATCGCAGTAGCTGAATCTGTGTGAAAGGGAATGATGGTCACTTCTTTTTATAGTCGATGACGTGCGAAACGTCGATCCAAGAATGATAACTGGTCGGATATCCTTTCCAACGTACTTTGACTTCTTTGGCACGTCGTTTGCCCACTTTACGGTTTCTGCCAGTTAGCACTCCACCCACCTCGAGAACACAAATAACATCTAGTCAACAGCTGACTATACCTAACAAACAACCCGTCCCGGAAAGAGTGGTGGCAAAACAAAGGGCCAATTATGTTAGACAAACGGTATGGCAAACTCAAATGTAATTATCGGAGGCACTACGTTCTTTTCTCATTCCGATACTACAGGCAATCTCAGCTGAAATGACAACCACAACAACAATAACAGCGACATACACCATAACAGCGGATTTGAAACTATCTACCTCAACTGAAGAATTAGTATCAGAACCAGAAAAGGAAATTGAGGCGGTTGAGGAGGAGGAGGGGGACGCTGACCCTCGTTGAAAAGTACACCGAAATGGGGCTAGATCAAGCATTGTATGACATCAACATAGCAGGGCAGTTTACTAGAGCCATACAATACGTTGCCTACAGGTCTCTAGACACCTTTAAACCAAGACCTTCTCAGTGGGGATTAGGGGTCAGAGTTATTCCCCAATTCTACAGACAAACCTACACTGGATACCCCCTCAGTCAACTGGTAGAAGCCGCTGCTTACATTACCGCCCATCATGGCTACGCATTTCCTGATATCAAGAATCATGAGACTAGGAGTGCGGGAAAGAACGTGAAAGCAAAAGAGAGACGTGTTACCTTCTAACAGAAACAAACAGACTTTTTTTTAGGGCTCCAAAAGATTGCTTTTTATTAAATAGGGAACCATATTTGGCTTGGTATCCCTCTATGACTAAACTATTCTCGAAACAAACTTGACCCATTGGAACACTGCAACAAACTTAACTTTTTAAACCTAACAGTGACCAAACTGGTATATGTCGCTTAGACATAATAATTTAAAAAAGATCAGTATTGCTATTTTTATGTACACTAAGTACTAATATTAGACAGATATGTTAGGAAATTTAACATATTCGTTAGATTTGAACTAATTGCACGGGTGGTTAACACATTATTGGTACTTATTATTGCCGATTAGCAAAAAACGGGACTTGATTTGAAATAAGTACGGGCTAGCGTTTTGGTGAGTACTTAACATCCATGGCTGTCTTGCTGAACACCTTTTTTTCCTCCTTTACCACGCTCGGACAGAAAAATGAGTGTGTGGTGAGACAATTCCCACTCATGTGTAAAGCCTTTCAGTCAGGTTGTTAAGGACTAGTTAGTCCTACACCTGAGCGGCTAAATTTAAAAATAGTCTGTGAGTACATCAAAGCCTGGGGGATGAGGCTCTCTTTCCTTCCCAGGAGTAATTAAAAATCACGCGGTGCGTTATTAAACCAGTGATACATGCTCCATTAGAGCGAAAATCACTTTAATTCAAGTAAGCAAGCAAGCAAGTTCGGGTACCGTCTCTAGCACTCTTGATGACACCAACTGTCTGGGTTATTTTCTTTCTTGCAAGCCCCTATGTTCCACTTCTGTTTGTGATAATAACTTGTGATACTTCACATTTCCTAAGTGGAAATCTTTACAAGCCGTACAAAATACAAAACTTATATGACTTTGGCTTTTGACACTTGCACAGACTCTTCACTTTATAAGTGTCACGAGAAAATTGTATATCCAAGTTTTACCATTTTCAAAAACACGCACACACTTGCAGCTTGACCAGAAATATGTACATCTTGTTTTGTGGATAAGTCACAGACAAGTCCAAGCATATATAGGTGGTTATGAACATTAGGAATATCCCCTCATTTTTTCAGAAATATCAAAGCTTGTATGTGCATTTTCCCTTTTCCACTCTATATTAGTGCTTAGATTTGTTCCAAAAAAAAAAAAGAAAAAAAGAAACGAAATAATTTTAAAGAAAAAAAACCAACTGAATTTTGAATTCAGGTTTCTCTCTGTTCATAATTTTTTTCAAGTTGATGGTGCATGGCAGAGTACATTCGCCTACCTTTCCAAAGTGAGAGGCATTTCTTCACATGTCATTGCCTTTGTTAAATTCGGTTTCATTGGTTAGTTATCGTTAATCTTTAATTTTTTTCATGCATTTCTTTTTGATAGAAGATTTAAGGCTTTCTATTGTTGTAACGGTATTTATGTTGTTTAGTCTGTTGATGAAATTATCTATAGCAAAGTGCTTAAGATTTTTCAGCTTTTTTTATTATTTCAAGCCCTACAAAAGGAGACCAAGTTTGTCTTCAAAGACGATTGAAACTCTAAATTACACGGGCGTGAAGGAAAAAACATCGTTGTGTTTAATCTAATCATGCTTGCCGTATCTCTTTGTGTTTTAGAGGTCATATTTCTTCTTAAGTAAATACACGCATCAATAGACAGACAGATTGGGTCATCATCCTTGAGTTTCACTGTACTTTCGGTTCTTTACTTCATACAAACCCCAAATTTATTAGTTTGAAAAAAAAAAAGATAGCATGCCCCTCAATACTGTAACACGTCTGTTCTGACTCTACCGATGTGAGTGTGAGTGTTTATGTCGAAATGTTTAAGTGAGATATAAAAAAATGGCCAGCTTGAAAACGCGAACCAATACTGTGACGCTCAGTATTTTGATGTGGTAAGAGGAAATGGTACAACACACACACAAAGAGGGCTTGTAAGTTCATATTTCAGTGTCTGCACTGTAATGGTAACAACGCAAGAACATAGGGATTATTATGCCACACAGTCCTAGAACAAAACAATGCATCACCCGTTGTAAGCCATTTCATTGGCTATACTTATTTTCTTACCGCTTCGCTTCGAATTGACTTGAGTAGCTATTCAGACAGTGACGAGAATGGCCATGCTTTACTGGGTCTATCCTATAGGCGATTTATATTAAAAAATATTTTTAAAAATTAAACTAATGCACGAACAATCGTACCATGGGCGATCCCATGGAAATTGTGTCCGTCTTATTGCAAAATACATCAACATTTAATTTAACCGTGCAGATCGCTAGAACAAACCTCTGATCATACACATTTTGAAAAGTGTTGTGTGACACGGATCGCCATTGTCGTTTGGTGTCTGCTTTCTTCTTCGAAAAGAGATCGTTTCGTCTTGACTATAAAAATTTAATTTGCCTAAGTTTTACGCACTACTTAAACTCATACATTTACGTTGTAGGTGTAAGCCGTCGTTCTCAGTTTTCTGGAAGTTCGTTTTTGCGTTTCTCAGATGTGATAATATTTTGTATGGACCGAACGAAATTTCTTTTGTCGTGAATCAGGACTCGTGGTTTTGTGGCATAATTGGAGAGCATTGATTAAAGCCCAGTTATGTCGTCTTCGAAATCGCTGACACGGATTTGAACTAACACTTCAGGTTTTGTGTGAGGCGATACGGTACATCATTGCCTTTTGCTTCCTCAATGAAATCGTTTCATCTTATTGCAAAATTACATTTGACTAGGTTACATACGCGGCAGGTCTCTCTATATAAGGAGAGTGTCTTAGCGTCAGAGTATTCATTCCGCTCTCAAACGATCAAGAAAATGGAAGAGTCAGCACAGATCGACCTGCTGGTCAAATATTTGCTAAAAGTCATACGAAAGCATAATTCACATGCAAAGTGGCAACAAAACTTACTCTTTTGGTCGTTTATTTGATGAGAGTCAAACGAAAGTGTGTAAGTGCTAATGAAGTTTGCTATATCTGCAAAGGTAAATGGGCATTTGTCTCCAGAATACCTGCTTCGTCTAAGAAAGAGAGACAAAAGTCAAGATACCTAATATCGTTGTCAGGAGAAAGGACACTGGAATTCAGAGTGCCCTACGAGAAAAGAGAAGAAACAAAAACAAGACGAAACAGAGAAGAGGGATTCAGAAGAAGAAGAAATTGAAGATGATGAAGAACTTGTGCCAGTAAAGACACGGAAATGGAAAAAAATTGACAATGTGAGCCGATGCGTTGGCCCTGATGTGAAATTTCATACTACCTTCTAAAAGAGAATAGACCAGAAAGAAAACGTAAGTGTCTCTTGGTCTTGACATTGTATAATAAGGATGGCGTGTTTTGTTTTCTACTCACACTTTATGAAATTGTGCTCTTTCACCTCTCTCTATCCCTCTGGATCATGTTTTAGTTAGAATTGAAATGGAAGGATGTTTTCCTTCACGCACGCTCTTTAGGCTTGCAAGTCGGTAAACAATAGTCAGTCTATTCATTCATCATTTTGTGTCTTGATGTTTCCTAAATCACACACTGATGCCATAAAATAACGGGTTAAATGGGTTTTGTAGTGTTGGGAGTGGGGGTGGGGAGGGGTGGGTGTAGGTGTTTGGCAGAGTTGGTCATTGCAGGTGAGGGCTTAGGTGCTTTCAAAAAACTTTTTCTTCTTCACTCTGTGTTGATAGTATATTTGGGGTTTTTATGCGTTCGCGTACGTTTGTGTGGATAGTTTATTTGGGGTTTGCATTATCTCCCTTCTGTGTTGATAGTATATTTGGGGTTTGTTTTTTCCTCTTCCCTCTGTGTGTGTGCGTGTGTGTGTGTGTGTGTGTGTGAGAGTGTGTGTGTGTGTGTGCGTGTGTGTGTGTGTGTGTGTGTGTGTGTGTGTGTGTGTGTGTGTGTGTGTGTGTGTGAGTGTGAGTGTGTCTGCGCGCGTATGTTGTGTGTGTGTGTGTATTGGTCTCTGTTTGTCCCTATAAAACTCACTTTATCCCTATCAGATACACTCTACCTGCCTACCTACAGTAGCGCGTATTCAGGTCAGCCACTTGCAACTCTGTTGCCATTTATCCCCTAGTGTTCAGTACAGTGACGTCACTGACGCTGGAAATTTTGAGACTATAAATATCGACTTGGGGATTTCCACATTTTGTAGCTATACATATATACTAGAATTCATAAACAGGAACGTCACTCAAGCTGAGGCTATAAAAAGATAGTGGGATTTTCCAAAGTAAAAACCCACAAGTTGGAGCTATAAATAGATAGTGGGATTTCATAGGAATTTCAGCTGATTATAGATACATAGGTATTTATCCACGATCGTCACAGAAGTTGATATTGTAAGTAGTTACTAATTTTATCCATTTTATAGTGTGTGTGTGTGTGTGTGTGTGTGTGTGTGTGTTCGCGTACGTTGTGTAGATCGTATATTTGGTTGTTTTTTTTCTTCCTCCCGAGTGTGGATAGTATATTTGGGGTTTGTTTTTTCCTCTTCCCTCTGTGTGTGTGTGTGTGTGTGTGTGTGTGTGTGTGTGTGTGTGTGTGAGTGTGTCTGCGCGCGTATGTTGTGTGTGTGTGTGTGTATTGGTCTCTGTTTGTCCCTATAAATCTCACTGTATCCCTATCAGATACACTCTACCTACCTACCTACAGTAGCGCGTATTCAGGTCAGCCACTTGCAACACTGTTGCCATTTATCCCCTAGTGTTCAGTACAGTGACGTCACTGACGCTGGAAATTTTGAGACTATAAATATCGACTTGGGGATTTCCACATTTTGTAGCTATACATATATACTAAAATTCATAAACAGGAACGTCACTCAAGCTGAGGCTATAAAAAGATAGTGGGATTTTCCAAAGGAAAAACCCACAAGTTGGAGCTATAAATAGATAGTGGGATTTCATAGGAATTTCAGCTGATTATAGATACATAGGTATTTATTCACGATCGTCACAGAAGTTGATATTGTAAGTAGTTACTAATTTTATCCATTTTAGTCTAAACCATTGTAACTTAATTTTCGGGGATATGTTTATTTTCCTTTAAATTCTGGGACAATTTCGTCATTTTAGCGTTACTTTTAGTCACATCCATTTTGTCGTTGAGCATTTCCTTGATTATAGCTATTTATAGCATCATTACAATTATGCAAATTTTTGAACACCCCAGCAAGATTTCAGGTCTTGGTAATGCTTTATATATAAATCTCACGCTTGTACTAGTGTATGTATGTTTCTGTCTCTGTTGTGTTTGACCCTCTACCATCATTGTCCCTAGACAATTCCACCATGTTCAATTCCCCTTGACGCTATACAGACCCACCATGTTCAATTTCCATATGTCAAATTCCCCTAGTCCCTAGATAGACCCACACTCTATTCCCATGTTCAATTCCCCTTGACGCTCAACAGTCCCACGATTTTTCTCCATGTTCATTTCCCTTGTCGCTCAACAGTCCCACGATTTTTCTCCATGTTAATTTCCCTTGTCGCTATATGTTCCCAAGGGGTCCTGTAATGCTAATTCCCATTGTCGCTATAATATCCCCCTTCACTACTCTAGGTTCCACACGCAGCAGGTCCCTGTATGTGGGGAGAGTGTCTTAGAGTCCGAACAGTATTAATTCAACTCTCAAACGATAAAGAAGATGGAAGAGTCAGCACAGATCGACCTGCTGGTCAAATATTTGCTAAGAGTCATAAGAAAGCATAATTCGCAGGCGAGAGTGGCAACAAAACTTACCCTTTCTGGTCGTTGATTTGATGAGAGTCATACGAAAGTGTATAAGTGCTAATGAAGTTTGCTATATCTGCAAGATAAATGGGCATTTGTCTTCAGAATACCTGCTTCGTCCAAGAAAGAGAGACAAAAGTCAAGTTACCTGTTATCGTTGTCAGGAAAATAAGGACACTGGGGTTCAATGCGCCCTAAGAGAAAAGAGAAGAAACAGAAATAAGAGGAGAAAGAGGAGAGGGACTCAGAAGAAGAAGAAATTGAAGATGAGGAAGAACTTGCACCAGTGAAGAGATGGAAATGGACAAATTGACAATTTGAGCCGATGCGTTGGCCCTAATGTGAGATTTCATACTAACTTCTAAAAGAGAATGGACCAGAAAGAAAACGTAAGTGTCTCTTGGTTTTGAGCTTTATAATAAGGATGGTATGTTTTGTTTTTATTGGCACTGCATGAATATGTGCTCTTTCACCTCCCTCTATCCCTCTGGGTCATTGTTTAGTTAAAATTAAAATGGAAGGGGTGTTTTCCTTTACGTACGCACTTTAGGCATGCAAATGGGTAAAATAGTCAGTCTGTTCATTCATCATTTTGTGTCTTGATTGTTCCTAAAACGATACACAGACGCTATAGAATAATAAGTTCAATGGATTTTGGAGTGTAGGTGGGTGGGTGGGTGGGTGTGGGTGATTGGTAGGATTGGTCATTGTAGGTGAGGGCTTAGGTGCTTTCAAACAAACTGTTTCTTCTTCACTATGTTGATATTATATATAATGGGTTATTTCTTCACTCTGTGTTGATAGTATATAATGGTTTTCTTGTCCTTCTGTGTGGTTAGTATACTATGTTTTTATCTTCTTCCCTCTGTGTGGATAGTGTATATTGGATTATTTTGTCTTCTTCCCTCTGTGTGCATAGTATATATGGGGCTTATTTGTTTCATTCTCACCTCTGTGTAGATAGTAGATACGGATTATGTTTTCTTCCCTGCTCTCTGTATAGATAGTATATATGGGGCTTGTCTTCCCTCCCCTCTGTGTTGATAATATGTTTGGCGTTAGTTTTCTCTCCTTCCGTGTGTGGATAGTATAGTTTGGGATTTTTAGTATATAGTTGTTGTTTTTTTCTTCTTCCCATGTGTAGATAGTATATGAAGGGGTTTGGTTTTTCTCCTTTCCGTGTGTGGATAATATATTTTGGGTCTTGTTTTTCTCCCTCCCGTGTGTGGATAGTAGATATTGGGGTTTGATGATAGTATATAATAGATTTTTCTTCTTCCCTCTATGTGGATAGTATATTTGGGGTTTGTTTTTCTCCTTCCATTGTGTGGATAGTAGAATAGGGGTTTGATTTAGCTTATTCGCGTGTGTGGATAGTAGATTTTGGGTTTAATTTTGCTTCTTTGCGCGTGTGGATAGTAGATTATGGTTATGTTTTGACTTCTTCGTGTGTGCAGATAGTAGATAAAATGGCTAGTTATGGCACCATTCCGTGTGTGGATAGTAGATTATTGGTGTTTTTAAGCGCTCACGTACGTTTGTGTAGATCATAGAGTGTGTGGTTTTTAACATTCCTTCTATGTGGATAGTAGATTTTGTGTTAGATTTTGTTTCTTCACGTGTGTGGATAATAAATTTGGTTATGTTTTTGCTCCTTCCCGTGTGTGGAAAGTATATGTGGGGTTAGATTTAGCTTCTTCGCGTGTGTGGAGAGTATATTATGGTTGATTTTTGCTCCTTCTCGTGTGTGGATAGTATATTTGTGGTTAGTTTTTGCTCCTTCCCGTGTGTGGTAGGATAGTATATTTGTGGTTAGTTTTTGCTCCTTCACGTGCGTGGATAGTAGATTTGGGGTTAGCTTTTGCTTCTTCGCGTGTGTGGATAGTATATTGTGGGCTAGATTTTGCTTCTTCCCGTGTGTGGATAGTAGATTTTGGTTGATTTTTGCTTCTTCGCGTGTGTGGATAGTAGATTTTGGTTATGTTTTAGGTCCTTCCCGTGTGTGGATAGTATATTATGGGGTTTGTTTCTGTTTCTCCCCGTGTGTGGATAGTATAGTTTGGGGTTTGTAAGCGCTCATGTACGTTTGTATGGATAGTAGAGTGTGTGGCTTTTTAACCTTCCCTTCTGTGTGGATGGTATGATTGAGTTTTGTTCTTTGCTTCTTCGCGTGTGTGGATAGTATATTCGGGTTTGATTTTTCTTCTTCCGTGTGTGGATAGTAGATTATGGGATTTGTTTCTGCTTCTCCTCGTGTGTGGATAGTACAGTTTGGGTTTGATTTTGCTTCATCGCGTGTGTGGATAGTAGATTTTGGGTTTTGTTTCTGCTTCTTCCGTGTGTGGATAGTAGATTATGGCTGTTTTTTGTGTCATTGCTTTTGTGTGGATAGTAGATAATATGAGAAGAGAAAAGTAGGGGATGTTTTCCTTCACGTCCGTGCTTTATATATAAAACCTCACGGCGTTCGTCGTTCGCGTCATTCTACGGAATTAGCGCAAAGAAGATGGCTTCAAACCACCTTGACAAAATGAAAAATTGCAAGTGGTCCTTGACAATTTGGGCATGATAGAGCAAGTGCTAATTAACCTAGACGAGGATCACTATTCATATAGTCCCCATTGAGTGAAGATGGAGATAAATAACTTAAGAAAGTTAAAGGAAATAGTAAGTGATATGCTGAAAGAAGAAACGGAGGAGAAGGAGGATGAGGAGGAAAGAATGCGATGAGGGTATGAAACGAAAAAATTGAAGGAGAAGAAGCAGAACAAGGAGAAAATGGAGAAAAAGTAGAAAGGAAAAAAAGAGAAGAGAAAAAGTGTAGGAGAGAAAATAAGAACTTGGTGGGAAAAAAGAAGAAATTAGAAGAAGCAGAAAAAACCCAAAGGCCCTTTTCAGGGCCCATCCTCTACCTCGAAAAGAAATTGACTTTCTTTGCCTAAATTATTATTTTTTACATATTGCTACTACTGAATATCTTCCGATCTCCTAAGACTTATTTTGAATATTAACATTTCATCGTTAAGGAATCACCGATTGCATTTCTTTATTAGAAAATATGATTTGGATTCAGCCAGAAATCAGAATCAAAGTTGCCTGTACATAAAAAACACATTCACTCGTTCACAGCAAAGTGCTAAAATCTGTTTTGGAGTTGCAATCTTTAATTCACTTTGAAACCAACCAGAGATATGATAAGCATGACTCCGTCTCACTCTTGATTGGCTATAGTAAAATTATGAACCAGAAGCAGGATATTATGTACCAGAAGCAGGATAGCAGCGGGGGGGGGGGAGTTGGGGCGAGCAGACCTAGCTCAGATTCCGTATAAAACGCTCTACAGAGAACTCTGTTCTACCAAGGGCTGATTTACCAAAATAAACGTTTCTACGACGATCAAAATTCGCCAAAGAATCTGGAAACACATATAGGTCATTCCCCCCTGCTGCTGTGGTAGTGATCGAATTTTTATCCAAATATTTTATCAAGACCAACTCAATATCTTGTTCGAGGATCATGTAAATTCACAGTTACGAATCCATGAGGTGATGCTTGAGCACGACTAAAGAAATTTAAGAATTTATTTATATCCATGTCACCGCTGCACCACGTCTGATGAATATTTCTTAGAGTGTGAGTATCTACGCCGTTAAAAACCGCTAAAATGTTACAGTTGTCCCTGATTACTTTTGGTATTTGTGAATATCGTTGAGTTACATAAATAATATTTGTATTTTTATGTCGTCCTCGCGAAAATATTCTTGCAGGATTAGCTTGCTTATCCAACATTACGTCGTCGTAAACAACTAAATTATTAATTGATCCGTCTAGAGAATCAGCTGATGGAGCTTCTTCGATATCTGTTATAAATTCAACAATATTATTATCGTTATTTATCAATGATGCGTTCTCGCTAAAATCTTTTAGTACCTCATAGCATCGCTGATCGTCAACGGATGGCGCAACTAAATACAACTTATCCCATTTAAACCACCGCATTATCAAATTCAACAACAATTGTGTTTTACCTGACCCTGATGGACCTATTATTATCATTCTGATAGAATTTGGTAACGCTGCGTGATGTTTAACTGGTTCATGTTTCTTTGTGGCTGAAAAATCAATTATATTCATGATATAATTATATCATGGATTTATATTGTGTGAAATGTAAAACACGTACGCCAACAGCGGATCTAACCACGGTTGTTATGCACAACAATAGATCAGCCGTTACTGGTATATGTGAAAAATGTGGTACAAAGAAATTTAGATTTACTTCATCTGATCAAAAACCAACCAAAGTAAAAACAACCAGAAAAAAAAAAACGTACGGAGGTGACATTGCCGTAAAGTTTGCGTCGGTGCCAGGATTCTTTTGGTCTAAATATCGTGGAGAAAAACAACTACCCGGATATAATTAATGTGGTCCAGGAACACGACTAGATATCAGATTAAATAATCAGGATCAACCAAATTCTGATGAAAATCCGATAAATTTAATCGATCAGGCGTGTCTATCTCATGATTTAGCTTATTGAAGTGATGATCTTCAACAACATCTCGCTGATGTAAAATTAATTCATACTTTAAATTCTATAAAAAATAAATATGTCAAGGAGAGAGTAGCTAGTTGGATAATTAATACCGCAATGAAAGGCAACTTAGTTTTAGGTGCTGATAATTAACATCATGGAAGTAATTTATTATTCTCCTGCTGGATTTTGGAAGGGTAAAACAGCTATAAAAAAAAACTCGCTAGTGCTGCTCGAGTAAAACCATCAATAGCTGCTGCGTGGTTATCCAAACAAGCTGTTTGGCAAATTTATTTACCACCACCTAAACGAATAGAATATGCACATTTTGACGTTAGTGTTCCTAATGAAGTTCATCAGGCTGATATTATGTTTTTGCCTCATGATACCGTTAATGACGTCACTTACAAGTACGTGTTAACGACAGTTGATATCGCAAATAGATACAAAGAAGCAGAGCCGCTGGTAACTAAAACAGCTACTGAAGTTGCTGACATATTTAGAAACATTTATCAGCGAGGACCATTAACGCGGCCAAGTTTACTTCAAGTTGATCCTGGTGGAGAATTTCTTGGTGCTGTATCTTTTTTAATGAAACAAAATAATGTTAAAATACGACGAGGAAAAGTTAATATTCATAATGATCACGCTATTGTTGAACGATTTAATCGAACACTTGCTGAACGATTATTTGGTTATCAATATGCAAGAGAATTTATTCAGGATAAACGATCTCAGGAATGGGTAGAAAGATTACCAGGTGTTGTAGCAGCAATAAATAATGAACCAACGCGAGTAATGCCAATGCAACCATCTATCGCTGTTACAAAACAAAATATACCAATAAAACGACGTGATTTTTTCATACGACCAGTGTTAGGTAGCATTACTGTACGATATTTATATAAACCAGGTGAGGTTGAGGGCGGTAGAAAAAGAGCAACAGATCCTATCTGGAGTACAACAACACATAAAATATCTACCGTGACACGATATTCCGGTAGACCAGCAATTTATGTACTTGATTCGTTAGCCCCTCATCGTGGATTTACTCGTGAAGAACTATAAGTAATTCCTGCTGATACTCAGTTACCTCCTCAATCACTCAGATAATTAATTCCACGTCGAAGTTACACTCTAAACACGCCAAAGTAATGTTTTCTCGCGTATGACCTAAATTATTATTTTTTCTGTCTACGGTAAATTGTCTTGAATCATATTTTTTATAATTCCACGTCATTATGCAATTACAACCACAACAATGATTATTTTGTTGTTGTTGAAGCGATATTACATCATCGACATCCAAATCAAATTCATAATCATTTTTTTTATCAAATTGTTTATAACTAAATGATTTTTTGTTTATCATATAATTTTAGTCGTTGCCAGCTACTGATTCATCTAAAACAAGACGTTTCAGTTGAGATATTTTTCTAACCCTAGAAACAGCTAAATAAACTAAATTGGACCATTCGATGCGATCATCAACAATCCAAACACGAGTATCAGTTATAGTTAGTCCTTGCGAAGAATGAATTGTCATAGCATATCCTAGCGTCCACGGAGATTTTTCTGCGTTAATTGTTTCTTCAACGAAATTAATATCAACAACAACAATATCATTAAGTGCAAGTTTTTTTTCTTCTCTTGTCCTGGTATATCAACGTCAATATTTTGTCGCCGAGTATCTGCTGGTCGATAACATAACGGTACTTGCATAAATAGGAAATTTTTTTATGTAACGGAAATAATTCTTGTTGAAGAGAATCACCAACAATTTTTCTACTAGCAACTATTAAATCGTTTGGCGTCCACGATTCTAAAAAATCTTTCATTGATGTTTCTGGAATTATTTCTCTCATTATTCCGCACTGAGTTTTATTTGATTGTAATCGAATTAATTTCTAAATTCACTTAATTGTTTATCAAGAGATATATAATCGGCATTAACTTCTTCATAATAATCAACAAAATTCTTCAACCGTTCATGAGGAGATTCTCCATCAATAGGTGATGGTTGACCGTGATCACCACACATTATTACGGCGGTATTTTTTGTTGATAACCAATCAAGAAACACCTTTAATATATCAAATGAAACAGTGCAAATTTCATCCCATATTATAACTTTATTAATATATTTATCGCCCATTCTTGAAGAATTCCACGTACCACCGTTGTATTTGAAATAACTGTGATACGTGCATGAATTAACGCCGCGCTGCTTCATTTCTCGCGCTAACCGATGTGTTGGCGTTAACACAACAATGTCAGAGTTTCTAAATAATTCTATAATTCTTGTTGTTTTTCCTGATCCACCTGGTCCGTTTACATAAACAATTTTATATCGTGATACCGGATCATGCACAGCTGGTTCTGTTGAAATTTCTAAAATACTATCAGAATAATATTTATTTTCAACGGCGACGTCAGCTTGTTCACAATAAATCAGAATATTTTCATCTTTTATTCTCCACTTACCCCATGAGCCATCTCCGGTCAATTTCGTTAACGCCGATGAGTGTTTTACGTCGACGTAAAACGAATCAGTAGCTACTCTAACTGCGTCAATGGGAAATGTATCTACCATCGAAAGTAAATTTATACTCGTATACGCTAACATTGATGATCTTAAATGAGTATACTGCGGTGATTCTCCTTCAACGTAACTAATCACGGTACCTAATTTTGTTTCGTCAGCGAGATAAATATTTTCGCGGTTACAATATATACCTTTTTCGGCGGTATCAGCGATTATAAAATCTAATTCGGCTTTATCCATAATTAATCTACAATGATGTCCTTGATGATCATAAGCGTCGCCCTGAGTGAATTTAGCAATTATTTTTCTACTTAAGTCTTTTGCGTCATCATGTTCCGTTGGCAGCCAGATTTTAATTTGTTTTTTATATGAAATAATTGCTTCACTTATCGTTAATGACGTTAACGTCGCTGAATCTAGCATATATTGCAGCAGCACTATTGGAGCCCATCTTTGTTCCCAGAAATGCCTGCCAAACCAAACATAATATATTTTATGTAATCCATCAGCGAGTTTAAACGAAATAATACAAGCGAAACCTGTTAATGGAAAATCTGGCAACGGACCATTAATTGCCACCCGCGTCATCACTTCGCATGGATGTCCAAATTGTTCAAAGTATTTAGCACATTCGCCCATTCCTAAAAAACTTCCAGGATAACACGCGATCATGTCAAATGATATCATATTGGCGCAATTATATGCAGTATTCCATAATCCGCCGTGGCCGTATTCGATACAACTTGCCTGAACATCTTTGAGAAATTCTCGCCGCGTTGGCTTCCATGAGTTTTTTTCCCTAGCAGCATGAGAAACAACAGATAGAACAGTAAAGCAGTTAATAAGTAATTTATCATTTGCTAAATATTTTTCTGCTATTTCTTTCATTGTTTCATGTAATAATTCACTCATGTACACGTCTCCGTTAGGTCGCACAAACTGATCATATCGTGTAACACTGGAAAATAACCAAACAGATACCGGATCGGATTTATTTATCTCATGAATAAATTTAAACATCTCTGTAGTAGAATTTTCTGTAGTAGATTTCGGATAGAATTTAACAACACGATCTCGTGGGAAAATCGTTACCGCGTTAGTCCAAGCATGAGAATTATGATCAACAATTACAACAGGTGATCCTTTGGATTTATACGCGGATGAATATAAAATCTCCCCCGATAGCGTTTTTACCATCATGGGAAATTTTAATTTCGTTGATAACTCAGCAACGTCATTAACTGATGCACCATCAGCAACTGATTCCGCCCAAGTATTTATTTTGTCTCATCGTAGCGCAGTCAGGCCGTTTCCGCGTTTTGCATTCGTAAATGCTCGATTACTCGTTCAGCTACACAATTTATCTTTGTTGACATTTTCATCAGTGATAGTTTTTGAACGTCAGGTTTATCACGGAGTTGATAGATTCCATAATACGGTTTATCAATTCCAGTTAGTAACCCTGGTTTAGATTTTCCACTGACCACAACAGATTTTTTCCCACCAATAACAGGATCGCGTTTATCACGAGTAATCCATGCATCATTTTCATTATAAACTATAAATTTTATCCTAAAGATGTATTTTTTATCACCTAGCGATTTAATTATTTTTTTTAGCTCGTATATCGTTTATGGTATTATCAACGCCGTTAGTGTTCCACCTTGACCACACATGAGCCGCGCCGTCATCGTAAAATTCTTTTTTGGTGCGATTTATTTCAGGTAAATCGTACTCAGCTTCATCAAGGTCGAATAAATTCATTGTTATATTTTATACAAATATCTAATTAATAATGAATCAGTGCAAATGGATAATAGTTGGTTCATTTACTTGCTGTGAAAAATCGTGTCGAGGTGAATTTTGCGGATTCGTAAAATTGGCCCAGGACCAACTAAGTGCATCAAATGCAGCATCGGAATTCATGGAAAAACTAGAATTTGTACAAAATACAGCGAAAAACACTACCGAGAACTAAAAAGATACTACGATAAAAAATCAAATGATAGCGATATTGCTATTAAGCGGGAAGAAGATTATATAAATAGATTTCAAGCAAACTTCGATTTAGAGAGATAAATAATTATATATGGATAATATCTTTACGAAGCATCCAATCATCGATAACTACGAAGCATCATGCAACGGCGTTGTCAGACATTGTAAATTGAAAAAACCAGATGGTAATATTAGTAAATTTGGTTATCTCAGATTTACTGTAAATAAAGAGAAAAAAATTATATTTTAATCATCGATTTGTATACTAGTGTTTCAACGGACTGATCAAGGATGGTTTTGTAATTGATCACATTGATGGAAATAAATTAAATAATTCTGTAAATAATCTCCAGGCGGTTACTCAAAGTGAAAATTTATCACGAGGAAATACCGGTGGAGACAAAAAAAATCTAAAGCAGTTAGATCAGTTAACACAGAAACAGGCGAAAAATTATACTTTCAGTCGATGTCAGCTGCTAGTAAATACTTTAGTATCAACCCGGCCTCTATACGATGTGTTGCAGAAAAAATAACTAATTCAGCATTTTCATATCGGTTTGGTATCTGGATTAAATTTTATAATGTTCCAATGATATTAGATAGCTAAAATTATATTTATTTTAGAAATTATCGTATTTGGTATATATAATTTTTTTTTACTTTTAGAAATATAAATTTAATATATCATGAATGAAGAAAACATCAACGACTTAATTAAATCTATTGAGGTACTAAAAATCAAAGAAATAAATATTTCAACCGAGTTGAACGTAGACAAGATCACTGAGGATTTTGATTTACTGGAACAAAATAAACAAGAAGGTCGATACGTGTTATCGTCAGAATATAAATTTATAAAGAAAATTCAATCAGCGATGTATAAGTCGCTGGCTGACAACGATGAATCAGCGGTAAAAGAGTTTGCTCCGCTAGCTAACGCTGTTGAAAAGATCCGATCCGAGCTGTCTGACGAATACGAGGTTAAAAAAGTAATTAGTACACATGTACGACAACTAAAAAAGATGATAGACAATGAAAAGTAAATTGTTAAATTTTAATATCATTTTTAAGAAAACTAAAAAAAAATACTTTGCTAGGTTTATATCTAATTTTTTTTACGTGTACAACTATGATCGCACCGGTACATTTATACTTAATGTTTCTCCACGCAAATCAAGTAAATTTCCACTTTGATCTGTTAATCTGAAATTTATTCTTGATAATAAACTATTATAACATTGCAGATAAACCGGATTAATTGGCTCTTGCATGATTAAGAAACATGGTTGTTCTTTTGGTGAAAATGAATAAAGAACAAAACCTTGTTGTGCTTGATCTGACACCGACACGTCCGCGCTGTAGCTGTTTTCGATGATATCGCAATTAAGATTAACTGCAATAACGTTAGTTATATTTACAACATCCGGCGAAATATGCCTGCCGGTACCATCTGGGGCGTTATTATTTCTAAGAATAGATGCTGGTGGTAATGATTTTCTCCACGCGTCATGTAATTCAGAAAATAAGTCATCAACGGTGTCAGTGACAGATTTTTTTAGTTCATCTACGTTGTATCCGGGATATTTAAAATTTGGCAACTTTTGCTTCACTTAGCGAATACGGGATTAAAAGATTTTGCTTATTGGGTAATTGTAATTTATTTTGTGCTTCTATTCTTGATTTTGTTCCTGTTGTTATTATTTCATTAATTAATAACGCGTTCATATTTTCCATGTCGGATGCAAATTTATTCATCATTTCCACTCGCTTGATAATCTCGCGACATGAACTTGATATGTTTAAAATACACTCACGAAAATAATTTTTTAATAAATTTAATTGTTCTTTATGTTTTTGATTAATTTCTTTAAAATACTCAACAACATCACTTAGTTCAATATTCAATTTGATTTGTATATCCGATCCGAGTATACGTAGTCTTTGTCCTGGTCGATTTTCTGAACCATAAAACATCCATATCATATCGTCTATTTTTCTAAATATAAAATTAGATCCTACAGTATAATTTTGTGTATCAACTAAATACTGTACATAATTCGGTTTAATTTCATGATAAGATTGCTTATCCGTGACATAATCAGATTTTTAAGTTCTGGTGGTGCTGGTGGTTGCGCTGGCTGAATTATAGGCCATCCTAAAACAGTTCTTATTGAACGTGCGTAAATATCAACTGCGTAATCTGAACTTATTTCGATAATCGAAGTTAGCGTTGGTTCATGTGCAGATATCTTTATTCCGGGATCTTTACCGGTTATATTTTTTATTCTTAGTGTTAATTCGTCATTGATCTGTTCGATCTGGTAAATACCAGTTGGTAATCCAACTACGTTCCAATCCGGAGTTCCATCGGTTTTGTTTTTATTAGCAAATACAAAAGAATTATTTGATTGTAATTGTCCAAATGATTTGGATCTGATATTGGGCCAACTGTAGTAGACTCGTAGTTGCGATAAGGCTATTTCATTAATATAAATAGCTATTGGAAAATTAATACTAAATTCTGGATTAGTCGAGCTTGCCGAGATCATTTTTTTTTTTGCAGTGTTGTGTTTATCACAATCTGCTGAAGTAATTCTGTCATTATTATTATCTGTTGCTATTGATTGATTGTAAATTGTTATCATTGTTGCAAACTCTGTATCGGATATGTTTCCATCGCTGAGACTCTCAGATAACAACGAAGATAATTTTGAATACGCTGTCGTTGCTGCATTTCATTTATTTACGTAATCATATAATTTTTCACTAGTACACGAAGATAATTTTTTTGTAATAATATTAATAACACCTGCGATCGTTGCTGCGGTAGAAACACAAATAGTTACTGTTACCGGCGCCATCATTGTTACCGCGGATAATATTATTCCTGCACCAGCAACAGCCGCGGATACCGAATAAACAACAACGTCAATGATAACTAATCGTCGTTGATATTTTTTATTTTTATCGTGTACACGTCAATGATGTTTTTCAACGACGACTGCCACGCACGCGCCTGATTATACCTGTACTTGGATGCCATTTATTAATTTATACAGTAAATAATTGAGGTGATTCAGAGATAAATTCCATAACCCACCAGTATGACACTGGTTGTGTTCTTTCGTGTTCTAGCTTAAAAGTTTCTTCTTTATCTTTATTCATCAATAAAGTTAAAAAACCGAGTTGTCTATCGGTGAGATGTCGTCAATCATACTCTTTAGTTAAAATTCTGAATCTCGTCTTGGAAAATATATTTAACCTGTACACGCCAGTAACTGATGCAGTGTATTTAAAGGTATTATTTTCTGGTGTCCACGTTGCTGATCCGGTTGCAACGGAAAGTATTATATTATTGATCTGCGATGATGTTATGGTCGGTGGAACCTTAATAAAGCTGATTTTCGTAATAATTCCTGGAATTAATGCATTAGTTCCTTCAAATACATCAACGGTGGTTCTGATATCAGCGACTTTTTTATTAATTCCAGTTACTTTTTTATTTACTTCAGCGGCGTTTTCATCAATTTTTCTGGTATTTTCATCGGCCCGTGCAGTTGTTTCCGTAGCTGTTATATTAATCTGTCTAATAGCGTCATTAATATTTCTTATAGCGGCAATCTTGGGCAGCTTTAGCGGCGTTTTCATTATTTTGTTTAGCATCTTCATTGGTTACTCTGATAGATTCTTGAAGAGTATCGTATTCGTTTCGTTTAATTATATCGGCTAATTTAATATTACTTGCTTTTAGTTTTCCGTCTTGATCTTGAAAAATAACAACCTCGTCAGGATTTATTCCTGATATCGCTAAAAGATTATTAACGTCGTTTTTTGTTGCGTATTTTGATAAATCAACACCAATGGGAGATTTTTTAACATTCTCGATAACAGAGTTCTTCCGTAAATGTCAACCACTACAATATTGATTGATTTAATTTATCTGATGTGTATTCGTGATTTCGATATCGCTGCAAGAACATTAATTGCTTCACGACCACATATAGGAGGATCGGTTAATGTCTGCATTGGTAACGTTGGAGTATTTAATTGTGCCACATAATTAAGAAATTCTCGAGGTGGAACTAACCCGTACGAGTCAGCATAAACAATGTCGCGCGGATTAATAGCGTAAGCAACCCAATGTGTACCTGGTCCGAAACTGTCATCAAGATTTATAATTCCGGTTTCATATTTGTTTGGATGTGCCGGTAGCTGATCTCGCATAAATACACCTCGGAAAAATTTTATTTTTTGTTTTTTAGCGGCATCTATTAAATCGAAATTTGACATCGGTGAAATAGTTAAATTTTTCCGTACCACGGAGGTGTTCCTGGCAATCGAAGGCCTTTTCCGTACCATTGTGGTGTTCCTGGCAGTCTCAGGCCGCGTCCATTTTTTTGCCATCAACAACGGAAAAAAACCACCTGATTTTGTCATATCTTTGACGTCGCTCGGAGAAAGATCAATTTGAACATCAACGTTAGCCGATTTAGCTTTACTAAAATGTTTATGTTGTGTTTTAGTTATCGATAATTTATTAGGGCCACCTTGAATTTGATTACTTTTTAATGTTAATTTTACCCCACAGACTTTTGCAGTATTTGATTGAAATTTTTTCGTCTGACCAGGAGTCAGAGTTACGCTGACGTGATCGTATGACATTATTTATATTAAATGCGATTGATCTAAATTTAGATTACATTTTTTCCACAGGATCATCAACAATTCTCATTCGGCAAGCAATACCTTCAAGAAGCATGGTTTTATCGATGAGTATAACAGCAACCGCCCTGAAAATTTCGCCACCCGAGTTCACTCTGGCTTTAAAATGTATATCAACAACTCAATAAATCAAGATGTTCCAGTGAAAAATAATAGATTGGATAAAATTTTATAAAATCTAACTGCGATATTTGTAAACCAGTATCAATATTTTGATCTCGTCCCATATAACTCAACAGGCGATGATATCCACGTGCAACTGAATGAGTTTCAAAATTTATCGAGATTTCCTCAGATGGTTCTTGATGCCCGTTTATTCGCAATGATACTTCGCTGGCATTAAAATTATCAAATATCATATGATTATTCGCTGATTATCTAATCTATTAGTTTTTTTGAAGAGCAATAAAGATGTGTCTAGGTGCAGAAACACCTTGCTGTGATGCTATATGCCAAGTAAAATTACCATTGTTGATGACGGTAGGAGGAGTATTATCAGTGGTTATTGTCAACCATGACATCACTGATTTACCACCTTGATCCATGAATTATATTAATTTTTGTTCTTCAATAAGTGACGGTACCATTGATGGCATCCACAAAGTAAATTTAGATAAAATGACCTTACCGTTAGCATTATTATCATCATTAGCATCAGCAAGAGTTTCTCTCCACAGGGCATCATCGCTACCTTTTCTGTAGAAAACAAATGTGTGTTTAGCTCCAAAAATAACTTTTCTAAAATCTCTACAAAATCCAAATATATGCGATAGCGGAATTGCACATGAAAAACTTCTACGAGGATTTTTTAACATACTTCTACGTGTGGCAAATCCCAGATTAAAATTTGGATTAGAACCATGGACCACAGGTACAACATTAGCATCAGCTGCACGATCAGAGAAAGTTCTTGGTCGTCTAGTATCATACGGATTATTATCAGCGTGATCAAAAGTATCTTTGGCAAACATCATACTAGGCCCGGCTGATCTGGTAAAATCATCTGAATACATAGCTAAGCCTATAATTGTTGTAGCAACATCGACATTATCGCTAATTGATTCGATTTCTTTTCCATCGATATTGTACGTGGCACCCTTAAATAACGCCATAATGCCGTTATTGACAAATCCGATTTTAAAATTTTCATCAAATGTATCAACAACAGGAGGACCACGAATGGGAGTAACTCTCACAATCTCACCAACAACCTCGATAAACGTCTCACACGGGGGAAAATATCTGCTGATGTCATGTACTTGTACTTCAACACGATTACCAGTATCTGGCGTTACTGTGCCATATGAATAATATTGATAATCTCGCACTGATTCATCTTTACTTACAGGTTCATTTATGTCAAATGCCTCATTGGATGTTCTTGCAAACATTTTTATTATAAATATTATCTTCTAAAACGAAGACCACTTCCTGAAAACATGCTAGTATTTGCTATTTCAGTTCCTTGATTTATGAACGAAGCTAGTTTTTGATTTGCTGCGTCATTTATTACCTTGCTAACGTCGCTGGGCATCACTGCAGTACTCGGTAACGCGATAGGTTTTTTCGGCGTACTAAATTTAATATTCTGTCTTTGACGGCGCTAAATGCTTTGCTGGCAGCGGTACCAATAGCAGCGGTTGCTTTATCACGAATAAAATTCATTGCTTTCATTGATAATTGTTTAGCAATAGGTCCGGCTTTAGGAGCTATTCGAGCAGCAGGGGGGGCGAATCGGACATTTTGTCCAATCGTCATTTGGCTTAATTAATACTTTCTGCACTCAGCGGATCCGGTGTCGTTAGCGCCTGGTAAAAAAAAAACGACGTCGTCGTCGAGGGGATCGTCCGGACGTCATTTGGTTTAATTAGCACCTTCTGCGCGCCGATCCCCAGCGTCGTCAGCGTCCGGTAAGCACAGCGACGACCGCGTCGATGTCATCGCCCCCCCTGCTGCTATGATTTAACCGAATATTTGGTCAAGTCCGATACGATATCGTGTCCGAGGGTCATGTAAATTTATCGTTACAAATCCATGTGGGGTCGACTGAGCATGACTAAAAAAGTTTCGAAAAACATTAAAGTCCATGTCACCGCCGCACCATGTCTGCCAAATATTTCGTAGCGTGTGTGTATCAACGCCGTTGAATACAGCAAGAATATTACAGTTATCTCTGATTACTTTTGGAATTTGAGTGTATCGTTGAGTGACATATATCACGTCAGTGTTTTTATGCCTGCCTCTGGAAAATATCCTAGCTGTTTTTTTTTGATTGTCTAACATAACATCATCGTACACGACTAGATTGTTAACGTCGCCATCAATATCATCGATACCTGGTGCATCATTGATATCTGTAATAAACTCAATAACATTTTTTTTAGCGATCGCTGATGCATTCTCGTTGAAATCTTTCAACACCTCGTAGCATCGTTGATCATCTACGCTAGGAGCAACCAAATACAACTTATCCCACTTCATCCATCTCATTATTAAATTGAGTAACAATTGCGTCTTGCCGGATCCAGATGGTCCGATGATAATCATCCGGATCGAGTTTGGTAACGCTGCAACATGCTTAACTGGTTCTCTTGTTTTAGTCGCTGAAAAGTCAATTATATTCATGTCTCTATACATAAATTATGGATCTATATTGTGTGAAGTGTAGAGTGCGTACTGGCACAAATGATATGACAACCGTTACAACAAGAAATAACAGATCGGCGCTTACTGGCAAGTGTGTACAATGCGGTATAAAGAAATTTAAATTTATTTCTATTAAACCCGGGGATGTTTTAAAAAAAAGCGAGGAGGTGATATTGCAGCCAAGTTATCAAAACTCCCCGGAACCCCGTGGGCAAAGTATCCAGGAGAAAAGCACCTTCCAGGATATAGCTACTGTGGCCCCGGAACACGATTAGATATCAGACTCGATGATCAAAATCAACCCAAACCCGGTGAGTACCCAATAAACGCTATCGATAAGGCGTGTCATGCTCATGATGTTGCTTACAAAAGTAGCGATCTGCAACAGCGTCATATCGCGGACGTAAAATTAATTCACGCGTTAAATGCTATTCCTGATAAATCCGTCAAAGAAAAATTGGCCTCATGGTTGGTAAAATCGGCTATGAAAGGTAAATTAATGATTGGAAGCGGAGCTTCTCGCGCTGGTAATTGAAAACGCTAGCGTTTATAATAACAACATGGAATCCATCTATTATTCTCCGAGAGGATACTGGAAGGGGAAGGCCGCAATTGGTAAGCTTGCAAGCGCTGCAAAAGTAACAAAGGCCACTGCGGCTAATTGGTTATCCAAACAGGCTATATGGCAAATCTATCTACCACCGCCTAAACAAATCAACTTCTCGCGCTTTGATGTCAGCGTACCTAATGAAGTTCATCAGGCTGATATACTATTTTTGCCGCATGACAACGGTTACAAATACGCGCTAACCGTAGTTGATGTTGCGAGTCGATACAAACAAGCGGAGCCGTTAAAAACAAAGTCAGCAACTGAAGTAGCCGCTGCGTTTGAAAGAATTTATCGAAGAGGTCCTCTGCGCTGGCCAAATCTACTACAAGTTGATCCCGGTAGTGAATTTCGCGGCGCTGTTTTATCAACGCTAAAACATCACAGCGTCGCGGTACGACGAGGTCATACTGCGCTACATCGTGATCAGGCAATTGTTGAACGATTCAATCGGACTGTCGCTGAACGGTTATTTGGATATCAATACGCGAAGGAATTCATCCAAGAAAAACGATCTCGTGAATGGGTCAAAAGGTTGCCAGGCGTAATTGCCGCGTTAAATAACGAGATTACCCGAGCAATCAACATGAAGCCCAGCGACGCGATTAAATACGAGTATATACCCGGAAAATCAAAAATAAATAGCGTTTCCAAGCCGATTCTCGGCGACGTCACTGTTAGATATCTATATGAACCAGGAGAGCTTGAAGGCGGTAAAAAAAGAGCTACTGATCCTATTTGGAGTGTTACCACACATAACATATCAACGATAACACGATCAACTGGTAGACCACCGATCTATAGACTGGATTCAACTGCTCCTCAGCGCGGATTTACACGGGAGCAACTACAAGTGATACCTGACGATACTCAATTACCCCCGCGTGGTCTTAACTAGCGCCGTTGCGTCTATTGCACTCAAGACAGGTCAACCTCACATTGTTTTTGACATGACCGAGACTGTTATCGATCCTGTCCACGATAAATTGGCGAGCGTCTTTATCCGAATAACACCAGCGCATTACACAATTACAACTTGCGCAGTGATTATTCTGTTGTTGTCGTAACGCAATTATTAATTCGGCATCAATATCAAAACGCCGCTGTTTTTTTTATCCTGTTGGCGGTAACCCGAGAGTTTTCTATCAATGACGCTTGCATCGATGATGTCGTTGTCGTCACTGACCTTGTCAGCGACTCCGTCACTGGCTTCGTCAATAACAATTCTTCGAAGCTGATTGATCCTCCGTACTCGGGACACTGCAAGATAGACTAGATTTGACCATTCGATGCGATTATCAACTATCCAAACAATTGTGTCCGTGATAGTTAGTCCCTGCGAGGAATGTATTGTCGTTGCGTATCCTAGCGTCCACGGGGATTTATCAGCACGTAGCGCGTCCTCGACGACGCTGATATCAACGAGCACAATATCATTCAGCACGAGAATTTGTTTTTCTGTCCGGCCTGGAATCTCAACTTCAATGTTCTGCCGCCGTGTATCCGCGGGTCTATAACATAACGGCACTGGACGCATTGGAAACTTTTCCTTATGCAACGTAAACAACTTCCGCTGAAGTGTGTCTCTGACTATCTTTCTACTCGCTACAATCAAATCGTTTGGTCTCCATGTTTCCCAGAATTCATTTAACGGCGTTTCCGGAATCACCTCGCGGATTATTTCACATTGAATTCTATCCGGCTGTAATCTGATTAATTTTTTAACCCCGCGCAGTTGTTCATCAAGTGCCCGGTAATCAGTATCGGTTTCTTCATAATAGTCCACGAACTCGCTCAACCAATCATGTGGACCCTCGCCGACAAATGGTGGTGGTTGGCCATGGTCGCCACACATGATCACCGCTGTATTCGCGAGCAGCAACCAATCAAGAAACATTTGTAAAACATCTAACGAAACAGTACATATTTCGTCCCAGATGATAACTTCAGGAATAAATTTTTCACCCATTCGATCAGGAGTCCACTCACCGCCGCTGTATCGAAAAAAGCTGTGATAAGTAACGGCGTCAACATTTCGTTGTTTTATCTCTCGCGCTAGTCTATGGGTCGGTGTAAGCACGATTATACTTGCCCGCGTTCGAAATAATTCAATTGCCCGAGTCGTCTTTCCTGACCCGCCACAGCCGCTTAAATAAACCGTCTTGTGTCTACAAATTGGATCAGAACACGATGGTGCATTAGACCATTCTGACAATTTATCGCCGCGTAGGTAATTGTTCTCAACGGTGACATCTGCTGACGGGGAATAATCGCGTCGTATTTCATTTTTAATTCTCCATGTACCCCAACTCTCGTCCGGACTAGTAAACTCGGCTACGTTTTCCTTATACGCTACGTCAACATAAAACGAATCAACGGCTACTCTAACCGCGGTGTTGGGGAATCTATTTATCATCGAGAATAAATTGATAGCGGCGTAACCCAGCATAGACGCCCTCAAATGCGGGTATGCCGGGCTGTCTCCGTCGCTGTAGGTAACAACTGTACCCAACCTTGTTCCATTGGACAAGAAAGCTGTTTCGCAGTTCACGTATCTATTTTTCGCCACTGCGTCCTTGATTACGAAATCATATTCTGCGTCATCTATAATCAGCCGTGAGCAATATCGTTTGTAATCGCAGTTTTTTCCACCTTGTGTGAACTTACCGATTATTCTTCTACCGAGATCTTTTGCCTCGTGGTTTCGTTGGTTGAATATCCTCCTGGACCATTCGATGATATATTCCTCGTCGGCATCGATGTTTTTCTGGATTCGTCAATTATGCTATCTAGACGCTCCGGTTCTGGTAACCAGACTTCAGTCTGCGCCCGGTATGATATAATCGCGTCACTGACAATCAACGAAGCTAGCATGCTACAATCAATCATATACCGCAGCAGCGCTATTGGCAGCCACTTCTTTTCAGCCATGTGCCTACCGATCCAAATATAACAACAGCGATGAAGTCCTGCCGCGAATTCAAATGATACTATGCGAGCGAATCCGGTTAAATCAAAATCAGGCAGTGGTCCATTAATAGCAACACGAGTCATTTCATGTCTGGGGTGTCCAAATCGTTTGAAATACTCAGCGGCGGATCCATACCCGAGAAAACTCGCTGGATAACAGGCAACCATATCAACGGAAATCATAGCGTCGCGGTTGTATTCAGTGTTCCATAGTCCGCCGTGATAGTATTCCAAACAACTGGATTGTACATCCGGTAAAAATTCCTTGCGTGTTGGACTCCACGCATTTTTCCTCGCTGCAACATGAGCCGCAACCGATGGAATCGTAAAACAATTTGTTAGCAGTTGTTCATCATGCTCTTCAAATTCCATGGCGGTTTTTTTCATCTTGTTGTGAAACGCTTCAGTGCGATATAATTCACCGTTTGGTCTTACAAACTGATCAAAGGTATCAGCGCTGCGAAGTAACCACACTGATACAGGGTCGTTTTTACACAAATAAGCAATAGCATCAAATAGTTTCTTCTCCGCGAGAAACCCGTTCTCTTCCAGGAATTCCCCCGGGATATACTTTACTGTTCTATCCCGTGGAAACACTGTGATCGCGGGCGTCCATGCGTGTTCGTTATGATCAATAATTTTGATTGGGGCTCCCTTCGATTTGTACTTTGATTCGTGTAATACTTCACCGGTTATCGTTGTAACGGTTATTGGAAATCTCAACGACGTTTCTAATCTCGCTATGTCGCTGATGGTTGCTCCTCGCTCGCGCACTGTCTCCTCCCACTGGTTGATTTTGCTACGTCGTAAATCAGTCAATTTGTTTCCTCGACATGCATTTGTAAAATGCTCTATTATTCGTTCTGCTACACAATTTATCCCCGTTGACTGTTTCATCGGCGCTAGTTTTCCGATATCAGGTTTCTTATTTAACGGGTATATTCCATAAACAACTGCTGTTTCAGGATACGCTCGTTCATAGTATGGTCTGTCAACTCCGGTTAACAGCCCCGGCTTGGAGTCGCGGCTAACAATGACTGTTTTCTTGTCGCTGAGAACTGGTTCAAATTTATCACGTATGATCCAATCACCTGATTCCACCCGGACAATGAATTTTACTCTGAAGAAATACCTTTTACCGTCAAGTTGTGATATTATCGTTGCTGCGCGGTTGTCGTTCATGGTAGCATCAACAACGCCATCAATTCGAAATGTTGACCAACTATGAGATGCACCATCACGCTTGAATTCATCGATACAATCGCGTATTTTACTCAACAGGGTTCTATCGTTTATTAACGCTTTTGGTGTGTCCTTGAGGACTCTATCGAAATTGAACTTAATATTTTTCCAGGGCTTAATTGCTGCTAATCTCTCGAACTCATCCATATAATTAAAACAAGTATTTAAATGAAAGAATATAGTATAATGAATCACTGCAAATGGTTGATGATTGGGTCGACAACCCCGTGCAATAAATCATGTAGAGGTGAATTCTGCGGGTACCATTTACAAAGCGTTCGTAATGGTTCTCTTGGTCCCCTCCCGTGCTTGGTTTGCCACGTCGGTGTAAGAGGAAAATCGCAGTTGTGTATCAATTGTGGCGGAAAGCGATACAGGGAACTAAAACGCTATTATGACAAGCGAATTAAAAACGCCGTCATTGACCCCACCGCTGACTTCGTCATCAAAACCCCCCAGGACTACGTTGAAAGATTTATAATTAAACCAAATAATAAATTAGACAAATAGTATTATTATACAAATGGACCGAGAATTTCAGTCGCATCCCCTGCTCGTCAATTACGAGGCGTCTCGCGACGGCATTGTTAGAAATCGTAGACTGAAGAAGCCGGTTGGTACCGTAAATAATCACGGGTATTTGATATTTGGTGCCGGGGGGAAAATTTATCTTGTTCACAGGGTGGTATTTGAAGCATTTAACGGACTGATCAACGACGGTCTCGTTATTGATCATATTAATAATAATAAGACTGATAATTCTCTTACAAACCTGCAAGCCATCTCTCAGAGTGAAAACAATAAAAAAGGCCAAACTGGCAAGTTTTCAAAGCAAGCAAGGGGCGTCAAATCGTTTGATACATCAACGCACGAAGAAAAAATATTTCAGTCGATGAATGAGGCGGGAAAATATTTCGATATTTGTAGAGCCTCAGTTCGAGATGTTGCAGAGAATATAACTAAAACAGCGATCTCAAAAAGGACGGGCCACAGAATTCGATTTTTATATATAGATACGAAGTCACCGGCGCCCATGGCGCTGACGAAGTCGCCATGACAGTGTGAAACGTTATTGTCTGTTCCGGAAGAAAACGAATTATTAAGCACCTTCGGAATTGATACACGGGGGTTTCATTTTATTTTATTTAAAAACAAAATGTTTTATAGGAATAATGAATATCGAAGACATCAATAATATATTAGCCGAGATTTCAAAATTAAAAAATCAAGGAATTGAATTATCTGATGGTCTCGACAGTGAAAAAATATTATCCGATTATGAAATTATTAACGAACAATCGAAACGGGGGCGTTTTACCCTGGCCCGCGAGTACTTTTTTATAAAACGATTACAACATACGATCAATGAAAACTTGTACCACAATGACGCAAATGCATTCATTGGACTATTCACTGCCGTTGAAATAATACGAACAAAACTCGGACGTGTTTATGAACGACGCCGGGAGATTTCTAGTAAGATCAAAAACATTAGAAGGATTATAGACGAAAACTCCGGCGAGAAATTAGAAATTGCTTCGCAATTGCAATAATGGTAGGCGAATCACTTACTACTCGGCTAGCCAGAGAGCGGCTAGCAGCGCTTAGAAAGTTCATACCGTTACGAGACAGGGTCCGAGAGCAACTTCAAACGCGGCAGCAACTACAAAACGATTTTACTGTTGGAAGCGAACAACTCTTTGCCCCGGTAACTAAAGCGACCAAAGATGTTACGGCGGCAACTGTACCCGTCCTCGATGCGCTTGAAAAGATAGCGGCTCAGACCGAACAAACAAAAAGGTCTTTAGAAACACTAGCGGCTGCTACAACACGGAGGCCACCACCACTCGCTATAACCGAACCACAAGAACCTTATGTTACAATGGCCGACGAAGAAGAACCAGGCGCCACCGCAAGAGAACCAGAAGAAGAAATACCGGAAGAAATACCGGAAGAAGAAATACCAGAAGAAGAAAAAGAGAGGAATATACCCCGTAATGTACTTAAGAAGAGCACAAGGGATCAAATTAGAGACCTCAGCAACAGGAGGGAAGAATTAATTGATTTTGCTACCAACAATTTTGCTAAGAGCATACGAGATAAGGAGCATATCAATAGCGGTTACGAGAAAAATATAAAGTCGTTAAAGGATTGGACAAGAATAGTGTATTTAGCGAGTAAACATAAAGATGTATTACCACGTGGTGATGGCCCCGATTACGACGCATTCCACAAGGAAGTTGAAAAAAGGGTAAAACAAAAAAAAGGAAAAGGATACTCTGTTGGCAAAGAATCCTACGGCGTTACCTGTCCTAACAGTGTTCTCAGTGATATATCACGGCTAGAGGTACTAATCGGAGGAAAACGAGCCGGAAATAACTCTCCGGAAATAATCAATGAGGCCGCTGATATTTGCAAGCGGTTATTTACGGGCGGTATCATGGACGTTAGTGCGTATCGAACGCTCATAGACGAACTCGTGGATGATTAAAAAAATTATCGTTTTTGTTAATTCTGACCGTTTTTGGTCGTTTTTTGACCGTTTTTGGTCGTTTTTTGACCGTTTTTGGTTGGTTTTTGAGGGCAAAAACCCCAGGAAATCATTTAGAGAAAATCGATGTTTTTGCTGAAAAATCGAAAAAAAACTACTATAGGCAACCAAAAATGACCAAAAATCAAGAAAAAACCGGAAAAAAACGGATTTTTATCGAGGGCAAAAACCCCAGGAAATTTTGATAAAATTTATTCCGGTTTTCCACAGGAGGAAATGTCAGAATAATTATGACAGTTCCCCCATCGATGGAAACTGGTCAGAGTAAAAAATGTTTTACAAAACTAACCCGCCACACATGTCAACCGTTTGCAAAATTATATAATATTGTAAATCCGCGTCAATTTTGACCGTTTTTGAGGGCAAAAACCCCAGGAAATCATTTAGAGAAAATCGATGTTTTTGCTGAAAAATCGAAAAAAAAACGACTATAGGCAACCAAAAATGACTAGAAATCAAGAAAAAACCGGATTTTTATCGAGGGCAAAAACCCCAGGAAATTTTGATAAAATTTATTCCGGTTTTCCACACTGCGGTGGGGAGGGGTGATGATCACAATCACTAATTGAAAAACCGGTGTTTTTATAATAAAGATGATCATACACTACAACCACGATAAACCAGTACTCGTCTACGTGGTAAACTCGCGATTGCCTGTTTACCGCGCGTACTATGGAGATGGTCTCGGTAGCACCATTGCGGGGTTATTTACAAGAATGGCTCCAAAAGTAGCGCCGTTAGCCAAACAATTAGGAATGAAGGCTATTGATGTTATTCGTGATAAGGGTATTAGTGCTATTGGAGATGTTGCCGGAAAGGCGCTTTCTGCTGCAAAGGACAAACTAATGTCGTTGGTGAAATCCAGGGGATTTTCGAGAAAAAAGCAAAAACCACCGGTGATGCCATCAACGACAGTGATGCCTGCAAATGTCAGTAAAGTAATAAATAACGCCGTGGAAGAAAAACTAGAGTCGTTGGTAAACAGTAATCAAGATGACGCCGCAAACATAATAGCGGGGAGTGGTTTAAAACGACGACGATGATTTAGATGCATCAGCGTATTATTAAATAAAATGTTTAAACGAACAGCTGACCCGGCGTTTGATATGGACGCACCAGTGCACAAGGATGATTATGTCCGTAATTATCAATTTTATTCCTATCATGCAGTACAACCCGACATACGATCGCGAATTGAACTTCAAGTCCATGATACCAGTAAATACTTTTTACCGTGTGAAGCGTTTATTGAAATCGAAGGAGAACTTGTAACAGAGGCCGATACTCCTGATATACCAGCACCGTATCCAGATGGTACCAAAGTTGGCTTAGTCAATAACGGCGTAATGGCGCTGTTTGAGAGCGCAAAATATCTCATTGACGGGCGAGAGATCGAGTCTATAGAACGCGATGTTGATGTTGCTACAACAATAATCGGGCTAGCAAGATATTCCGACGATTACACAAGATCAGCGGGTCCATCTATGATGTTTGCAAAGGATACTAGAAACACTGCCGGAAACTCGCAATTTGTGGTAAGACGACCCAAAAAAAATGCTGGTGACGCTGATGCTGATATTGAGAATATGATTATAAACAGCGATCCTAATTTCAACATCGGAGCCGTAACACGCATATCAATGTTAACAGGACCGCGTAGATCTTTCTCATGCGCGATTCCACTGCATCATATATTTGGATTTTGTAGGAACGTGCGAAAAGTTATCTACGGAGCAAAGCATACCGTGGTACTTGTGCGAAAAGGTGATGATAGAAATGCAATTTGGAGAATTTCAGCGGATACTGCAAATCCAAATAATGACCCTGGTAAAGTCGTTTTAACTAAAATATCATTGTGGATGCCGGTGTTGACTCCATCCATTACCACAGAGGCACGATTGCTATCCTTCATGGAGCAGGGAGGAAAATCATTACTAAGTTGGCTAACAACAACAACAGATACTAAGCAATCAAATATCAATGGTATATTCACATGGAACCTGGCATCACAACAAGGTATTTCGGCTCCGCGTCATATATTTGTTGCGTTGCAGGATATGACGAGAGTTGATAATCAATTATCCAGCCATATGATATTTGATCGATTAGGCGTTACTGACGTCTCGCTGAGAATAAACGGCCAGCAGGAACCATCTGAGGATATACAACTTAATTACGGTCAAAACCATATCGCACGTGTGTATCATCGATTACTGTCGTACATGGGTCGTGATCAAAACGTCGACACTGGTTTGCAAATATCACAATATGATTTCAGAGAACTATATCCGATCTATTACTTTTCGCTGGAACATCTTGATTTAACAAGACAATCCGTCGTTGATATACACTTCCGAGCTAATGTAACTCGCGGCACTATTGCTAATTATAGAGCTATTGCTGTCATTCTCAGCGATAAATCAATGCTGTTGGAAGGTGTTGGCGGACGAATGAGAATCGTTGATGCGCCAGTGGAAAACATGTAATTGAAAGCACAAACACGTTTACAATAAAATGTCGTATAGTGTCGTCAGTGTAGAGTTGACTGATGGTCAAGTCAAGAAATTACGATCAAAGTCGGCTAAACAATGCGGAACCACAATAACGCTGAAGCCGTCACAGATGGCAGGTGGTAATCATAAGATATCGTTGACGGCGCGTCAAATAAAACATTTCAATAATGCGATGAAGAATAGAAAGGGTGTTCAGGTAGATTTCTCGGCCGCAGCGATTAAAAACATGGAAAAGACCGGTGGGATATTTCCGCTGTTAGCCGCGATTCCGGCATTGATTGTCGCGGCCGCACCAGCAGTGGCTAAAGCGGCGGCGTTAGGAGCCGTTGGTACCGCGGCGGGGATGGCATTGAAGAAGGCAACCGGGAAAGGCTATAAAAAAAAACGATCCGTGGCCGGAAAGGGTCTAAGACTACCGGGAACCCCGTATTCATGGTATTCGGGAAAGGGTCTAAGACTACCGGGAACCGTTTATTGACCCGGGGGTCAATGACTCCCATGTCTAATTTTGATTTAATAGACGCCGCAAACGCGTTAGCGATAAAAAATTTCAGAGGTGTTTTTATGAGGGATCAATTACCGGCGGCACCAAGAAATATTGAAACCGGCATAATTAACCTCGATGGGTCCTCTGGAGCGGGAACTCATTGGGTTGCATACGCGATTGATCCGCGTGCGATCGTTTATTTTGATTCATACGGGTTAGCCCCGCCGAACGAGTTCATGCGGTATATCCGGGCGTGTTCAGCCCGGGCTTTTTATTCCACGCTGCCAACACAGCAGTTAAGCGACCCGCCGATATGCGGCCGTGAGGTATTGAACGTACTCGCGGCGATTTCATCATCGCGGAAACCACCTCATGTGGTTGTAAACGAATACACTAGTGGGGTCGTAGAGGCCCGGCGGGTTAATTAGAAACGCTGTTTTTTTTTACAATAATAATGATTGATATCTGGGGACGACCGGTTTCGGCGCTGAAAAAGCCCACGGAAACGGCCGCCACCGATGACATAAAAAAACTAATCGAGGATGAAATCGCTGATACGTTGAATTTAACCAGTGTCGACCCGGGCGAAATAGTCGTATTTCAAGACCGCCAGGGTAAATTGAAATCCAGTAATGTGTCGCTGGATGACGTTTTAATACGACAGCGTAATGCCGCCGAGGACACTATCGCGTTGTATACCAGCGACGGACGACTCAAACCGGGTGAACATCTGTCGACGATAACATTAATCCGAGACGGTTTTACAAGGTTGGATAAATCGGTGACCGAACTTGACGCGCAGGTGAAAAAATCTATCACCGATATACAACTCACTACCGCTAGTTTTTTCGGGACCCCGACGGTAACCGAACCGAATCTTGCGGGGATAAAAAACTACTATTTCGGAGTTTACAACGCTGTCGGGCCAATTTTACACGTTACGAAAAAATGTTAACAGGATCGATAACAACTTTGATAAATTCTTTGGTAAAAAAAATACCAAGCTGGATGAGATTACAACAACTATAAATGATATCACTGCGTATGGACAGGAAATAAAAACAGTCAAAGATGATGTTGCAGCGAACAAAAAAAATGTAGACGCGAATGGACAGGAAATAAAAACAGTCAAAGATGATGTTGCAGCGAACAAGAGGAATATAGACGCGCATACAGGGGAAATAGGAACGATCAAAACTAATGTTGCAGCGAACAAGAGGAATATAGACGCGCATACAGGGGAAATAGGAACGATCAAAACTGATGTTGCAGCGAACAAAAGAAATATAGACGCGCATACAAGGGAAATAGGAACGATCAAAACTGATGTTGCAGCGAACAAGAGGAATATAGACGCGCATACAGGGGAAATAGGAACGATCAAAACTGATGTTGCAGCGAACAAAAGAAATATAGACGCGCATACAGGGGAAATAGAAACAGTCAAAACTGATGTTGCAGCGAACAAGAGGAATATAGACGCGTATGGAGGGGAAATAGGAACGATCAAAACTGATGTTGCAGCGAACAAAAAAAGTATAGACATGCATGAACAGAGAATAGGAACGATCAAAACTGATGTTGCAGCGAACAAAATAAATATAGACGTGCATGAACAGAGAATAGGAACGATCAAAACTGATGTTGCAGCGAACAAAAGAAATATAGACGCGCATACAGGGGAAATAGAAACAGTCAGAACTGATGTTGCAGCGAACAAAAAAGATGTGGACGCGCATACAGGGGAAATAGAAACAGTCAGAACTGATATTGCAGCGAACAAAAGAAATATAGACGCGCATACAGGGGAAATAGGAACGATCAAAACTGATATTGCAGCGAACAAAAAAGATGTGGACGCGCATACAGGGGAAATAGAAACAGTCAGAACTGATGTTGCAGCGAACAAAAGGAATATAGACGCGCATACAGGGGAAATAGGAACGATCAAAACTGATATTGCAGCGAACAAAAGAAATATAGACGCGCATACAGGGGAAATAGGAACGATCATTACTAAGGTTACAGCGAACAAAAAAGATGTGGACGCGCATACAGGGGAAATAAATACACTCATTACTAAGGTTACAGCGAACAAAAAAGATGTGGACGCGCATACACAGGAAATAAATACACTCATTACTAGGGTTACAGCGAACAAGAATAATATAGACGCGAGTCGGCGGGAAATAGAAATAATCAAAACTGATGTTAAAGCGATTAAAGACGGAATACCGAGAGTAACAGAGCAACTCGAAAAAATAAAAAACTATCATGAGAACATCGTCAACAAAGTATACACGGTTCAACACGGATCATTCGATTGGACTCCTACACAGAATACAGTAGATATTACCGCAACTGTTAAGGGCATTTATCGATTGACATTGATTTCGGCGATGCAGTTCAGTATATCATCGTCGAGTTCATCCGGGTTTAGCAATACAATATCAACAATCATTGACAAGGATACAATTGAACGGTTTATAATTAAGGCCGTTGATAGCAGTCTATTTAGGACAAACATCACATGGTATGCAGAATTTGTAGTGGATCTAAGTAAGTAATTAAAAACGCTAGCTCTTTTAGAATAAAATGACCACCAGGGTAATTGAATCAGAGGTATCACCGACGTCACATCAATATCGATTCGATACCGCAAAAGAATTCTCCGCGAATTTGAAAACGCTTTCCGAACAATACCGCGCAAAAATAAAAAAATACCGCAGAAAAATAACCACCATCGACGCGGTCGTGTACTCGGTGTCGGGTATAGTAGCTGGCGCCGGTGTTATTTTATCCACGGTGACCACGATAGCCCCGATCGCTGTTCCAATCGCTGTCTCCGCGATGACAACAATTGCTGGAGTCGCCAACGCAATCACTAAAAAGATATCATCGTTTTTTCAGAAAAAACTCAACGAGTATACAGTAAAACATCAAATAGTATCCGACGCGTACTCGAAATTATCCGGGTTGATCTCGTTATCGATTGATAATTTGTTCGTATCCGATGTTGAATTCTCCACGATGGTCCAGTTGTATAGCTCCGCGATGTCAAAAATCGAGGATTTTCAACTGGAAGCCGGAACCACTTCAATGACCTAAAAACAAGATTCGGTGTTGAAATTAAACACTAAAAACAACGAATAATAATAATGTCGCTGAACCCCGAAGGGTTTCAATTACTTCAGCGGATCGCGGAGAACACCACTCCGGTACAAACAAATATGATATCGATAACGTCAACGAAGCCAGAATTCAGTGTGAACTTCCCGTCGCCGGTTCCAGTGAAGGAAATAGCTCTGGCAAAATTGCGAGTATATCACAGTTGGCCTAATATTCGAGCGGACGCATTTAACGGACAACAACCTAATAACTCGCTGGTTTTTGCGTGGACAAATAAGCCCGATGGGACCCCAGACTGGAATGAGGTTACAATACCAACTGGGTCATACCAAATAGAACAAATCAATAAAGAATTTCAACGCAGGATAAAATCGATCACAGGAAAAGAATCAAAAATCGCTATTACGGTTCATGAACCGACGTTATCGTCGACGATTGAAATAAGCACACCGGGGTATATGGTTGATATCTATAACAGTTCAATAAGAACCATACTAGGATGGCCTAAGAATCCACCCGCGGACTTGCACACGAATGAGAAATCGTATCATGAAATTACCCCCCGGTATCTAGATAATTTATCTATTATAAAAAGCACGTTATCACCCAGTTGGTTTTTATTTCAAGACAGGAATATTATGCAGTGGTATTTTCAGCATAAGAAAACTACTGAATCGGTCGCCATACTAACATTTATTTTAAGTGATATCACTGATATGTTTGCCGAGATTGATTATTATTACCAATTACAACTAGAACAGCTACGGGAAACAAAAGAACGAAAACACGTTGAGGTGTTAAATCAACTTATATCAGACATGGAATATATCAATGAACGAGTCGTTAAAATAATATCCGATAACAGCGATGGTAGTAAACAAAAATTCCTAACCGAGTATAATATCACAGAAGCCGATTTACCCGATTTCAAGTTTCCAGGATACAACGCGCCAGAACTAAGAAAGTCTCTTAATGATTTTCTCGATTCATCAACTTATATCCTCAAACACGATAACGGAGATGGTGGTAGGCATATTGCCCCGTACAACGTAAATATCGCATCAGTGATAGCGATCAATCTAGTGTGTGATGTTATCGAAGGGAGTTACCAGGTGGATACCAAGCAATCAAATCAAGCTCAACAGGGATATATCCTTTATTCGTTTTCACCAACAGCCCCTCCGGGATTTTTAATCGTTGAGAGTCCGATTAATCCGGTCTATATGCGATGCCATAATCGGTTTTTAACGAGAATTAATTTTAGAATTACCGATCAGTCAAATAACCTAATTGATTTACAAGAGGAGGAGTTAGTGATCACTCTGTTTGTAAGATCATAGCAGCAGGGGGGGCTATGACATCGACGCGGTCGTCGCTGTGCTTACCGGACGCTGACGACGCTGGGGATCGGCGCGCAGAAGGTGTTAATTAAACCAAATGACGTCCGGACGATCCCCTCGACGACGACGTCGTTTTTTTTTTACCAGGCGCTGACGACACCGGATCCGCTGAGTGCAGAAAGTATTAATTAAGCCAAATGACGATTGGACAAAATGTCCGATTCGCCCCCCCCCCCCCCCCCCCTGCTGCTATTCGCGTAACAAGACCTTTAACAATGTCACCTAATCCGTTCCCGTAAGTAATTTTATATACTGGTAATCGCGAGTTTACCACGCGGACAGGTATAGATCTACGATAATTTTTATGTATTATCATCTTATTTTAATTATTTGTCTTTAACTAGTCGCTATCAACAAGTTCATCGATGACATTACGATATATGGTGACGTCAATAATGTTACCCTGAAATAATCTTCGGCAGATATCAGTTGCTTCATTAATTATTTCTGATGAATTATTTCCAGCCCGTTTTCCTCTAATAAGAACCTCTAACCGAGATACATCGTTGACAACGTTATCGGGGCAGACAGAATTATAACCGCTACCATTAGCAGCGCTACCAGTATCATCAAGAGTTTCTTTTCTTGTTCTATATATATATTCTCTAAAAATTTTATAATTCGGTTCATCAAGATTAACCTTGGTATTTTTATGAGCAAAATATAATGCAGGAATCCAATCATCTTCGGTAATACGTTCGGAATATCTCAGGGATAGATATTTTCCTTTTTCTCTGTGATCAAATACAGCAATACGAGTTAACTCATCTTGATCTTCAAGTAATTTGATAGCTTTTTATTAAACATATTTGTAACTACTAGGCCTTGTAATGTCGATTTTTCTGGTGGAACAACAAAAGGTTTTTCCTCCTCCTGAAATATTTCCTCCTCCGAAGTTAATTTTTTAAAATTCACTTCATTAACAAAATTTCTGTAATCCGGATCAGTTATTTTAGCTTTTTTATCTCTGTAATAAGTAAAATATAATGCAGTATTCCAATCAGATGGATTTATATGATCAACATATCTTGATAATAGATATTTATCTCTTTAATCGTAATCATGTGCAGCAATTTCAATTACTCTGTTGCGATTTTTAAGAAATTTAGAAATACCTTCTCTAAACATTTCCGAAGGTATTTCAGGTATTAATATTTGTGGTGGTTGTAGTTTTTTTCGTTCAGGTTGTGGAGGAGGTTGTAAAGGATCTGATTGTATTTTTTTTGTTCAGATTTTTGTTTAGGTTGTGGTGGAGGTTGAAGTTGTTTTTGTTTAGGTTGTGGTGGAGGTTGCAAAGGTTGAGGTTGTTGTTTAGGTTGTGGGGGAGGTTGTAAAGGTTGAGGTTGTTGTTGTAATGTAGCAAAAACTGTATCTATTGCTGCATTATACGCAATAAATCTAGTATCATTCATTCTCGCTTAATTAACTCCGTAATACACTTTATATATCCATTTGTATCATATTTCACGAGCTACATTTTCATTAACATATTCAGGTTTTAAATATTGATCTCGTTGATCATATGATCCAACGGCATATACAGCTAAATCATCAATATTTGTTTTTTTATATCCATAACGCTATCTTCGGTAAATTTATCGATTGCAGCAACCCCCTCCCTTCTAGCAGCAGCTTGTTCTGGTTCGCCATCAGGTGCAACAGGTACAGGTGCAGGAGCAGGTTGAGGTCGAGTTTGTTCTTCAATTTTTTTAACACTGGAAGAATACTGCGTTTTCGCTCTTCGGGATCTTCAGTATCTCCTAATAGAACTCGTTCAGTGGTTGTAGTTATTGGTCTAAATAATAACTCAGTTGATTCAGCAAAACCTTGCTTTGCATCATCAACTGCTCGCATTTTTCGTTTAACTGATTCTCTCACTGGAATATATTTATTTAATATTTCTAATCGTGGTCGTGCTAATCTTGTTCTAAGTGCTTCTCCAACATTCATATTATTGATATATAATATTAATTTCGATTTGCATAATATATTTTGTATTATTATGAAATTATAAAATATTTGGATAAAAATTCGATCACTACCACAGCAGCGGAGGAGGGGGGGGGGCGGAATGACCTATATGTGTTTCCAGATTCTTTGGCGAATTTTGATCGTCGTAGAAACGTTTATTTTGGTAAATCAGCCCTTGGTAGAACAAAGTTCTCTGTAGAGCGTTTTATACGGAATCTGAGCTAGGTCTGCTCGCCCCCCCCCACCCCCACCCCCCACCCGCTGCTGCAGGATTCATAAGTCCTGCTGTTGACTTTGACTAAAATACTTACTACCCGTCTATCAGTCGTATTGTTTACCGTAAATAAGATGGACTCTTTATGTCTGGATTCAAACGTATAACGTCATAACTATCTTTTCGTTAAGCTATCATAGGCCTTAAGCTGACTGTTTTGACAGTGAACAGGGAAGATATATTACCTTCTAAAAATATTAAAGTTAATCGCTGATAGTTGTGATGCTAAGTATATATTGATAGTAAATTGAGCATATATTTTATTAATTATTAAATCCATGACCCTAGCGTCTGTAGTTCGTAGTAGATAAGCGTCACTGTATGCACCAATGTCCAACTTGCATCGTGGTCTGAAAGTAATTGTGTGACAAGTCACAATCTTTAGTCGCGACACGATGTAAATGGATCCTAGCAATCATGTTAGCAGAGAGGGCGAACAGACCACAGTCGAAAAGTGTCGAAAAACTAAAAATGACCCTTCCTACGAACAAAGAAAAACATAAAAAGTATCGACACAAATTAAACCAAAAGCGTCGACACAAATTGAAGGAAAAATAAAATCTTCCAAAAGATTTCTCAAATTGATGTTACTTTGTCGTCGTTGTCTTTTTTTGTTCGTAGAATGGTTTATTTTACCACGTGAACACTTTATTGATGTGCGCCCTCTCTGCTGCTATATTAATTGAAAAATTGTTATATCAAAATAATGGTACATCCAGAATCTCATACTGCAAGAATAGCACGAAAAAGACTAGAAGCAATTAAAAAATTTCTCCCCGTGCGAGATTCATTCAGAAAAAATCTACAAGCGCAGCAAGAAGCAAAAGTTGAGTATGAAGAGGACACTAAAAAACTGTTTAAGCCCGTCACTGCAGCTACTGAGAAAGTTACAACTGTCATCAAAAAAGTTCTTCTTCCGGTATCAAAACAAACAGCAGACTGAAGTCGCCAACGTGAAGAAAGAACTTGCACCTAAACATAAACCAATAAAAGAAAACGTAGAATTGATTGCAAGATTTAAGGAAGGGTTTGTCGAAGATATTAGAAATACTAAAAAGAAAAGTTACCTGAAAAAATATTGATTAGTATATTTAATAAATCTAATATTTTAAAACGCCGTCATGAAAAAGTAAGTGATGATAATCTTATTAAATGGATATATCGCGTATATACAAACAAAAGACAAGCTAGAGATGATGATTTAGAATATAGAAATCTTGATGAAGAAGTAAAAAGAATTTATGGAGAGAGACTGAAATAACTCGCCCAGCAGGAACCTTCATATCAACTTCCTCCACCACATCAGCAACCTTCATATCAACTTCCTCCACCTTTACAACGTAAAAACATTTCTGCGCCGGTAATGACATTTACACCGGTAGATTCACCACGTGAATTTCGAAGTGATTCACCTGACATATACCCGGTCACCACTGAATCATTTTATCCTGTAATGCAACCACCAGTATTTAAAACACCTCAAGATGAACCTAGAAAAGGTTCTGGTTTATGTCCTGATAATATCATTAATGATGTGTCACGGTTAGAAGTTCTCATAGAAGGAAAACGTGCCGGAAATAATTCACCAGAAATAATTAATGAAGCAGCTGATATTTGTCGGCGATTATTTCAAGGTGGTATCATGAATATCGGCGTTTACCGAGAACTTATCGATGAACTTGTTGATGACTAGCTGTTAGATAAATAGTAAATAAAATAAGATGATAGTAAACAATAATCATCGTAAATCCGTATCGGTCAGAGTGGTCAACTCGAGATTACCAACCTATAGAGCAATTAACGGAGATGAAATTGGTGATGTTGTTCAGGGGTTGTTTAGACGGTTAGCCCCAAAAGTAGCGCCTCTTGCAAAACAATTATCGATGAAGGCTACTGATGTTGTTCGTGAAAAAGCTCCAGGTGCAATTGTTAATGTTGCTGGTAGGGCTTTCTCGGCAATCAAAGAAAGACTAGCACGAAGATCACAACCAGCAAAATTACCAAGTACTGAAATTATGCCAGCAGATGTCAGTAGAATAACAAATCAGGCTGAAATCAAAAACTAGCGGCGTTAGCAGATCAAGGACTCGGTGAATCAGAGAATAATATTTCAAGCATGATATCAGAAAGTGGAGTTTCCAAACCCGGTAATCTTCGTGTTAGACGAAAATAATTATAATAAATGTTCAAGCGTATATCAGACACATCATTTGATATGGAAGCGTCTGTGCGTGATTATTAGTTTAATTCTTATGAAGCACGAACACCAGATCAACGTGGAGGAAGAATTAAACTACAAGTTCATGATACAAGTAAATACTTTTTACCCGCTGAGGCTTTTCTTGAGGTAGAAGGTACAATTGTAAAAACGGATAATACTAATTACGGAGATGCAGTAAAAGTTGGTTTTGTCAACAACGGGATCATGGCATTATTTAATAGCGCCACATATATGATCGATGGAAAAAATATTGAATCAATTCAGAATAATGTCGACGTTGCTACAACAATAATTGGTCTAGCAAGATATTCTGATGATTATACAAGATCAGCAGGTCCCACAATGATGTTTGTAAAAGATAATTCTGATCACCCTGAAAGCAATCCGTATGATATAAGAAAACCAAGAAAAGATGCCAATACCGCTGATGCTGCTGTGTGGCCGGTGGTTCATGGTTCTAATGAAAATTTCAACTTGGGATTTGCAGCGCGTAGAAATATGTTGCTAGGAGCCAATAGAAGATTTTCATGTACAATTCCACTATAGCATATTTTTGGATTTTGTAGAAATGTTAGAAAGGTTATTTTTGGAACTAGACACACGGTTGTTCTTGTAAGAAAAAGTGATGATAACGATGTTCTGTGGAGACCTATTGGTGATGCTGGTAAAGTAGGATTATCGAAACTTTCACTATGGATGCCGGTAATGACTCCAACATCGCAGAAGAACAAAAGTTGATTTCTTTCATGGACACTGGTGGTAAATCCTTGTTGTCACGGTTAACAACAAGCACGGATAGTATGCAGACTGACGTTAACGGTCAGTTTACATGGCATATAGCATCACAACAAGGTGTTTCTGCACCACGACATATTTTTATTGCTTTTCAGCGCATGATCGATTAGGTAATCAAACTCGCTCTCATATGATATTTGATAAACTAGATATTACAGATATTTCTTTACGGATAAACGGACAACAAGAACCAAGAGAGAATATATAACTAAATTATGAACAAAATAGTATAGGACGTGTATATCATCGTTTAATGTCATTCATGGGACGTGATCAAAATGTTGATACTGAGTTGCAAATATCACAACATGATTTCAGAACTTTGTATCCGATTTATTATTTTTCACTGGAGCATCTTGATCAATCAAAACAATCTGCCGTTGATATACATCTTAAAGCGTCGTTAAATACAGGAGGTGGTGTTCATTAAAGAGCAACCGCGGTCATACTCAGCGATAAAGCCATGTTACTTGAAAGTGGTAATGGTCGAATGAGAGTCGTTGATGCACCAGTGGAAAATATTTAATCATGTTATTTAGAAAAATATATTTTTATAAAAATGTCGTATAGTCATGTTAAAACGAGATCAGATTGGTGGTGGTCCAAACAAAATCATCGTTGGCAAATAATCAGATTAAACATTTCAATAAAGCCCTAGAATCAAAAACCGGAGTTCCATTCCACCTTTCTCCGTGAGCCATCAAGGACATGGTTAAAACGGGTGGTATATTTCCACTTCTTGCGGCTATTCCAGCGTTAATAGCTGCTGCTGCTCCAGCCGTAGCAAAAGCAGCCGCATTAGGTGCTGTTGAAACAGCTGCTGGAATGGCTCTAAAGAAAGCAACAGGAAAGGGATACAAGAAAAAGGGACGCGGTCTAAGATTACCGGGATCTCTCTGGGGAAGAGGTTTGAGGCTTCCACGTTAGACGTTCCAGCATCAAATTTTGATTTACTTGATGTTGCTAAAAAATTAAAAATAAAAGCCTTTAGAGGTGTTTTCATGCGAGATCAATTACCAAAACAACCAAACAAACTCGAAACAGGTATTATTAATCTCGACGAACGTTCCGGACCCCGTACTCATTGGGAATCATACGCGGTTGATCCACGTGGAATCGTTTATTTTCATTGATACGGGTTAGCCCCACCTGTCGAATTTATCAAATATGTCGCACCACTTCACGCAAGAACCTCTGTTTGTAAAGTTTGGTATTCAACGCTACCCACACAAACAATGACAGATCCGCCAATATGTGGCCGTGAGGCAATTAATGTACTTAACGCTATATCAAAATCATCCAAACCGCCACATAAAGTCGTGCATGATTATACAAGCAACCGATTCATTTTAAACAGATCTTAAAATATAATGGTTGATATTTACAGAAGATCTTCTTCTACCAGTAAGTAAAAAAAAATCCGACGTTGATCTGTCGAAGTACGCAACTAAAGATGAACTCGCTGATATCATGAACCTGGCTGGAGTTGACCCAGATGAGGTTGTTATTTTTCAGGATCGATATGGTAAACTAAAAGCGAGCAACATTAGATGGAATGAAATAATTCGACGAGTACTCGGTGCAGTTACGGATAATATTCCTGTGTTTGCTGACAGCGGCAAAATCAGGGATTTAAGTATATCGTTTACAACCATCAGAGATGAAATTGCAAAAAAATGTTGCTAATCGCGTGAAAAACACCGGCGATATAATGACGGGTGAACTCAGCATGAACGGAAATAAAATAGTAGTTTTAAGAGATCCAAAATCCGACGAAGACGAAGCAACAAAAAAGTACGTTGACGTCAACTACAACACCGTAGATGGTAAATTATCCAGCTGCGGGCCGAGTATGACGTTCACGTAGGCGCTTTTGCAAGATTTTGCAGAAACCATCAAAAAACCGATGAATCCATAGACACGTTCTTTGGAACTCCTCCCGTCATTGACATAAAACTTTCTGATATCAAGCCCAACATTGACACGATCAAACAAACACAGCAGGATATCGTAGCGGGGATTCCTGATATCGTTAACAAAACCAGTCTGATTAAAGTTCCAGCCGGAATAACTCCCAGGCATATTACAAATATCGAATACACGGTGTCATCTGGATTCGCAACATGGTCGCAGCAAAATGAAACTATCAGATATACTGCAACAATCACTGGTGTGTAGAGGTTATCTGTGTTTAGTGCTACAAAATTTGAAATATTTACAACGTATCCATGGCGTCATTCAACTGATAAGTTTTCCGGGGTTGTATCTGTTACATTAAATAGCGGAAGCGAAGCAATTTTTATTCTGGAAGCAGCTGATAATAAATTAACTGCAACATCTTACTGGTGGTATTTGGAATTTGTAGCTGAAACACCTCAATTATTTACTGCATAAAAATATATGGATGGTGCACAATACAGGTACAATCAAGCGCGTGAATGGCAGGCAGCATTAAAAAATCGAGTCGAACAGTATACAGTAAAAGTAAAGAAATATCGACGACGATTAGTTATCGTGGACGTGATCGTTTATTCAGTATCCGCTGTCGTTGCTGGAACAGGTGTTATATTATCAGCGGTGACAATGATGGCACCAGTAGCCGTAACTATTTGTATTTCAGCAGCAACAACGATTGCATGTGTGCTCAATATCATCGCAAAAAAATATGTACCTGCACGAATGAAAAATTATCCGATTACATAATAAAATTACACACAACGACGGAAGCATACTCAAAGTTATCCTCGTTGTTATCAGCGAGTCTCAGTGATGGAATTATATCTGATTTCGAGTTTTCAATGATGACTAAAATATATTACGAAGGTATCGGTATTAAAGATACAAGTACTAATAATGACAGAATTACTCCAGCAGATCGTGACTAATACAACTCCACCAAAGATAACGATGATCTCGGTAAGTTCAACTAATCCTGAATTTAGTATTAACTTTCCTACTGCAATTCCAGTAAAGGAAATAGCACTGGCTCAATTACGGGTATATTACAGCTGGCCAAATATCAGATCAAAATCATTTCATGGTACACCAGCAAATAATTCACTTGTATCTGCTAACAAGAACAAACCAGATGGTACTCCTGACTGGATAGATGTTTGAATACCCACTGGTAATTATGAGATTGAAGATATCAATGAGGAATTTCAACGTAGAATAAAATCAATAACCGGAAAAGAAGCAAAAATATCAATTAACATTCATGAGCCGACGCTGTCCTCGACGGTTGAGATACATTCTTCTGATTATGCCGTTGATATCTATCAATCTTCGATAAGATCCGTACTAGGTTGGCCGGATGTTCCCCCAGTGTATGAAGGACCACCAGAACCAACTCGGGTTGATTTTGAATCGACAAAAAGTTTTCATCATAATATTAAAATGAATTATGCAAGTTTTTGGTGGAACATAGAAAAACGAGTATGGGATAAACGGGATCAATTTCGTATCCAGCGAACTGGTGAATACTATTGGCTTTTACACAACGCTGATAACGGTAAAAACATGTATAATTCATTTTACGATATAAATATCAATAATGTCATTAATATCATAAATTCAGACCACAAAGAGCAACTAAATAATTTACGTGTCCTTTTTCATGAATATTTGTCTGATTTGACATCTACGCGTGAAGAAATTATTAAACAGATAAAAAATTTTAAATCATATTGCTGATACTATTGAATATTTTCATAATAGAATCATAAACCTGGTTTGTGAATCATCGGGCGATTATAGAAGGTTTTTCGCAACCAAATACAAAATACTCGAAGCTGACATTAGAACGTTTAAATTCCCTGATTATAATCCAGATAGATTAAGAAAATCTGTCAATGACATCATCAATGAGTTTTATCCTAAAATACTCGATACATGGAGAAACCTAGCACCACCTCCAACTGTTCTAAGATACAATAACGATCCACACGGCGGCGGCAGACACGTATCTCCGGGAATCGTTAATATAACCAGCACGATCGTGGTCAATCTGGTTTGTGACGTAGTCGATGGTAGCTATCAAATAGATCTCGGAAAAGCAAATCAGGCTCAACAAGGATACATTTTATATACATTTACACCACAAGTATCCCCTGGAAGTTTAATCGTGCAAGAACCAACTAATTATGTGTATCTGTAGTGTCACAATAATATGTTAACACGAATACATTTTAAGCTCACAGACCACTTTGATCACTTAATTGACATATGTGGAGAAGAGGTTGTGATAAATCTGTATGTGAAAACGTAGATATTTGATTTTAAAAATCCAGTAAATATTATATAATGTACCAGTACGTGAAGGTTTTTAAACATGACAAATAAGTACTTGAAAACGCCATCAGAACAGAGTTTTCACAACTTCCAAACTCAGAGCAATTTAACGTTAATTTAGTTATTGATGAATACGGAAGTGAGGATTTCTTATTAACACAAGAACAGTTAGATGAGCTCCGTCGAGAACATACTGTCGAGATCATTTGTAACAGAGATCAGATTCTAAATTATGCACACTCCTGTATTAAACTCGATCAACTGAAAAAAATAATATTTCAGAATAAATAAAATGTTTCTAAATAAATAAAAATATTTCTAAATTTATAAAATATTTCAAAATAAATGAAAATATTTCAAAATAAATAAAAATATTTCAGAATAAATACAAATATTTCAAAATAAATAAAAATATTTTTTATTATTGGTGCTTAAAATTATGCAAAATAATCAGATTGTGTGTCTGATGGGGTGATTGGTACTCAAATTTATGTAAATCAATCAATTTATTAATTCTGATGGGGTGATTGGTACTTAAATTGTGTAAATCAATCAGACTGTTGATTCTCATGGGGTGATTGGTACTTAAAATCGTGTAAATCAATCAGTTTTGTAAATAATTATTATAATCTGAAACAATTTATTCAGAAAAGAAATAATGTATTATTATTCTGAAATATTTTATTATTATTTTAAAATATTTTATTATTATTCTGATATATTTTATTTTTATGAATTCGATCAGTTTTTGTCTCTGATGGGTAGTCTGGTATTCAAATTGACCAGATTGTGTCTCTGATTTGTAGTTTGGTACTCAAATTGATCAGCTTTGCAAAAAATACTACCAAAAAATATGTTTTTATTCAGAAATATACAAATCAATCAATTTATTAATTCTGATAGGATGATTGGTACTCAAATTCGTGTAAATCAATCAGTTTTGTAATTCTGTTGGGGTGGTTGGTACTCAGATTCGTGTAAATCAATTAGTTTTGTAATTCTGATGGGGTGGTTGGTACTCAAATTCGTGTAAATCAATCAGTTGTCCAAAAAATACTACAAAAAATATTTTATTATTATTCTGAAATATTTTATTTTTTTATTATTGATAGGATGATTGGTACTCAGTTTCGTGTAAATCGATCAGTTTTGTAATTCTGATGGGGTGATTGGTACTCAAATTCGTGCAAATCAATCAATTTATTAATTCTGATGGGGTGATTGGTACGCCAATTAATCAGATTTCCAAAAAATATTTTATTATTATTCTGAAATGTTTTTGGGTGATTACTCAAAATTATGCCAATCAATCAGATTTTATGATAAAAAATAATATTTCAGAAATAAATATTTCAGAATATTACTACTCAGGGTTGCTTTGGTAATTTGTAACTTCGTTACCTGCTGACATAATTTTTCTTAAGTATCTTATGCGGATACTGATTGTTTTTTTCGTTTCGTACTCGCTGCATAATCCCGATCTGACCTTTTCTACTGCAACAGAAAGAGGTACAAATTCATTTACTTGATCATCGTTCACCATAGCCAATGACTGAAACATAGCTGCCTGAATTCGCTTTATGAACTTATACTGAGATGTTAGAACATACTTATTTTCATTTTTAAGTTCTTCTAACGTTTCAAAATCAGATATTATTTTTTCAGGATTTAGTTCATCAGATATATTAATTCCGTTTACTTCTAGTTTCTAAATAGCAGAAATAATGTCTTTGATATTTTCATGGTTCATTATACAATATATAAATCTTTAAAATAAAAAAAAAATATGTCCCCTATGAACATCTATTCGAGTCTTTTAGCAAGTTCAGTAAGTATGCAATGAATGAATTAAGGACAGTAAAAACATATATTATGAAACGAACCTCTATTCGAGTCTTTTAGCAAGTTCATTAAGTATGAAATGAATGAAGGACGGAACAAACATATATTATGAAATGAACTTATATTCGAGTGTTTTAGCAAGTTCATTAAGTATGCAATGAATGAATTAAGGACGGCACAAACATATATTATGAAATGAACTTCTATTTGAGTGTTTTAGCAAGTTCATTAAGTATGAAATGAAATATATGCAATGAATTATTGAATGAAATGAAATGAATGAATGAAATGAAATATGTATGAGGCCATTTTCTCCGCTCAACAGAACACCCCCCCCCAATAATGAGCCCGTCAGTGATACAAAACATGTATCAACCACCAGTGACATGTGGTTGGAAGGGTTCTGTTGAGCGGAGCGGGGTTGGCGGTGCCCCAATCAATTATAAAAATCGCTAATATGCGTAACCACCGACCAGTTGTCAGTCATGGGATTCGATCCTGCGGCCGTGAGTATCACAGTCAGATACGTAATCAATTGAATTCATCTAACAATATATGTTTTAGAGGTTAATATATAGCTAGTCTTTTTGCTCAAAATACAATTCTGAACTCAAGAAATACGTTTATACAATATATTTTCACCAACCAAGTTAGATTTATAAAGCTGGATGAAGGAATTTCCTATTTACTATACCGCTTATGATCCACGCCATCTATGATAGAACAATCCGGTCCAGATCCTCTAACTGCTAGATTTTTCCATCCTCTCTATAACATAAGTGTTAGATTTTTCCATCCTCTCTATAACTGTTCAATGGAGAAATATATATTACGAGATTTTCCACTCGTAAATCTATATCCGTGAAGAATATAGTCAAGGGAGTATTTAGTTGTAAATATTACTCGATAAAAAAAGAAAAATAAATAATCACACATACGTACACAAACACATATTATATATATTTCTGCACTGAACAAGAAAAATGCAACTAATTTTTAATTCCAAACATTATTATACACGTATTTCTGTAATCTAGTAAATATATGCAGGATCCCTTTACTGTACTGCAGATATAAAATTAACCCGATGCGATCGATACAGACTAGACCCTGGTTTCTACACTCAGTAAGCTGAAATATACATAAAATACTGCACTCGGTTTTCTGTATTTTAGATGAAATATACATGTAATTTATGTGCTGTCTATATATATATAGTACGCTGTTCTAAATGTTTCACGAATAGAGCAGAAAATACACGAACCGTATATTTTTGTAAGTTAGAAACCACAAACGGTATGCAGATTACTATGAACATATACCGAGAATCATAAAATTACCTCCCTTCGCTCAAGTCTAAAAATAAGTAGTATAATAATGATAATTTGTGACAAAAAGATAATTTTTTAATAAATATAATTCGAGGTATTGATGATAATTATTGATATCGGAAGGTGATTTTCTGTTTGTATCTTTTTGAGAAAGCAGATCTGGTTATATTTTCCTCCACAAAATATACAGAATGTGGATTAATATCAAAGTATTTCGCAGCCGCGTTCATTGATTTAAATATAATTTCTTCGTCAGTTTCTATGTTTGTAGCCTTGATCACCCTTCTAGAAACTGTCTTACATCTTCCAGTATTACCACGTGCATAGTTTACGCTATTGTGATAGCCTGAAGGTTGGATAAATTATTGTTTTGATGGTCTGAGTCCATATGATCGATCACAAGGCCATCTTTAATCAACCCATTGTGACATTCATACACAAATCGATGACAATGATAATGTTTCTTCCTAACAGTAAACATTAAATAACCAGCATTAGTAATATAACCAACCGGTACTTTTTCCTGACAATTTCTGATCACACCATTATGATTTGATTCTTAGTTTGTTATGATAGGATGTGGGACAAATTCTTTCTCCATTATACAATAATATTATTTGTTTAAATCATTGTTTGTCTGAAATCTTGATATATAATGCCCTAAGGATTTTATAGCGTTTTCACTATTATTATTTTTTTGTCATAATATTTCTTAAGCTCTCTGAACCGTTTTCCACCGCGCTTTCCACATAATTCTGTTTTCCTCGCACTCCAACACCACATCGCAGACACGGTATTGGTCCTGAACTCCACCGCCGTATACTTTGCAAGTGCATCCAACAAAATTCACCTCTACAGGATTTGTTGCAGCGAGTTACTGAGCCAATCATGAACCAAATACACTGATTCATCATATATATATATATATATATATATATATATATATATATATATATATATATATATATATATATATATATATATATATATATATATATATATATACTATTCCTTATTTAAATATTTGTTTTAATTATATGAGCGAATTCGAAAAATTATCCCAAACTAGGCCTTCTAAATATAAAATTAATCTCAACAGATTATCTCCTGACTTACCAGTACGAGATCTGGTTGATCCGAAAAATAAAAGTTTGATCTCGAACATTCATGATGCCAAGAAAGAATTTTACACAGATGGTGCATCTCATGTATGGTCAACGTTCAAGATTATACGCCCTGACTCTGTCAAGGACGCTACAAAGAATGACAAACGAGCGGCAACTATCATTAACTACATCGCTGAGTACGAGGGTGATCAAAAATATTTCTTCAGAGTAAAATTTATTGTATTAACAGAAACAGATAGTTGGATTATCCGTGACAAATATGATCCTGTCCTTGGTAATAATAAAATGCCATGTTAAGTAAAACTTCCAGACCGGGTCTATTGACTGGTATTGACAAACCGTATTATGAGCGAGCGTACCCTGTAACAGCAGTTATTTATGGAATCTATGAGATAAATAAAGAACCCAACGTTGATAAACTGGCACCCATGAAATTTTCAAGGTTAAATTGCGTAGCTGAACGAGTAATAGAACATTTTACAAACGCGATGCGTGGAAACGGATTAACTGATTTAAGACGTGAAAAAATAAACTCGTGGGCTGATTCAGTTAAGGATACCGGTGCTACGATAAAACATGTTGCTAAATTAGGAAAACATATTAAAATTTCCAATAAAAGTATCAACGATAACGGGATAAATATGATACGAATCAAAATATAAATCGAAAGGAGCTCCAATAAATATTATTGATCATAATGCGCACACATGGACCAGCGCAGTAACAATATTTCCACGTGATCGAACTGTTAGATTTTACACCCCAGATAATTCTGGGGGAGGCATGTTTGATTTTATGAACGAAAGAAGTAAAAACGATCCTGTATCGGTATGGTTATGTAAAAGTGATGAGGAAGGTGGATTTGATCTGTTTGTTAGACCAAACGGTGAAATATATCAAACAGAATCTCTCCACGACGAGATGAAAAATCTCGCGGAGAAGTTTTTCAAGTACAAAATGCTGACAAATTATTAACTAATTGTTTTACCGTTCCATCTGTTGCGGTTCATTTCGCTAGAGAAAAAAATTCATGGAAACCAACACGATTTGATTTACTCGAGGACGTACGCACAAGTTGCCTCGAATACGGACATGGCGGATTGTGGAATACCAAGTATAATTACAATGATGTTATTTCGGTTGATATGGTTGCATGTTATCCGTGAAGTTTTCTAGGATACGGAGATTGTTCTGTGTACTTTAAAAGATTTGGTCACCTCAAAAACGAGATGACGCGAGTGGCAATTATTGGACCATTACCTGATTTTGATCTGACTGGATTCGCTTGTGTTGAATCATTCGAGTGTAACGAAAATCTTCATAAGATTTGTTATGTTTGGTTGGGTAGAAATTTTTGTGAAAAACGTTGGGCGCCTATAGTTTTACTACGATATATGCTAGATTATGCGGTACTGACATCGTTGGTTGTCAGTGAGGCAATTATATCTTATCACGCGCAGACCGAAGTTTGGTTGCCCATGCCAGATTCTATCAGTCTCGATGAAGTTATTAAGGAATTTAAGGAAAAATGTCCTGGTGTTTCCGAAGATGTTATTATCAAAGAAGCTCCTAAAATACTCGAGATTAAACTTAAAAATAACAAAAAAATCGCAAAAGATCTCGGTAGAAGAATTATAGGTAAATTTACTCAGTGTGGTGCATATAATCATTAAAGATAGTATGCACGATTAATTTTAGATGATGCCGAATACGATTTTATAATCGCTGATACAACAGCGAGAGATATATTTATAAATCGAGAAAGTGTTTATTTATCCGACGGAACAAAATTGGGTACTATCGTTAGTTACATAAATGATGTCCCCCACAGTATACTCATCTAAGATCTTCTATGTTGGCTTATGTTTCTATAAGTTTATTATCGATGATTAATAGATTTCCTGAGAACGCAGTCAGAGTCGCAACAGATTCATTTTATATGTCGAGTAAATATTTAGAATCTGTTATGGAATTTATAAGTAGTGATGAACGATGGAGTTCGTGGAGAATAAAAAAAGAAATATTACACAATTATACAGAATCAGCAGATGTTCCAATGAGAGATTTTTATCGTAAGAATAATAAAATATCAGAAATGTCGAAAGCGGCATCGGTGAGTGATCCAATAACTAGATATAAGACAGTATATCTCAATGGACCTGGTGGATGTGGCACGACGACTCGAACAATTAATGTTTTTAGAAATTCAGATATGATCGTGCTAACACCCACACATAGACTTGCACGAGAGATGAAACAACGGCAAGTACAATCGTGCACGTATCATAGTTTCTTTCGGTGGCGCGGGGATACATGGACTCCTGAACGAATGGGAGAAAAATATATACCTAAAATAATTATTTGGGAAGAGATATGCACGTTGTCATTGGATACATTAAAAACGTTTCTTGATTGGTTGCTGACGAAAAATACCGCTATAATAATGTGTGGCGATCATGGTCAGCCGCCGCCTTTTGTTGGACCATCTCCACATGATTGGTTAAAAAATTTCGTTGATTATTACGAAGAAATAGATGATGATCATAGAGCTCTTGATGCAAATTTAAAGGAGTTTAAAAAAAATTAATCAGATTACAATCAAACAAAATTCAGTGTGAAATAATACGCGGGGTGATCTCAGAGACCTCAATGAACGATTTTTTAAATTTATGGAGACCCAAAGATTTGGTAGTAGCAAGCAGGAAAATAATCAGAGACGCTTTACAACAGCAGTTATTTCAGCTGCATAGAGAAAACTACTCAGAATTACCCGTTCCGTTATGTTATAGACCATCAGATACACGAAAACAGAATATTAATGTTGATATTCCAGGGCAGACTGAGAAACAAAATCTCGTATTAAATGGTATTGTCGCTGTTGATATCAGTGTGGTCGAAAATGCATTACGCGCTGACGAATCTCCATGGGTGTTGGGATACGCTATGACGATCCACTCGTCTCAGGGATTAACTATTTCTGATACACGAGTTTGGATTGTAGACGATCGTATCGAGTGGTCAAATTTAGTCTATTTAGCGGTATCAAGGGTTAGAAAAATGTCTCAGTTACGGAGAATTATAATTCCTGAACTCGTTAATAAACCAGCATCATCATCGATGATGATATAATAAGAAAAAAATTACTCGGATATAAACAATCTGATAAAAAAAAATAAACGCGACTTTGATCTTGATGTTGAATTTATTATTGAGTTAAAACAGCAGCATAATAATCATTGCGCAAGTTGTAATTGTATAATGCTGTGGAGGTATTCGAATAATGATTCAAGACAATTTACCGTAGACAGAAAAGATAATAGTCGCGGTCATACACGAGAAAATGTGATGTTGACCTGTCTCGAGTGTAATCGACGTAGAGGCGCTAGTTAAGTTGTCGCGGTGGTAATTGTGTATCCTCGGGAATTATTTGTAGTTGTTCACGTGTAAATCCACGTTGAGGAGCAGTTAAATCTAATCTGTAGATTGCAGGTCTACCTGAGGATCTTGTCACGGTGGATATCTTGTGTGTGGTAACACTCCAAATAGGATCATTCGCTCTTTTTATACCACCTTCAAGTTCACCCGGTTCATATAAATATCTAACTGTAACATCACCCAGTATTTTTTGTTTTTCAATATCTTTTCGTTGTATTGGTATATTTTTTTTTTGTAATTCATTAATGGGTTTCATGTTGGTTGTTCGTGTAATCTCATTATTTAATGCAGCTATCAAGCTTGGTAATCTTGCAACCCATTCGCGAGATCTTTTATCTTGAATAAATTCCTTTGCGTATTGATATCCAAATGACCGCTCAGCAAGTGTTCGATTAAATCGCTCAACAATTGCCTGATCACGGTGAATTGCAGTATGCCTTCGTCGTATTTTGGTATTATGTTGTTTCATTAACGATGAAACTGGACCAAGAAATTCCTTACCAGGATCAACCTGTAGCAGCTGTGGCCATCGTAATAGTCCTCGTTGATATATTCGTTCAAACGCATTGGCTACTTCTGATGATGTTTTCGTTGATAGCGGCTCTGCCTCTTTATACCTACTTGCAACATGAACAACAGTTAACGCGTACTTGTATGTTTTTCTACGTACAGTATCATGTGCTAAAAATAAAATATCTGATTGATGAACTTCATTAGGAACATTAACATCGAAATACGCGTACTGAATTCGTTTCGGTGGTGGTAGGTAAATTTGCCATATCGCTTCCCTGGATAACCACGCTTCAGCAGTAGAATGTTTAACCGCTGCTGCATTAGCAAGTTTACTAATTGCTGCTCTGCCTCTCCAGTATCCTCTTGGACTATAATAAATTGATTCCATTATATATTACCAGCCACTAGCGCTAATTTACTTTTCATCGCGGATCTTACATACCAACTAGCTAATTTTTCTTTGATATTTTTATTTTTTTATAGAATTTAACGCATGAATTAATTTCACATCTGCAATATGCCTGTCTTGTAGATTTTCACTTTTATAAGCCACATCATGAGCGTGACAAGCTCGATCAATAGCGTTTACAGGATACTCACCTGGTTTTGGTTGATCTTGATTATCAAGCCTGATATCAAGTCTGGTACCAGGACCGCAATAATTATATCCTGGTAGATGTTTTTCTCCTGGGTATTTAGCCCATGGAGCACCTGGAAACCTTGACATCATTTTAGCAATATCACCACCGCGCTTATTAGGTAAAAAAGAAAATTTCTTTCTACCGCACATAGAATATTTTCCACCAAACGCTATTTTTTTTTTTTTTTTTTTTTTTTTGTAACCGTAGCTAAATCAGTAGTTGGAGTTTTAACTCTACAGCGTAAACAATATAAATTCATGTTATAAAATATATGGATATAATTGATTTCTCAGCAACTAGGCAGCGAGAGCCAGTTAAACACCACCCTGCGTTACCAAATTCCATCATAATGATTATCATAGGACCATCTGGATCGGGTAAGACGCAATTATTACCTAATTTGATAATGAGATGGTTGAAATGGGACAAATTATATTTGGTAGCACCATCCGTTGATGATCAGAGGTGTTATGAAGTATTAAAAGAATTTAATGAAAATGCAAGATTAATAAATGACGGTGAAAATATTATTGATTTTATAACAGATATTGATGAAGCACCGTCCGTAGATGATCTTGATGGGTTTATTAATAGTTTAGTTGTGTATGATGATGTGATGCTAGACAAACAAACAAATCCAGCCAGGATATTTTCTCGTGGCAGACATAAAAATACAGATGTGATCTATGTTACTCAACGGTATACACAAATTCCGAAAGTGATCAGAGATAATTGTAATATTTTAGTTGTGTTTAATGGCGTAGACACACATACACTGCAAAATATTCATCAAACTTGGTGTGGTGGTGACATGGATATAATTAAATTCAGAAATTTCTTTTCACGAGCGCAAGCTACTCCGCATGGATTTAGAACAATAAATTTGCACGATCCTAGAACAAGATATCGTGTAGGTCTTGATAAAATATTTGGATAGCAGCAGAGAGGGCGCGACCTCAATAAAGTGTTCACGTGGTAAAATAAACCATTCTACGAACAAAAAAAAAAAAAAGACAACGACAATAAAGTAACACCAATTTGAGAAATCTTTTGGAAGGTTTTATTTTTGCTTCAATTTGTGTCGACGCTTTTGGTTTAATTTGTGTCGATGCTTTTTAGTTTTTCTTTGTTCGTAGGAAGGGTTATTTTTAGTTTTTCGACACTTTTCGACTTTGGTCTGTTCGCCCTCTCTGCTGCTATGTTATATAATGAGCTAAGTTTATTTGAAGAAATGGCTTTAGATTTCGTGAGCTACATTGATTTCTTTTGTAAGGTAGCCGCCCGTAACGTTTCTTTCTGAAGCATGAGATATAATATCACGTGTTGCAGTTTATGTAACAACGTAACTATAAACAAAGCCGCATGTCGTTCACATGTCAACCAAGAACTGTATGTCAAACAATTAAACGTTTGAATGTTAATATATAGATATAATTTATGTTATAATATTTAAAGTTTCTTTTATAATTACGCACAATTACAAGTACATAGACGACTAGCCACCGAAATTTTCAATAATATTACCACCACTGATATCAGTATTATTAAGAAGAGGATTATAGGCGGCAGATGCTGTCTCTTCTGCATCGAAATTGTATTTGAAATTGATTTAGCGTATCTTTATTTACTTGTAGTCAAAATGTTTAATATATTATAAACATGTGACAACATGTGATGGATTTATTAGCGAAATTGGATTTATAATGGCTTTGGAGATCTAATGTGCAGGTTATGTAATAGGTCTATTTCCTGGCTTATTCATTAAATATGGAACTCAAAACTGAAGTACATATACTACTATACAGGTCCGTTCTGAGGTTAAGAGAGGCCCGGGCCACTTCGAGAGACTGAGGCCCTTAGGTCTTGTTTATATTTAAATTTGGAAATGAATCGAATACAAAACAAGCCCACGTAATATACTATATAAAGATTTAAAAGACAACTAAGTACACAGCTAACTATATTTATTGTTTCCGGGTTTGTTATATTTTAAAAACGCTTTTGGAAGCCCGTTAGGGGTCATATGCCCCCCCCCCCGCCCCCGCCCTTGGGCCTATCACTATACATTATACAATTGTCGTACAAGTGTCTGTGTCATGACCATGAATCACATGTCTCTCGTATCAGTGCCTATGTCGCGACACTAAAGTACATGTGTGTTGTACCTGTGTATGCGTCATAGCACTGGAGTAAATACACGTGTCGTACCAGTGTCTCTGTCATGGCACTGAAATACTACCACATGGTGGCTGTGTCATTCGTTTCATTTCCAAATAAGAGGCAGGAATAAAAAGAATCATGTGCGTTGATCCTCTTACCTAGAATACTAATTATCTTTAGTGCAATATATAGCACAATTGGAGATTTCATCTCTCTCTCTCTCTCTCTCTCTCTCTCTCTCTCTCTCTCTCTCTCTCTTTATATATATATATATATATATATATATATATATATATATATTCATATGTGTGTGTGTGTGTGTGTGTGTAATTACTTTATCATCTTGTCCTCATCAAATGATAGGTGGAGGAGGAGAGAAGCGGTGGCGGTGGTTAGTGTTATATTAAATACAGTTTAGCAGTCTATTCACTGATATGTGATTATCTCAACACAAAGACTAACAAACCTGAAAAACAAATAATAAAAATACCTCTTTCGATAGCTTCTTTACACAAATATTTTAGCTTATTTTCAGATGATATAATTTCTCCAATGTAAAAAGTTACAATTTACATATTTTGTTTCATTCCAAAGCAATAATGGCTTGAAATGAACTATTATCTATCTCAGCCAATCCTATATATCTGGAAGTATGACGTTGTTATTCAGATCAAGATGTTTACCTGGTTCCCATACCACCAAAACTTTGGGTGACAGGGCATATATGACTTCAATAACCTTCTTTTGTATAGTAAGTAAATGGAAGACCTGATTACTCATTCTGGCATTTATGATTAATATACCTATTGGCAGAGGGGTTTCCCCACTCTTCTTATGGTATGCAAATAAGCAATAATGCCCTTCTAATCTTATTTACCTCCTCTGAGACTACTGTAATTCAAAATTATTTATAAATTGATATCAAATATCAAATTGCACGGAATCTTAACAATGCAACCACAATTTCTTATAAGGTACAAAACAGTATAATATTAAAACAGTAAATATTCAGGAAGGATCGTGAAAACCAAGTAAAAAAAGTAATACCGTTTAATTATCGTATGGATTGATATATTTACTATGTAATCATACATCATGATGTCGTCACTCTCATACCTGTACCTTGTATCCATGTTATGTTATTGTTATTGTAGGGTTTAACGCCATTTTCAGCGCAAGATCGGCTATAAATGGCGGCCAGTATAATTGGTTGAGGAAGAACCCTGGAAAACCCCGGGAAGAACCACCGACCCACGAGAAGCTACTGGCAGGCTTTCTCACGTACCAACGCTAGCCGAGGCTGAGATTCGAACTCACGCAGACAGAGGTGAGATGGCAGTGATCCGTAACGGCGAGCGCTTTAGACCACTCGGCCACTCGAGGCCCCTGTATCGATGTTGCTATTATTAATCTCATACAAACGAAAATAAAGACGAATGAATGAACGAATGAATGAATTACCGACTACTGTGAAAATAAAAAGAAAAATTTCCCCACAAATGATATGACCAAATTTCATTCTTGTGAAGTGGTATGCTCTCGCGAGCGTGTGTGTGTGTGTGTGTGTGTGTGTTTGTGTGTGTAAGTGGTGAGAATCTCCAATCCTTGATAAACATTAATTTATTTCATATGTAAATTAATATAAACTTTTAACAGTCAGCGGAAAACCAGGGCAGGCTGAGAAACAGTCCTTAAAGTTTTGTGCTTGTAAATATGTCAATGATTATGGTTGGGATGGTGTGCCATATCAAATTTCCTTACGGCAAAAATGGTTTACGGTGCTTTCACCTTCACACCTACTCAAACATTTTGTAAGGGAATGGGTTAGGATTTTTTTACATATCGAAGAAAAGAAAAAGGAAGTAAACTTTGTTCTATTTCGTTTTGCATCATTATATTGAAATAAGTTACATTGTATAAATGAATTAATTTTAAATTAATAATTTGCTGTTAAGAATATGTAAAACAATCTGAATAATCTGTGGTAAAGTTTACTGACAGATATTTACTCAGCCTCCAAAACAACTGAACACAAAGAGCATAAATACGCTGTTCACGTTTCTTTACCGTTAGCTTGAAAACATATCCCCAACCTTGTATATATATTATATCAGTAACAAAAAAAAAAGTTATTTTCAGATAAAAGAACACAAAATACCACATTCGCGCGCAGCCCTTTCCCCTTAAAATGGTCGATCCCTTACAGACAAACGTTTGCTTTTTAATACCAGGTGACACTCAGGTGCGAACTAAGTCGATAAGAACTCAGAGGAATATTAATAGCAGAATTAATGGTTGGAATTAATGTTGTCGCCATTGACAATCCTTCATATATCCTTCTGTAAAATATTAGTGTATTTTACGACAACGACAACGAGTGGGAGAGCGTTTGAATTTTAAAAGAAAAAATATTTTGAAGTAAATGGAAAGAAACATATTTAAGAACGAAATAAAGTCCCCTTCGACATAATTTAAACATTCGGCCTGCTATAACTTGTACATCTGTAAAATACTCTGCTAACTTGTACATCTGTAAAATACAGTAAATCTGGTATGAGACAGTTAGCAGGCTTACATACATACATACATACAGGCATACATACATACATACATACATACATACATACATACATACATACATACATGCATACATACATACATACATACACACATAAAGACACACATACATACATACATACATACATACATACATACATACATATGACAAGCTATGCCCACGCGCTCCATAGATGTTGGATCACTTTTTTGTTGAGGGGCCGCTAGAGATGTAAACACACCCGTGACGCGAGTGAGCCAGTCATGGGGTTTAGAGAAGAGGACGGGTGTCATTGTCCCCATAGGGTATCGAATAAGGTCAAACAGCTCTTCAATACTACTCCAGTCTGCAGTGATTGTGGAAGCGAATGTTCGGCAGTGAGAGAGAGAGAGATTTTATCTTCGGACAAGCAGGCAAATTTATTGTAACGATCAATATACACACTGCGTGAAGATTTTATTTACTCGACTTTTACTTTTTGTTCTTGGATTTGACTGTGATTTTCCATTTCCGCCAGCAAAGTATCAAACTCGGCCTCACTGATTATTTTATCATTGATTGCACTGCTTTGTGTGTCTCAAGCAATTCGGAATAGACGCGTACTCGAGAATGCATCATATCGAAATTGCTCGCGTCACCAGAGACACCGGTTACTATCGATATAGCCCCGACAACAATTCCGATTGGCGTACCCACAATGACGGATTTTTTCGTAATTCCAGACACACTAAGACCAACAGTTGCTGCTGCAGTGAGCGCGCAAATTGCATCTACAACCAAACATGCGCGTTTCTAGTTTACAATTAACGCGGTACTCTTTGAGATTTCATTTTGCAACTGTTGTTCTGTTTCGATTAATTTTTCACGTCGGAAGACTTAGGGTCTGTCATAGTTCTTCTATCAATAATAACATCGAATATTTTAATTGCACGACAGCCAGATCTTGTCCGGTCTCGTCATCACATGATGGCGCAATACACACACACACACACACACACACACACACACACTTCTGATCAGTTATTATTTTTGACTGGCAATATTGTCATACAGATAAAAAAGAAATCCCTCTGCCTCGGGTATATTTACATCTCCAGCGATGGTGCGTTCTGGTGGTTCGACACCCCCCATCAAATTAATGATTCCAGTTTGGCGTGGGCGTGGCACCATCAATGCAAGTTCATCTCGCATAAAAACGCCATGAAAATATTTAATCGATTTTGCCATAGCGATTAAATTAAGACTGGTCAATGGACGCGTGATCTTCTGCGACCTGGTAATCGAAAATCTTTGTCTGAGGGTATTCGACCACTCGTGCCTGGCAAAATAAGGCCTCTTGTTTTTTAATGCGTCCACCAACTGCTTTTCTCAAAGTGATTCCTGATGCAGTTCCAACAGATCATAACACTGCAGCTTTTGCAACCGCTGGAGCCGCTGCTGTCAAACAAGGCTGGAATGACTGTAAGGAATGGAAATATTCAATCGGTATTTTGCATTTGTGCCACCTCTAACTTGGATCATTTTAATGTTACTTAAGTGTTTTTGTGTCTGGCCGTGGTGCAGTCTTCGTTATGGTCAACCACAACTGCCGACAGTTTCATTGTGACCCTACAATTGTTTTTGATTGTGCGTTATATTTTTTCCCAGCTGGCTTTAAGTAAGGCCGATTTTCACTTCATTATTCAAATAAGTAACAGGTTAAATTACGAATATTCCACAGGTGCATCGATTACCCTCATTGGGCCACCAGCACCTTTCAGCAACAGCGTCTAGTCAGAAAGCATCACAACATAGCATTTGTAATTGTCACCACCAGCGTCACAGACACGTGCATGAAAATATATGTCTACGACGGACTGCCTGACGAGCTTCATATGTTACAGTGAATTGCAATCAATCGGGTACAGTATACGAAAGTTTTGATGAGCAATCTTCAGGCCAGTGTCAACGTCTTGATGCCGGTCCATGTACGACAACAGATTGTGATATACATGGGAAGTATGTTTGCATCTGTGTACTCAAGCCGAATTTCTTCCGAAGATTCCTGATAACCGTTTAACATTAAAGAGACCTGAGCTACTTCTAAGCTGTCAAATATCATTTGACTGGTTATGATATCGCGCTGCAAGTTAAAAATCCCTAAATCCATGTTTTGGTGCAGTAAGACCACGCTTGATACTTATTTGCCAGTTAAATTGCCCCACAATACCAGTTGGTGGATGTGCGTCTGTGGTATGTGCAAGAAACGACACGTTGATAGGGTTCCCGACTCCATAAACTATAATAAGAGTGACTATGTGCTCATTGAAGGAGATAACAAGTGCATCCACAAAGTCAATGCATCTAATATAACTTTACCGGCCGGAGCACCTGTATCGCGCCGAATGGCATCGTTGGAGTTATTTTTACGAAACAAGGTGACTGTATGTTTGGCTCAAAATATCACCTTGCGAACATCTCTGCAAACCCAAAGATGTGACTGAGGGGAATGGCGCACGAAAATCTCATTGAGACTCTACGAATTTGTGATCGACGCTGTGCAAATCCAAGATTGAAATTTGGGTTAGGAAGTGCTAAATTTTCTACCCCAGCGTCGGCATTGTTTGTATTATTTTGAGGCCGTTTGATTATATTTGTTTTACGATCTTCTTGATCAGCTACATCCTTGACAAACATAATGGTTTGGCCGGCGGTTTTAGTGTAATCACCGTTGTATCGGGTAAGACCTAGAATCGTCGTGGCCACGTCAACGTTGTCCAGAATTGCTTCGATTTCCTTTCCATCAATGGAGTCGCGCACTGTTGAACAACGCATTTATGCCATTGTTTACATATCCCACTTGAGCACTGGCATCGTAATTATCATTGTTCTCGCGCAGACGTTTTCCCTCCACTTCTAAAAGTATCTCATATGGAAGGAAAACTCTGGAGGTATTTTGCAATTACAAATCTATTTGTAACTGACTGTGGTCTTTGGCTGGGAATATGTAATACTGAAAATCTTTCTTGCTTCGATCCACTAACACGGGCGCTCCGATGTCAAATGCTGGATCAAATATCTCTTTCAACAGGGCCATTGAAAAGTTATAGATTATTGATTTTCTTTAATAGCGTACAAAGCCACTCCCCATGACCAGAATTGCAATCGTTGAATGTGACAATCGCTTTTGAGCGGCTTCATTAATGACTTTACTCACTGTAGGGGGCATTGATTTGGTCGATGACAGTGTAACTGGAACCGTCTTTGGTGTCCGTATTATTTATCGCCATACTCGATCTCGAACCGCCTGAGCCACTTGCGAGTCCAGTTGTTTTAATCGAACCACAGCGGCATTTTTAACGCAATCAACCACTCGCACGGCCACTTGATTAACGATGGGTGCAGCACGCAAGGTCAGAGCTCCGAGCACCTTTGGTGCGCCTGCAAAAAATCCATGAACAACATCACTGAGCTCAGTTACGCAGTAGGTCAGCCGATTTTTAATGGCATGGCAGATACACAGGTGCTGGGGACGTAATCGAGATTAAGTCACCTAGTTCTACGTCGGACTATAACCCTTACTAACTGCGCCTTTCATGTCTGACCTGCTTTCGTAACTGCCACTGACGGCGTCACAGGTTTAATTAACTTGGCTTGTTGAGGTAATTCTCGCAATGTTAGGTGCGATATGATATTCCGCACATAAGAACCGTTTATTCTCTGGAATGTGGCAGGCCAAACTAAAAATGACCTTATGAACAACAGTGCAATATCTACCGCATACGTTTGAGATTCGATCCCAATTGCAGAATTGAATGTGGGCTCATGGGTACGTAAGGAATTTTTGAGTCTTTGCCAGTTACCACGGAAATATTTTGTAGGATTTCTTTATTGATCGATTCTATGTCATACGCGCCCGAAGAAAGTTCGATAGTATGTCAGTTGGCATCAGTGTCCGCTGAAAACAGAAATTAATTGTTCTCGGGCCGGCCACCACACGGATGGGATCAGATATTAGGCCAACTGTAATACACTCACGACGACGATAGTATGATCTCAAGTATGCAAGAGTCCCCTGCAGTCACGGGCAGAAAAAAGCACGCCTATTTCTGGTTTGGTAGATGAGATGGTAATCATGGCTGTCACGCTCTGGGATGTATTTGCAACCACCTGTTGCATTGAAGCATGGATTTCGTCTAAGATGCAGAGCTTCTCCACACGTACCACCTCAGTTGTGTCAGAACTTATCATAGGTGTATACCTTTAGCAAGATCATGCATCAACGCACTTTACGTGGTGAGCAGACACTGAAAAACCGATGTTCACTACACCGTTATTGTTGCCGGCACGAACTGATCCCACGAGTATTTCTGATCGATCCGCAAGATCGTTAGGCTCACACGGTCCACGGGGTGCAAGCAAGGCCGCTTCCTTTCTTTACTTGTTCATCCATCCGACTCTGCAACTTTTATTCGTCCTAGTTGCACACACACAGTTAACTCTCTGAGGCGTGGTGTTCTAGATCCATATTTGGGTTGTCGCTTCGGCAGCAGGTTTGGGTTTTACGATCTGCTGGCCAGGACGTTAAGATTTTCACACTCTTCTAGTTGCTTGTTTATCCAATCGTTTCGTTCTTCCCCTGCGCTAGACTGAGATATTTTGTTTTATTAGCCAAAAGCTAAATTACTCATGTGCAGGTGCTGGTGCACACGACTGTTTCTGTTCGTCTTCTTTTTTTCGTTATGTTCAGGAATTGGCTGAGAAGTAGTACGAACACCAAAACTTTGACTTGGCAATTCTTGTGGTGGTGGTGGTGGTCACATTTGTAAAAATTCTCTTTGTAACGTATTTACGAAGTGAACGCGCCGAGCACCAGCAGCTTGTTTCTTTCCATTAAGCTCCCTGAATACCGTTTTAGGTCATTCCCTGCTCATGTATCTATCATGTCCCTTTGTTTGTAATTTGTTCATGTACTATTTCCAGTTGGTAGGTCTACTAAGAGTGACACGTATAGCATTTTGGCTGGCGAGATACTTCTTTTAAAAAAACTGAGGCCGTGTTTTCAGTTGAGACTTGTACGCGGGTGGCACGCCTGGTATCTTGGCGAGTGTCTATCTCACGTCCTCACTTAGTGCCTAGGTACGTTCGGCGAGCATGCCCTGGATCTCTCTAAGTTTTTCAGCGTCTTCGTTAAAGTTTTAATTCGCCTCTAGCAATTGCGCGATAGTCTTTGCAGTTGCTCTTGTGGCTTGCGGCTTTAGTAGGTTTAGCTTATGAACGGGATCAGTTGTTGATTCTGTTCAATTGTTGCACGGTTGCGATGGTGGCCTTTTTAATATCATCCGCACGCTCGACACTTTCTTTGGTGGGTTTAATTGGCGGCGCAAATGTTTGTTCAAACTCTGCTGCGAGACATTCTCGCGCAGTATGTCGCAACTTTAGCATATTTTTTTATACATTTTTGCGGCCTTCTATTACTTTGTGAATTAATTCTTGCAGTTCTTAAGCGGATTCCCGACGTCGTTTTGGATTGTTTGTTAAAATGACGCATCAGAGACAGACACTACCGCGTTCAATCCAGCAAGATACTTGTTTGGCACACCAGTCAAATCAATAGTGAAAAATCTATATAGGTTCGAAGTAATCCGCGTAAAACATGTTACGAAATTCATCCTAAGAATGGTCGGCGGTTTACCATGTCCATTGAATGTTTTCAAGACCAGGCGCATAAATGCCGCGAAATATCATAACCATGTTACAGATACGGATCGCTTTGGGCACATGGCATATAGCTGAGTCAAATAAATCACGTCCATGTATTTGTATCGACCACGTGAAAATATTTTTGCGGGATTGACTTGAGTGTCGAGAATCACATCTTTGTACACCACCAGATTTGTTTTTGTTGGCGTCCACATAGTCAGTAGTAGGAACATGGTCGATGGTGGAAAAGAAATTGACGGAAGCATTGTTACCGCTTCTTAACGCTTTTTGAATGTCTTTGAACGCATTTTAATATCAGCCAATGGTGCAATCCCGTACAACCGATCCTGGGTTAACCATCGTAAAACAATATTTAATAACAGTTGATATTTTACTGGATCCAGCAGGGCTAAGACCAGTGCACGAACTGAGTTTGGAAACACGGTTCCAAAACCATGCTTGGACGGTTTAGGTATTACTTGAGCAGAGAAATTAATGACGGAAAACCATCTGCGAATTTTCTTTTGCGTGGCGCCATGGAATAATTTTCTTTCCTTATAATACGATCATGTCTTCATACTGCCTGAGATGTTGTGCCAAAACACGTAGCAGAAATCCAACTCGAGTTCAAAAACATAATAGACATACAGCGTTTACGGGGACCTGTACTCGATGTGGTGCAATGATGTTCAAGTTTGTTGGAACGTCCTGTTGCATCGGTGGACACAAACGTCCAGGGTCCAGTTTAAGAAAGGTTAATGGCGGCAGCGATATTGTGGCTGAATTAACAAAATTACTAGGGACACCGCGGAGTAAATATCCGGGTAAAAGGCATCTTCCTGTCTATAATTAATGTGGGGCTGGTACGCGTTTGGATCTACGACTCGATTCTCACAACCAACCAAGTCTCGGCGAAGCACCTATCAACCACATGAATGCGGCATGTTACCTATACGACCTTGCATACCAAGCATTCGATGATATCAGCTTGCCGTCGTGGATATCATCCATAACTTGACTGCAATTAATCCAACATTGGGAGAATGAATCGGACGATGGATCGACAAAGGAGGCATGAAAATCAAGAATACATTGGGTGGCTTTGGTCAAAGTCCATTTGGAAGCAGACAGAAGTAAACCAGTATAAACAATGGACACAAAGACCCGCACATTATGCTAAACACACTATACCCATATACTACTTTGTATTGGAGTGGTGAATACGCCATGTAACGGTTAGCCAGTGCGGCTAAGGTCACTCTTCGGAATGCTCGAGTATGGTTGGTTAAACAAGCGCTGTTGGAAATTTATAAGCCCGTGCCAAGAAAGATTGATTCGATGTAGAGACACCAAACAAGGTTCATCAAGCAGACTTATTTCTTCCACACGACCGTGTCCGTGATCGACAAGGCAAGTTACGCACCTACAAATACTCACTTAAAACTTGTCGATGTGTCCAGCCAATACAAAGAAGCGGAGCCGCTGACTTCCAGAGATTCTGCCACTGTCGGAGATGTACTTGAGACAATTTATGCTCGCGGCCAGCTCACATGGTCACAGTTGTTACAAGTGGATCCCTGCAAAGAATTTCGCGGATTTGTGATTCCATTGTAAACCAAACACCGTGTGCAAGGAAGTGTCGGGTATGTCAATGTGCATTGTGACCAAGCTATTGTGGAACAATTTAATCGCACTCTTGTAGAACTGCTATTCGGTCATCAGGACACACAATAATTTTTTATAAGACCAGATTTGTCTCATGAATGGGTAATCCGAATTCCACTGGTCATAACAGCATTGAACAACGAAGTAATACACACATCGTGATTAAAACCAGCCAAAGCGATTCGACAAAAGACCGTCATGGTTACTCATAAAACTCTTTCACAGCCTCCACCCTTAAAACCCCTCAGAGATTAGCTTGATCGGTATATGTGTGCACCTTGGTAATTAGAAGTCTGACCACAACGTCGTGCCACTGACCAAGTATGGTCGATGCACGTGTTTACTATTGTGGAGCGTATTGATGCGCTAGGGCAACCAACCGCGGACGATTGGGTTCACCATCACATGCGGACCCCAAACCTCATAGCCGTTTATTTGTGCGAGAGGAATTGCAAGTCTTTCCAGCAAATACGGAACTGCCAACAGGATTTGTGTTGACACATTACTAATCAGTAACAGCCACTATAGCATGATCACCAAATATGGAAGTGGTTATAGCATCGGGGAGTATCCATCATCTGATGTCCATTGGAGACAAAATATCCTTGGTGCACCGGTATACACCCATGCGATGTTTATGGATCGGATCATATTTGCAGTGTTTGTATACTCACGACGGCTTCGAAGACATTCTAGGTACAATGCGTGTTTGAGATCTGTCTGCACAATCACCTGTGGAACACCTTTGGCTTTTTTAAGATTGTTGGGTCCGATCACAAGCGAGTACATTTTGGGCAGCAGTCCAATATACTCTTCGATCTGCTTCCCCACACATTCATCATTCAACTTGCCAATCTTTTTGTTGGTGTAGCCTAAACAAATAATGTTCTTCGGATACAAGTTATCGGTGGTGGTTTGCGTCAACAGCGAGCTAGTTTCGATGTACAGCATATTTTCCCGATCAATTTTAAACGATTTAATCCTGTAGTAAGACTCGTATATGAGCAGCTTTTTCAAGTCCAGCACGGACGATCCCATAAAGATTGGCTTCGTCAGTTTGAGTTTTGAATTTTGTACTGCGAACTTCAACAAGTCCATCATGAAATATTTTTGTATACTCAAAGGCCGGTTCCACAACGAGCCTTCGAAGTCTGTCCTGTTCGCTATTTTGACGGACAAGATCAACGCTTATTCATTTACGCAGATTTTCCACGGTGTCCCTTAAACCATTGGGTCAACTGGATAGAGAAAGAGAGAGGGAGAGGGGATGCACACACACACACACACACACACACACACACACACACACAAAAGCACAGATAAACGCGCGCGTGTGCGTGTGTGTGTAATATATTGCGGCAATTTTTAAACCTTATTTTGAGGCTTCCATATATCATTGTAAGTATTTTATATTCCGATTTAATGGTTGAACTTGGAAGTTTTAGTTAGTAACCTAACGTATGTGGTGCCAGTCGTTGACAGATGTTAGAAACATAATAAAATGTTTCAAGAATTTCCTAATATATATGAGATATAAAGGTAAAGTTGATATAAATGCAGAAATATAAATTATCATCGCAGATGGATTTATTAGACTATTGTGTTCTCTACCTGCTTTATTTCAGTATATTACTTTTAGTCCAAGCAAGTTTAATGATAACACCACACATTGCGTTCTATCAACGGAGGACTTACAAATGGTACGGACTAATGAAACAAAGATCAAATGAATCAGTTAATGGCATGAAGATGAAGCAAACTTTGCTTTGAATAATTCTATACTGCGCAGGAAAACCCGAATACTATGGTTTCTTAATAAAACATAACAAAGATCGAAATGACTGGCAGTTAACTATAAGATTTTTAAGCTCTTTGGATCTAATTTTGCTTTTCATTAACGTAAAGGCCGCAAGGTATTTTAGAAACTGAAGTTTGCATATGTGGATATAAGATGGAGGTAATTACTCAAAGCCGGGCATAGGATTAAATAATCTATCTATCTATCTATCTATCTATCTATCTATCTATCTACTCAGGCCACATATTATAAAATACTTTTTTTGCTGCCTTTTAGCAGCTTATTTTAGGTTCAAATCGCAAAATGATGCAACTCGGAATAAGTAAGAGAAATCGTGGTATAGTTGTCATTACACATTTATCTCGTCATGAAGTTGAGACAATCTGATTTTGGATCAAAACTTCCTGGTAAATCCTAGATTATCTCACTCAATTAAACACGTGCCAATTGTTCATGAAAATAAATTAAATTTTCCTTCAAATGTACTATACTGATAAACGTGCAACCCTTATCAGCCTTGTCAGCACACTCAGGAAGAACGGTCTTTGGCGGGAACCTGGGTCAGCGTAGAATTGTTCAAAGCTCTGGACATGGGATATAAACTGTTAGAAGTGTACGAAATTTGCCACTTTCCCAAGACACAACAATACTACAAGGGTGACCCCACTCAGAAAGGCATTTTCGCCGCCTACGTGGATGCCTTTTTGAAACTGAAGCAAGAAGGGAGCGGCTATCCTTCCTGGTGTCACACTTCCGAAGACCAAATACAATTCAAAGAGAAATACTATGAACAAGAAGGCATCTCTTTAGACCACAACGAGAAAAACGAAGGCAGGCGATCGTTTGCCAAAGTGATGTTAAATTGCTTGTGGGGTAAAATGGCACAACGACCGTGTTTACCCAAGACGGAATATTTGACAGAACCTTCCCGCTACTTCCAGATGATTCACGACAAAACCAAATACATGAAACACGTGGACGTCGTTCGCGAGGATTTGATGTTTGTCAATTACGAAGAAGATCTGGACTTTGTACAAGACGATCCTTTTGGAAATGTCATCATTGCGGCTTACGTGACAGCTCATGCTCGCTTAAAATTGTACGAAGTTTTAGAACTGTTAGGGGAACGCGTTCTGTACTTTGACACGGACAGTTGCATTTACATCCATCACCCGAGTCAACAGCACCCTGACATCGAAGGAGACCGTTTAGGAGCCTGGACAGACGAGCATCCCGACGACAAGATTCTAAGTTTCGTCAGTGGCGGTCCCAAAAATTACGGCTACGAATACCGGGACCCACAAGGAGAAGTGCACACGACGTGTAAAGTGAAAGAATTGACTCTAAATTATCGTACCAGTCGTGTGGTCAACTTTGGGGTATTGAAAGAAGCCTTGCAATCTGGAGAAGATGAACACTTTAAAGTGACCACCTATCCAACCCAATAAATTGTACGTTTACCCACTCACCACATCGTCAGTCGACCCTTGGAAAAAGTCTATCAAATCGTGTACCAGAAACGAGTGCGACTGCCCAACCACTTTACTTTGCCGTATGGACATGTTGGTAGTAGTAAGCTCATGATTACCCGTTTATAAAGCGTTTTACGGAGACGGACTCGGTAATGTCATTCAGGGATTATTTATAAGGATAGTCCCCAAAGCAGCACCAATCGCAAAACAATTATCAATGAAAGCCATGTTTTACCATCCACTGAAACAGTGCCTGCAAGTGTCAGTAAAATAATAAATCAAGCCGCAAATAAAAAAACTAATAGAGCTAAATCAGCGAGCTGATGAAGCAGCGAATATTGCTTTAAGTGGTCCTAGTGTTTTGGCAGGCCTACGCGACCATGCTTTAGATCAACGCGGTTATAATAAAATGTTTAAACTTATATTCAACACAGCATTTGACATGGACGCACCAGTTATCAATGATGAATCTGTACGTGATTGTCAATTTTATTCTTATGACGCACGAGAACCAGATCGACAAGGAAAGATTGATTTACAAGTCCATGATACAAGTAGATATTTTCTACCCGCTGTGGCTTTTATTGAGGTAGAAGGTGAAATTATAAAAACAGACGATACTGTATACACATATGATGTTAAAATTAGTTTTGTTAATCACGGCACCATGTCATTATTTGACAGTGCTACATACCCGATTGATGGAAAAAATATTGAATCAATTCAGAAAGATGTTGACGTTGATACAACTATAATAGGATTAGCAAGATATTCTGATTTTACAAGATCAGCAGGTCCCACAATGATGTTCGCTAAGGATACTACTGACCACCCTAACGACACACAGTATAATATAAGAAGACCAAGAAATTTTGCTGCTAACGCCGACGCTGATATGTGGCCGGTGGTTCTTGGTTCTAATCCAGAATACAACCTATAATTTTTAACGCGCCGAGCAATGTTGGGACGAAACCGTAGAGCTTTTTCATGCGCAATTCCACTGTCACATATCTTTGGATTTTACAGAGATGTCAGAAAAGTTATCTTTGGAGCTAAACACATGGTTATTCTTGTGAGAAAGGCTACCGACAACGACGCGCTCTGGAGACCTAATGGTGATGCTCGTAAAGTAATACTGACAAAACTTTCGTTGTGATGACTCCAACGATCGCCGAAGAACAGCGACTACTGTCTTTTATGGATCAAGGCGGTAAATCATTGTTGTCATGGTTGACAGTAACCACGGATTGCATGCAAATTGACGTTAACGGACAATTTACATGGCATATAGCATCACAGAAAAGACGTTTCTGCGCCGCGATGCATATTTGTTGCTCTTCAGCGTTATAATGGATTAGGCGTACAAACTCGTAGCCATATGATATTTGACAACCTTGACGTTACCGAAGGTTCCTTACGAATAAACGGATAACAAGATCCGACGGAAAACATACTACTTAATTATAATCAAATTCTTATAGCACGTGTATATCATCGATTAATGACTTTTATGGGACGTGATCCAAACGTAGACACTGGTTTACAGATATCACAACTAGATTTTAAAAATTAATATCCGATCTATTACTTTTCGCTGGAACATCTTGATTTATACAGACAATCTGTTGTTGATATTTACTTTCGAGACAGCGTTAATACGGGTGGTGGTACTAATTAAAGAGCAATCGTGGTTATATTCAGCGACATAACAGTGTTACTTGAAGGTGCTGGTGGCCGAATGAGAATCATTGATGCACTAGTGGAAAATATGTAACTTTCCAAATTGTAATCGCGTGGTGATTTTAAAAAACGAGTATAATCATAAAATGTCATTATACAATCACGCCAATGATACTACGACTCCTGGTCTAATTAAATAACTACAATACGCTTCAGTAAAAAAACCTGAACCACAATAACTCTAATAAACAGTCAGATTACAGGTGTTCAAAATAAGTTCTCGTTGACAGAACGTCAGCTTAAACATCTTAATAAAGCCAAACAATCCAAGACTGGAATACGACTTGAACTTTCCGCCGGTGCCATTAAAGATACTGACAACACAGGCGGTATATTTCCACTTCCCGCGGCAATACCAGCGCTGACAGCTGCTGGGGCACCATCCGTTGCAACAGCAGCTGCGTTAGGTGCTGTCGGAACACCTGCTGAAATGGTATTAAAGAAAGCGACAGGGAAAGGTATAAGACTTCCGGGAACTTATTCTCGAAACGGAAAAGGCCTGAGACTTCCAGGAACATTTCGTTGATTTCATCTATGTCAAATTTTGATTTACTTGATGCTGATAAGCAACTAAATATCAAGAACTTTAGAGGTGTTTTTATGCGCGATCAGTTTCCGCAACGACCAAACAGCACCGAGAAAGGTATTATTAATATTGATAAAAGTCCTGGTGTAGGAACGCATTGGGTAGCGTACGCGATTGATCCACGTGAAATTATTTATGTTTACTCATATGGGTTGGCTCCACCGCAGGAATTTATCAACTATGTCGCGTCTCACAAAATCCCGGTTGGGTATTCAATATTAGCAACACAAACACTAACCGATCACCAATATGCGGCCGTGAAGCAATTGCTGTACTCGACGCTTTGTCAAAATCAGCGTTGCCACCTCACAAAGTCGTGCACAATTATACAAGTGGACCATATAACGAATAATGGTAGATATTTACGGAAGATCCCGCGGTGATACTACTAAGAATAAAAATTATCGACGAAATAGATTTGTCAAATTGCGCGACAAAGGATGAACTCGCTGATATTATGAACCTCTCTGGAGTTGACCGAGATAAATTTGTTGTCTTTCGGGATAAATACGGCATTTTAAAAACGAGTAATGTCCAGTGGAATGACATAGTTCGTAGAGTTCTTGATGCTACCACGGATAATATTCCAGTGTTTACCAGCAACAGGAACATCAGAGACTCATATATATCAATCGCGGTTATCAGAAATGAAATTGCAAGAAGCGTTGCTAATCGTTTGAAGAATACCGGCGACACAATGACAGTTGAACTCAACGTGAACGGAAATAAAATAGTTGTTTTAAGAGATCCAACATCCGATGAAGATTCCGCAACAACAAAATAGGTGGACAACGTAGATTGTAAATTATCCACGTTGCGGCCGAGTATGACGTTCACGTAAGTGCGTTTACAAATCTCCGTAGAAACTTTCGAAAACTTAATAAAATCGCAGATTATTTCGTTGGAAGTCCGTTGACTGTTGACGTAAAACTCTTTGATATTAAGACAAATATTGACAGAATTAAGAAAACACAAGATGTCGCAAGTGGAATTCCTGATATCGTTAAAAAATTGATCTGATTAAACCTCCCCACAAACAGATCATCAACGTAGTATACACGATATCATCAGGATACTCAACATGGTCACAGCAAAATAATACTATCAAACATACCGCGGAAGTCACTGGTGTGTACAGAATATCTGTGTTCAACGCTGCAAAATGTAGTATATACACCACGTATCCCTGGTGTCATTCAACCGATACGTTTTCCGGGGTTGTGTCTATTGTGTTAAATAGCGGGGACGAAGAAACGTTTATACTGGAAGCAGCTGATAAGAATTTAACTGCAGCATCTTACGGACGGTGTCTGGAATTTGTTGTTAAACGCCTCAATTGGTTACTGTGTAAAATACCATAATGGCTTCAACATTCAGGCGTTCAAAAATTTAGATATGATCAAGTATGTGAATGGCAAGCAGCGCTAAAAACCATCGTTGACAAGTATACAACGAAAGTAAAAAATATCGAAGACTTGCGGTTCTCATTGATGTTGTTGTATACTCGGTATCTGCTCTCACTGCCGGTACTGGCGTAGTATTATTACCGCTAACACCATGAACGGTAGCAGTAGTTGTGACTATGTGTGTTTCATTATCAGCAACAACTGCTGAGGTTTTTAATATTATCGCGAGAAAGATATCCAAGTGCAGAAGCACAAAATTGCATGATTATTCTGTAAAATTACACACGGCAAGACACGCGTATTCTAAATTGTCGTCGTTGATATAATCAAGCCTTAACGATGAAACTATATCAAATTCTGAATTTGACACTATACTTAAGAAATACAATGCAGTAATTGATTTAGAAAATGGAAATTTGAACAATGACAGAACTACTTCAGCGGATAGTCGCAAATACAAGTCCGCTGAAAACCACGATGATATCAGTTAGCTTGATTAACACTGAATTCAACATTAATTTACGAACCGCGTTTGCAGTAAAAGAAATAGCTATTGCGCAGTTGCGAGTATACTACAGTTGGCCTAATATCCGGTCAAGATCATTCAGTGGGCTACAATCAAATATTAATTCGCTGATATTTGCAGATAAAAATAAACTTAGTGCCGATGGCACCGGATAAACACCCGACTGGCAAGTTGTTGGAATACCCACATTAAGTTATCAAATTGAACAAATCAGTGATGAATTCCAGCATAGAATAAAATCGGTAACTGGACGGGAATCCAAGATAGCTATGATAGTCCATGAACCAACATTATCAGCCGCAAAAGAAATAAGTTCTTAAGATTACGCTGTGGATATACATCAGTCGTCGATCCGAACTGTGTTAGGATGGCCCGAAGTTGCACCTGAATATCAATGACCGTCAGAACCAAAACGGTCTGATTTTATCACCGAAGAAATGAAATATGTAATGGAACCAGAGTATAGAAAAGATATTTGGAAAACGAAGAGACCGGAATCATTCTACTATCCTGGGTCATGGTCCCCTCCCTCCCTAGTTGCAGAAGCACTTCATGTATTTATACCAAACCTAGACAACATAGACGTAATTATAAACGAAGAATATATTTATGAAATTTCAGTAAAAATTAGGACTGAACTTACACGCGTATTTGGTAATTTAAATAATTAATTTGTTAGTATTACACAATATTATTCTGATGATTTAAAACAACAAATCATCGAAACAATACAACATTTAAATCACAACATGGACGATATTGTCTATTAATCAGCGAATTCGTGATGAAATATTAAAAATTAAAAGAGAGGATTACGAAGTCATTACTTTTCGAGAAGTGTTTCTTGATCATTATAAAATAACCGAACAACAATTACCGACATTTGTGATACCATCATTTGCAACCGACCAACTAAAGAAATCAATCAGCGATCTAATCAACGAAAACTTCCCTAAAATACTTGAAGCATGGAGAAAAATAACGCAGCCACCTAGTATTCTTCGATATAACACTAATCAGCACGGTGACGGCTGTCATATATCGCCGGAAATTGTAAATATAATCTCAACGATCGCGGTCAACCTTGTTTGTGATACAATTAATGGATGTTATCAGACAAACACTGAAAAATCAAATCAGGCGCAGCAAGGGTATATTCTTTTTACTTTTACATCGCAGGTACCACCCGGATATCTGATTGTGCGAGAGACTATTAACCCGGTTTAATTCCGATGTCATAATCCGCTGTTATCAAGCATAAATTTCAAACTAACTGACCAGACTGGCCACTTGCTTGACCTTCGTGAAGAAGTTTTAAGTCTGATTTTATATGTGAGGTCTTAATGATTTTTAATTGAAAGTGTCCAGGACAACACATACTTGAAAAATGCCATTGATGCGTGATAGAGATCAGACACATTGAAAACAAGAGAGAAGAAATGCATAATAATCCCCCGCCTTGATTCAGGGGATATTTTTTTTACTGACAAGTCGACTAAAATCAGTAAAACAAAGATGAATCTGACACACTTTCACTTTCACGAAATGATCCTAACTTTCATTTTCTGAAAATCTTTCTTAATTGTCTTATGCGAGTGTTGAGAGTCTTTTTTCATTCGTATTCAGTTATAATCTTTCTATTGCGCTAGAGAGAGAGACAAATTCTCCAACTTCTATTTCTTTTACTGTAGCCAACGATTGAAACATGGCCCCCATGAATTCGCTTTACAAATTTGTATCACGATGGGAGTGTGTATCCTCCTTCAATTTTACGTTCTTGTAATGTTTCAAAATCGGAAATATTTTTTTCAGGATTTAGTTCATCAAATATATTTATGCCGTCATGTTTTAATTTTTTAATAGCAGAAATGATATTATTGATATTTTCATAGTTCATTATAAACTAAATATATATTTCAAAGAAAAAAATATTTACACCCTCATGTCAATTCATAGATTGCCATATGACATTCTAGTAAGTCCTGGAGGGTGTTTTACACTAAGGATATCACAATACCCATGTGAGCTCCTACATAACCATATGACATTCTAGCGAACTGAGGAGGCATGAAACACAACCCCCATGCGAAACCCTAGATTGTCAAACAACAGTCTTGCAGGCTCAGGAGCACGTGTTTATCTAACTTAATTCTAAGGACAGCACAAAACCCGTGCGAGCTCCTAGATTGCCATATGCCAGTATAGCAGGATCAGTGGATATATTTACAGTAAACCTGAATTATATGTCGAGCACAACCACCCAAGTGAAATCCTATAATGCCATAGCAGTCTAGCAAGTCCAAGAAGATATATTTACAGTATATACAATCTTAATTCCTTAGATCTCTAAGGAGAACGGCACAATTCCCATGTGAACTCTTAGATTGTCATGTGACATTCTACCAAGTCCAGAAGGATATATTACAGTATATACAATTTTAAGGACGCACAGTATATAGTAATTACAGTATATACAATTCACAACATACACTGGATCCATTCTTTACGTTCAACAGATTTTAGAACACGCCTTCCTCTAAATCAATCTCGGGAGAGTGCAAAAGAGGATCAACCACGTGGTGACATGGTGGGATGGTGTGTTTGTTGAGTTTCGAGCATTTAGGGAGGACCCCAAGTGATAGAAGCGGTCCTATAACATATAACGTAATCAATACTTCGAACTCCAAAAATAGCTCACACGATGGGCGTGGCTTGTTTTTTGTTTGTATATTTATTTTTTCTTAATTATAATCGCTGAAAAAATGTAGATGAACCAGGAAACCAGACTGATTCAGTAAAACGAGATTATTGTTTCATAAAATAACGTCATTTATCTTAAATAAACGATTACACCTGTCTTCACTGACAGTCCTTGATTATGTCCTTGATTTTATCAAGAGGGAAATAATATTATTAAAACAACGGAGAAAATTGTCAACTCTTGAAGTAGATACTATTTTTTTACTTCCTTGAAATATAATGCCGTTCCTAAACACAGAATTGATTGTTGTGATAGACCGCTCTATTAAGACCACAATAATTTATTTCCGCTCAATTTCGGTTTGTCAGGCGTGTCTTTTGTTGCATCGAATCGTTCGTTTTCTCCAACACTTAGATTCTATGACTTTAGGAATACGTGACAAGAGCTACACTCCGGAGAGGAACTCAGGAGGAGAGAATTAATCACAAAAAATATTTATTTGCTAGTCAATATTATTGTGAAATCTATTTCCTTGAGAGTCAGGGACAACTATAGCTCTATTAACCGCGTGACTTATTCGCTGCAGAGTTATCTCACTTAAATCTCAAGGACGTTGTCCGTATCTAATACTATTGGAACATAGTAAAATAAAGTCTATTGTTCATACTTCTGCGAAAACGCCGATTTGGTTATAATATCTGCAACATATTGCACCGCGCATGGGTTGATACCGAAATACTTGCCAGCAGCGGTCATTAACTGAAATATTATTTCTTCACCTCTCTTAGTATTTACAGATTTAACTACCCTATGATTTTTTAATACTTTCCAGTATAACCACGTGCAGAATTCTCACTCTGTGTGATAGCTTGCAGGTTATCCAATGAGTTATTGAGTTTTTGTCCGTCAATATGATCGATCACAAGATCGTCTTTAATCACCCCGTGAAAAGTCTCGTATACAAACCTATGATTGTAATACCTTTTCTTCCCAACAGTAAATCTAAGATAACCAATATTTTTAACAACACCAACTATTTTATTCAGCTGGCAATATCTGATTATCACGAGTTGCTTCATAATTCTTGATGATAGGATGTCCGACGAATTCTTTTTGCTCCATTTTATATATAATATTATTAGTCTAAATTATAAATTTACAAAATCTTGCTATATAATCTGCAGCGTTTCTTATAACCTTATCGTGTAGATTTTTTATCAATGGCAGAGTCCTTGACACCGTCAGGTTTTTTTTTTTATATCATAATACTGCTTCAGTTCTCTATATTTGCTCCCACAACATTGCACACACAACTGCGTTTTCCCTCTAACTCCAACACCACACTGTAAGCACGGTTTTGAACCAAGACTTCCACGACGCACGCTTTGCAAATGTTGCCCCAGTATTCATTTACACAAGATTTGTTACATGGAGTTACAGACACTATCATCAACCACTTGCACTGGTTCTTCGTTTGGATCATTGTATATATAATATTTTTAACTTAAATACTTGTCTAAAATATAACACGGAAGAAATTGATAGTTGTCTACAATCCAGCCTTGGAAAAATTCGTTTATTGAATCCAGATTCCATCTTGACAGAAGAACCCCTGACTTGCGGAGGCGAACTCTGGCTGATCCGACGAATAATGTGATTAATAATATTCGAGATGCTAAAAATGAATTTCGCGACGATAGTGCATCTCACCTATGGTTGACATACAAAATTATACGCAACACCAAATGTGTCGACGAAGTCATTGAAACTACAATGAACGATGAGCGGGCGAAAACGATCATTAAGTATCTTGACGATCAAAGATATTTTTTCGCAATAAAATTTATTGTGCTAGCCGAAACAGACAATCTTAGCGATTCCGCTGTGTGGATTATCCGTGACAAACGTGACCCTGTCCTTGCTAATGGAAAGACCGCTGTATTAAGTAAAAATTCCAAGCCAGGAATGTTGACTGGTACTGATAAACCATATTACGAACGAGCATATCCTATAACAGCGGTTATTTATGAAATTTATTCGCTAAATGATAAACCCAACGTCGATGATCTTGTGCAGATGAAATTGTCAAGACTAAATTGTGTAGCCGAACGAGTAATCGAACATTTTACAAACGCGATACGTGAAATTGGGTTAGCCACGTGAAAACATAAACAAATGGTTGAATTAGTTACGGATAACGGAACTACAATAAATGATGTCGCTAAGTTAGAGAAACCACTAAAATGCTCAATAAAAGTAGCAACAATAACAGGAGAGATTTTACTAGCGCAGTAACACTATTTCCTCGAGATCGAACAATAAGATTTTACACCACAGAGGGGAAACATGTTCGATTTTATTGACGAAATAAGTAAAACAAAAACGAACCTGTATCAGCATGGTTATTTCAGAGTTCCGATAATGAAAAATATGATCAATTCGTACGACCTAACGGCGAAATGTATCGTAAATAATATCTCACGAAGAAATGAAAATCTTTTCATCGCAGACTGAAAATACTGAACAATTAATAAATAATTGTTTAACCGTTCCGTCAGTTGCTGCTCACTTTGCAAAATTCGTGGAAGCCAACACGATTTGAATTTCTTGACGTGCAGCAAAGCTGCTGTGAATACGAACACGGTGGATTGGGGAATGCTAAGTATGAAAACAACGACGTTGTCTAGGTTGATATGGTAGCGTGTTATCCGGGGAGTTTTGTTGGTATGGGAGAGTGTTCTGGGTATTTTAAAAGATTTGGACACCCCACACACGAAATGACTAGGGTATCGATAAATGGACTGTACCCGATTTTGATCTAACTAGATTAGCCCGTATTGAGTGATTTGAGTTTGCTAAAAGTCTTCATCCGAACTGTTATATTTGGTTTGGTAGGCAGGTTTCACAAAAACGTTTTCAAAAAAATAGTTTTATTACGATATATGGTCGATGCAAAAAATATTAATATCGTTGATTGTAAGTGAAACAATTATATCATGCCGTCCTCAGAACGAAGTTTGGTTACCACCACATAAGAATTTTTCTCATGATGAAAATAAAACCGCAAAGGATCTTGGCAGAAGAATAATCGGTAAATTTACTCAAGGCGGATCATATGATCATAAAGAACATTATACACGATTCATTATAGACGATGTTGAACTCGATTTTATAATTGCTGATGCAACGAAGAGAAATATATTTGTAAGTCGAGAAAATGCTTACTTGTCTAGCGGAACACGATTAGATATAGAGTTGCTACGGATTCATTTAATATTGATAGAAAATACTTAGAATTGCTGGCTCAGTTTAAAAGTACTACTTACGATGTATCATGGGGCGAGTGGAGAATAAAGAAGAAATATTACATAATTATTCTGAATCTGCCGATGTTGAAATCAAAGATAATTATTACAAAAATAATCAAATATAGAAATTATTGTCGGCGGCATCTGTATATGATCCCGTGACAAGATACAAGACTCTTTATCTAAACTGACCCGATAGTTCTGGTAAAACAACTCGAGTTATTGAATCATTTCAGAAGAGTTCAGATGATATGGTTGCTTTAACACCTACACACAGACTCACAAGAGAAAAGAGAGAACGAGGAGTAAAATCATGTACTTATCATAGTATCTTCTGATGGAAGTAGGACACATGGACTCGAATGGGCGAGAAATATACTTCAAGGATCATCATTTTGGATGAAGTATGCACATTATCTAAAGATAAATTAAACATGTTTCTCGATTGGCTGTTATTGAAAAATACAACTGTGATAATGTGCAGCGATCATGGTCAACCGCCGTCGTTTGTTGGGTTATCTCTACACGAATGGCTAAAGAACTTTGTAGATTATTATGAAGAAGTAACTGATGATCATAGATCTCTTGATCCAGAATTAAGGGAGTTTAAAAAATTAATCAGACTACAACCGAATAAAATTCAGTGTGAAATAATGCGTGAAATAATTTCAGAAACTTCTATGAACGATTTTCTGCAAGTGTGGAGACCAAATGATTTGATAGTGGCAAGTAGAAAGATAATTCTTGATAAACTTCAACAGCGGTTGTTTCAGTTGCATAAAGAACAAAAATCAGATCTACGTGTACCATTGTGTTATAGACCAGCTGATACACGATGACAAAATATCGACGCTGATATACCAGAACAGACTAAAAATAAGAATCTTGTATTAAATGATGTTGTCGTAGTTGATGTCAGTGTTTTTGAGGATGCGCTGAGCGCGAACAAAACTCGATGGACGCAATGACAATTCATTAATCTCAGGGATTAACTATTTCTGATAAATTTGTTTGGATTGTCGATGATCATGTCGAATGATCAAATTTCGTTTATCTCGCAGTGTCAGAAAAATATCTCAGCTGCAGAGAGTTATCATAGACGTTACAGAAACCACTGATGATGTTATTGACAACGATATAATTTGAAGAAAAAAATAGTTCTTTATAAACAATGTGGCAAAAAAAACCCCACAAACGAGACTTTGATTTCGATGTTGAATTTGTGATGGCGCTGACACAGCACCAAAATAATCATTGTGCGAGCGGTAATATTTTAATGTTGTGGCGATACTCGAGTAATGACCCGAGACAATTTACCGTTAATAGTATGTTTGGTCATACACGCGTAAATGTGATGCTGACATGTCTTGAGTGTAATCGACGTAGGGGTGCTAGTTAAGTGATCGGGATGGTAATTGTGTGTCCAGGAATTACTTGTAATTGTTCACGTGTAAATCCACGTTGAGGAGCAGTTGAATCTAATCTGTAGATTGCAGGTCTACCCGTGGATCTTACCAAGCTAGAAATTGTATGCGTTGTAATACTCCAAGTAGGATCAGTCACTCTTTTTCTACCGCCTTCATGTTCATCGGGTTCATATAAATATCTTACAGTAACATTACCCAATATTGGTTGTTTTGAAAAGTCATGTCGTTGTATAGGTATATGTTTTTTTGTGATCGCGCTAATAGGTTTCGTGTTAGTTGTTCGGGCAATTTCATTATTTAATGCAGGTATGACACTTGGTAATCTTGGAACCCATTCACGAGATCTCGTATCTTGAATTATTTCCTTTGCATATTGATTTCCAAATAACCGCTCAGCAAGTGTTTGATTAAATCGTTCCACAATTGCCTGATCACGATGAATTGCAGTATGTCCTCGTCGGATTTTGATGTTATGTTGCTTCATTAGCGATGATGCTGAACCCTGAAATCATTTGCCAGTATCAACCTGTAATAGTTGTGGCCATTGTATACCACCTTGTGGTCCAGATCCTCGTTGATAAATTCGCTCAAAAGTAGATACAACTCCAGCAGCTGATTTAGTTGATAATGGCTCTGCTTCTTTATACCTATTTGCAACGTCAACGACAGTTAACGCGTATTTCTATGTCAATTGACGTCTACCAATTTTGATAGTATCGTGTGGCAAAAATAAAATACCCGCCTGATGACCTTCATTTGCCACGCTGACATCAAAATGTGCATGTTGATTTTTTTAGGTGGTGGTAGTTAATTTGGCCTTATTGCCTGTCGTGCTAACCATTTCAGCAACAACACGTGTAACGTTCGCTGCTAAATTGAGCTTACTAATCGCTGCTCTACCTTTCCAATATTCCCTTGGACTATAATAAATCGATTCCATTATAATAATAATCGGTTGATTAATTGCCGGCTCCTAATGCTAGTTTACCTTTCATTGCAGATCTTACCAACCAATTAGCAAATGATTCCTTGAAAGATTTAACTTTTATGGAATTTAACGCATGCATGAATTTCACATCTGCAATATGTCGCTGCTGAAGATCTTTACTTTTATAAGCCACATCATGAGCATGACATGCTTTATCAATAGCGTTTACTGGATACTCACCAGGCCTTGGTTGATCTTGGTTATCGAGTCTCATATCAGGTATGATACCAGGACCGCAGTATTTATATCCTGGGAGATGTTTTACTCCTGGATACTTAGCCTACGGAGTTCCTGGTAACTTTTTTAACTGCTCGGCAATATCACCTCCCTTTTTAAACTTTGCCTGCTGCTTTGTCAGTGGAAATAAACTTAATTTTTTTTTACCACATCGTTCACTCTTACTCGTAAGGGCTTGTCGTTTATTTTTCGTATTTTTAGTTGTTAGTCCATTTGCGGCGGTACGCGCCCTGCATTTCACACAATAAAAATCCATATTATAAGTATATGGATGTAATTGATTTTTCGGCAACAAAAGCGCGGAAACCGGTTAAACATCATCCAGCGCTACCAAATTATATGCGAATTATTATAATTGGGCCGTCCTGGTCTGGAAAAATACAACTTAATTCAATAATGGGATGGATCAAATGAGATAAGTTGTACTTGGTTGCACCATCTGTAGATGATCAGCTGTGTTATGAGGTACTTAAGGATTTTAATGAAAATGCAAAGTTGTTAAACGAAGACGTTATTGAATTTATTACTGATATTAATGAAGCACCATCCGTAGATGACCTTGATATGTTTATTAATAATTTAGTTGTATACGACGATGTAATGCTAGACAAACAGTCAAATCCAGCTCGGATATTCTCGAGCGGAAGACATAAAAACACAACTGTGATCTGTTACTCAACGATACACACAAATACGTAAAGTGATCAGGAATAACTGTAATATTCTTGCTGTATTTAATGGAGTTGATACACATACGCTGAGAAATATTCACTCCAGAGAGACTCTCGGAAAGTTAGAAGCTTCGGTTTCACGTTATCGGCGCAATCTTTTTCATTTTCATAAAAGCCTTAGTTTTCCAAAATGGACCTTCTAAAATGAGGTGGGTTCACCCTCTTTGCTGCTAATGTCAACAATTGTGCGTGTCTTGATGGAAAGTTGCAATTGTTACACACCCATGCATACAGTAACCACACGTTCAGGTAGTTGATTTATTCTCATTTCTCCTCTTCCGCGTGGTATAGCAAGCATGTGGCATTCATTCGTCCTCAATATAAGCTGTCGCGTGGGTCTAAAGATTCCACCACGTTGTAATTTTTACGATACGTTTAAATTCAGGACAAATTTTCAAACATCCATCGCAGCCATGCTCCCACATTTCAACCATTAGGTATCCTTCTTTCTCTAACTTAAGATGCCGTTAGTAAGTTTTCTGATATAATTCTCCCATGCTGCTGTCTAAAAATTTGTTTCATGTACCGTTGAGGATAACAAGTAGGGCATCCGTGAAATAAGCATCCATTAAATTCGTACACGATCTTAAGGTCTTCCAAGTCCTAGCAATCCACTGATCATCTTCAATTGGTCTATCCGCCTCCTCCGTTTCGGGCATGTTGGATTCATTTGTCTTCCTTTTCGCATATGTAATGTAACCAGCGCAAGGTTTTGGTCGAGTATCGATGATAATTCAAAATTATGGGGGCATACAACATCTAAGGTGTTATCGGGCGTGAATCGGTTGCGGTACACTAAGAAGAATGTTTTGGCGATGGTAGAGGCTTCCATCAAAGGACCAGTGCCTTGAAATTGTCCACAGCAACGACGTAAAATGTCCACGTCGGATCAACAATACTTTAACATTTCTTCCTGCAAGTCGAAAGGGTCCAAATCGTGAGAGCGGTAACTGTAATGTTCTTAAAACGATATTGCGACTTTATCAACGTTTATAGAAGAGTCACTACCAAAATAAGTCATTAAATGTTCTAAGGGATATCCAAGACTAGGTGGATGAAGAAAATACAAACAATAATGTCTACACACCATTTGATATATGCCTTGTAATCTCACATTAGTACAAGTACGCTCCTGAAAATCCTAGGATGATTCGAAGCTTACAAAGGAATTCATATGCTTAACACATTCACATATGCTAGAAAATGACTCAAACATGACTATTTTGAAATCAGAATTTGTCTGCTAAATTGATTTAGCTCGAATATGTTCCCAGGCTGTTTGTGTGCGATATGGTAAATATTGAGACTATAAGATACGCAGAAAAAGAATGATACGAAAGAATATGTGAGTAGTATAGTAAAATGTGGGCTATGGCTCACCCTTTCTTTACTGCGTAATGAATGAATGAGGGATCGATCTCCATGGAACTATACTACTTGGTAATGGAGGTTCTGGCTCACCTGTGCTCGAAAAGGAGGTATTGGCTCACTGTTTTCTTATGTCTTTTTGTCCATACTCGAGTGTTTGAATGCCATCGGTGGAGTAACGTTTATCATCAAAGGGGCATAATCCTCTTTTGTTGATAAGTGTGGTGGTGATTTGGTGTCGTTGTGATCTGAAAGTTCTCATGGAGTATTGCTGGAGATGACCTTATAGTGATTGTTTATAATGCTGATGGGTTGCTACTTGTGCAGTGACAGATTGTTTATACTGCTTTTGCTTTTTCATGATGATAAGGAATCATCAAAGGGAACAGCATACCTTAAACCCAATTGAGTATGGGACGTGTTTGTGTTCTACCTGAGTGAAAGAATGGCTAGCATCAGGCGAGAGTCCTTCTACATTTGTTCAGGACAGCATCGCAGTCAAAGAGCGTATAAAAAGCATGCGTGTATTTCTTATGATGATGTTCGATCTTGATTGTCTCATCTCGTGGCATCTGAACTGTTTGTAATTCTTGACAGTATCCCGACGAGATGTGTCCATGAAGTCGTGCGGGTTGAGGAAAGCAATGTGAGCAGCGATATTCGAAATGACCATACTTTTTATGCTGTGTGTACCGAGATCGACATAATCGACTGAAGTCTTTGATGTACACGAAATGGTTTTGGTAATGCAATAAATTGATGCTATGTTGTGAGGCTATTTTGGAGATCATCGGAGAAACTATGAATTGTTTATCGCCTGCTTTTTATGATCAAGTCCAATCACGTTAATGGAGAGATTTTCGTTGATTACCGCAAACTTAAGAACATTTTGACAGATGCTGGAAAGGTAATTCCAGTGGTTTTGAGTTTTTCAAAGTGTGGCTTGTACTTGGAGATGCAATTGGCTTTGTACTCTGCAGGGGTAGTGGTACATACTTACTTCCACGCAGCTGTGTAAATGTGGGATGTCTGAAACGAGATAGAATTGACTCCAGCAAAGATCCATGCTGATCCTTACTCCTGATAATCTTCGATACGACGCTGGATAAACGACCAGTCAATATCGACGATGCGGCTTAAATCATCACTACGATACACGATCAAGGATTTGGATCTGATCCACACATCAATTCTCTTGTTTTCCTTGACCAGTTGTATGATGCAGGCAACTCCAAGTTTGATGGCTGTTCGGTTGCGCAGTTCTGCTTGGACAGTGGGGTGAGGAATGCGCTGTAGGAGCTCTTCCTCGACTCTGCGCTGAAGAATATGGGAATTGTCGTAAATAAAACCTTTGTCAGCGCCTCCATATGCTTTTTCAATGCGTCTTGGGGTTGGCAGACTTGTGACCTGATCGCGCTGACGCTGGACGGCTTGTAGATCGATTTTGGGTAGTTTTTCTTGACATCAGCTCGACGTGATCGACTGAGGATTGCATTCTGAAGTCGAAGGAGCTAGGAAGGTTTAGCCGTACTTTCAGTAAGCGCTTTGTATTTGTCTCACAGTTGCTTCATGTACTGCTGTGTAGTATATATCGTCTTGCTATGACTTTTACTCATTGCTGTGGCAAGTTTTCCTTTGAGAATTGGGAATTGGATGTGCACGTTCACTTTATCATCGTCGATATCAGATATTTTTTCTCTCACCAGCCACAACGGATATATGTTTAAGCAATGAGTGATTTTTGTCATCTGATTTAATTTTACGAGATCCGACTGCATCATAACTTTCTCAGTGGAGCTTGTCGTTGGAACACAATTAGATCGTATTGATCGTGTAAATCCGCCAGCGACAATTCCATTTCACGCTGAAGTAATTTGATAAATCTTTACTCGGCCGCTAGTGTATATCTGCCGTCTTCACGTCGCAGGTGTATCACTCAAAATCGTCGTTAACGCCATTTTTAGTTGTGGAGGAAGAACCCTGAAAAAACCCTGGAAAGAACCACCGACGCAAAAAAAGCTACAAGCAAGCTTTCTCACATACCCACATTGGCCGAACCCGAGACTCGAACCCAAGCAGACAGAGGTGAGATGGCATTGATCCGTAACGGTGAGTGCTTTAGACCATTAGGACACTCAGGTCCCCTATAAAACTAGTACTCAGCCAATAAACAGCATGACTACCCCCATGACCCAGGTCATTTCAATGTTTAGCCAGGATGGTACCCTTTCTGAATTCTTCAGATGTCCCCCAGTAACTCCTGCCCTTGCTTATAATGCAGTCTGTGTTTTTGGACCGTATTGTGCACAAGTTATCGAGGGAGAAGTTTACATCGAAGTGAAAAAATAACTTGAAATTGCATAATTTGCATTATTACTTAAATGGAGTTTTGATTAATTCCGTCCAACCCCATCACTCCACCTCTACCTGACCCCCGTCACATATTCATCATTCTCACTACACTGCAGTTTGGTGAATAATGTGATAGATTGTTATGGACCTTATTATTATTATAAAGAAAAACTGTTTAAGATATTCATTATTAACGTGTTATGAATAATTTGCTCATTTTCATTTACATATATGTATATCTTATAACTTTGGCTGTCCAATTAAAGTAAAAATGCTTGAATTAGCACATTTAAGCATAAGTTAAGATAGCATCAATTCTTTTAACAGATTTTCTGTTCATAGGAAGACATTATTTTTGTTTAATTTATGTATACAGTAAGAAAGCTAAAGTAATTTGTTAAAATTAAATATAATTATTGTACAGCTTTTCTTCATTTGTGATACACACAAATCCATAATTGTAGGGGAGAGTTTGAGAAAAAATGTCACAAATCATGATCTGTTCAAAACTTTGTCAATTATTTTCTCCAGTGTGCTGTTAACACATTAACCCCTGGCAACGAGTTTAAATGGCTTGAGGTAGTAGCCTACTGCCGATCTCTGTAGCGTCAAGGTCATGTATGATACATCATAAGTGTGGGGTATTATAGAAAGGTAGACACAGGTAGCTCTACAATGATACCGAATAATCTGGAATTTCTAGTTGCACTACAAAATACAGAGGGAAAAACCTCATTTTTTGGACCCGATTTTTTTCTATCCAAAATTCGCACGTGGTCAGAATCCGATTTTGTGTCCGGATTTTAGACTTTTTGGTCTCAGATCTAAGGAAATCTAGTATGAACTGCAAACAGACAGATGAACCGTTGCAAAAAGTAGTATAAGATGGGCATTTGGAATAAAGAGTGGTCTTGATACGAAAATAATGGGTCTGTTAAGCAAAAAAAAAAAAGAAAAACAGAACTCCAACTTGTACCCTTTTGCTCATGCGCGAGCCAAATAGCCAATGAAAACCATGTTTCTAACACAAATATGCAGTATGTTATTGGAAGATCACCTGGAAGTAGTTGTTTTCGGATGTATTCAGAAATAGCTTTCAAAAGGTGTTTCCTACTCGAATTTCAGACAAAAATGACAAAACCTCCAGGGGTTAATGTTTTAATTACTTCAAATTGTGTCACTTTGACCTCCAGGTTAATCAAATTAATAAGAATAATATTAAAGTACAAGTATTATGTTATTAATCAGCATGTGTGTGTGTGTGTGTGTGTGTGATTTGGATTTTTTAACGTAGCTTTAACAATTTTTCAGTCATATCGTTACGATGTCTGCAGTGTGGAAGTTTTTAGTGATGTCTGGCACTGGGGCATCATGCCGCAGACATTTGGCTTGATGTCCCACCCAGTCACATTATCATGACACCGGGCCGACCAGTCCTAACACTAACCTCTTAATGCTGAGCGCCAAGCTAGGCAGCATTAAGCAGCATGTGATATTATAAAAATGGCTACTGCACTGTAACATTGATTCTGCATCGCAGATCTAGGCTAAATGGATGTCTTTACCTTAGGGCAAGGAATAAACATGTTCATCTGGTGACAAAAGGCCAACGGTCATGGTGAAGGAACAACATAGATTTCTGCACAAAAGTTTAAGTTGTTTACATAGTGGAGTATTAAAGACAGAGTGTGACATTGAGAATAATATATGGGGTTATTTGTTGGCAATAAGAGGTTCATTATACAATGGGGTTTGGTGGTTTAATTTTCCTTATAACAAAATCTCTGCTATTTACATAGAAATATAATACAGGTAAAATCTGTTATAACGCGATTCCGCTTATAACGCTATGGCAGCATGGCTGCCATTTTTTAATTTAAGGTGACCTCTCTTTTTGACATCCTAAATACATACTCTTTGAAAAGCTTATTAATCGTATCCGTAGCAGATTTCTGATCCCAGCACTGCGTTTAAAGTTGCTGTAACTTAAAAAAAATGTAAAACAGATCGTAGTGTTATATTTGTTAACGAACATAAAGACAATCTAGCAAGTTCGGACAAGTTAAAAGAGTTTTTGAATATAATTGGCACTGTTTAATGTTTGGAGGAAGTAAAATGTTGCGAGTTTGTATTTGTTAGCACGAACCTACTTATACCCTGATGTTATTCTTTGGACCTTAAGCATTGCGTTGTAACACGTTTTACCTGTATTTAGTTAACATGATTTTGTTCAAACATGATCCACGGACAATATTTGATAGAAATGTTGTCAAATTAGAAGAAAACTATTCATAACAGAGACCTCATGGTTTTTAAATCTTTTAAAAGTATGATCATTATGAACTGTTTTGCAATTTTGATGCCACTGAAGGAAATGTATATTTGTTGCTATACTCGGAATGTTAGGTAAAAATTGTATAGTGCGATGGGCAAACAAATTGGTATCTGCACAACAACTTGAGTTCTCCATCACCTACAGTTACCAGACTTTGTGCATCATGTGCATTGGGTAAGGATGAACTCAATCGATTTTAGGTTAAAAAGGTCAAGACCACACTGACTGAAAGAAGAAAAATGGTTCTGCACGATAACTTGAGCTCTCCATTGTATTGCACTTGACATAATAAAAAAAACTAATTTAAGGTAAAGGTCAAAGTCATTATACCTGAAAGAAGACAACTGGTTTTGCACAGTTACATTAGCTTATATCACATAACTGGACCAGACTAATTGGGGTAAGAAAGGAGCATATTAATTTTGGGATCAAAAATCCAGGTCACTTTGACTAAAATGAAGTTAATATTGCTTCTGAACAGTAATATTAGTTCTACATCACATACCAGGACCGACGGTGATTCTTTCCGGGAGTTTTTTCGGGGTTGTTACTCCACCAATAATACTGGCTGCCATGTATCGCCTATCGTGTGCTGAAAAATGGCGTTAAACCATACAACAACAACAAAAACATACCAGGACCGAACTTTGTGAATGGTTTTTACATGGGGTAAATAAGAAACATACAAATGTTTTGACTAGGGAACACAGTTCAGTTCACGTTTACATACATTGTATCATCCATAGTAATATAATTCTGTTGTAACAAATAATATATATGAACATGACATTTGTTTTAGTAGACATTCATCCATTTGTATTCATTATTTTTGGGCATATATTCTATGTTTTACATTATACTTAATTGTAGATGGTCTCAAGCAAATAATTATTGTCTGATCTGTGTGTCGCATATTAAATACCGTGTTTAAAAGAATGAAGTTTGCGAACTGGCTGAAATTAATTAGCATAATTTCTATAGAAGACACCAACAAAGATATTTTTCTCAAAATGAGTAATACCACATATAATTTTCTTGGGCAGATTGGATATAGCATGTAAGCATGTTTTGCTGGTCTTACCACAATGGTATCGCAATTTTGCATCATATTAACATTGCTGTCTGTGGGAATTGAATTTGTTGTCTGATGAGTATTTGTAACATGTACACAGGGAAACATAAGACTGCAAATATGCAGAATTTGGTGCTTAGTAGAATTCAACTTTCCCCCAACAAGGTAACTTTTGACCCCATAAAAGTCTTTGTAACTGAAAGGAATATAAATAAAAGTTGCCTCCTCTTTTTTTTCATTGTTGTCCTTAATATTTTCTTCTCATTTCGATGGCACACCTCTATGCAGTTGAAAAAAGCTCTTGTGCTATAATTACCCTAGACATCTGATCATCATCCATATAAATAATACATATACCCATGTACATCCTCATCTAATCAGAACCATTCATTGTTCCTGTTGTAGGCAACAGTTTTGGGTTGGTTTCATAGCACATACTCCCTGGGGTGAAAGCTAATCTGATGCAAGCATGCATATCAGTTGTACATTTTTCATTAAGATTTTGCATGGAACTCATTGCTTTTTCATACTGTATAAATACTGTTATGCCCGGAATCATAAAACTTTGCATCATCATGATACTACACCCTCATGAGAAATATAGATAACTAACATATATTTCATGCTTCACTGACTTTGATTAAATCGTTCAGTTTACATTTCTTTCGCATGCCCTGAGTATGATAGAATCTTCAAACTATTTGTTTCTGTGATTTTTTATTAGTATCACACTCTTACCACAAAAGGTCCCTGTGATCTATTTCTCAGATTCACTGGCATAAGTTAATTTTTTGCATTTAGTTCATGACTAGCAAGGTTTTTTGCACCCTGTATAAACATTGATCTGTTCTTAATAGATCCATGCAATTTAGTGAGGGGATGCATCTTGATGAGCACTACAGTTGCATCACACATGTAGGTGACTGAGGCCAATATTTCTACCTTCACTGACGCGGGTTAAAATTTGTGTTTTATGTTTATTTCTTCAACACTGTGTATGCTAGAGCCATGCAACTATATAGCTTTTTGCATCTGTGTTATTTTCACACTCTAACTTGAATTAAATGTTCCATATAACTTATGACAAAATAGTTTTTAGCACCCGGTATGTGTGTGTGTGTATATATATATATATATATATATATATATATATATATATATATATATATATATATATATATATATATATATATATATATATATATATATATATATATATATATATATATATATATATATATATATATATATATATATATATATGTATATATGTATATATATATATATATGTATATATATATATATATATATATATTTATATATGTATATATATATATATATATATATATATATATATATATATATATATATATATATATATATATATATATATATATATATATATATATATATATATATATATATATATATATATATATATATATATATATATATATATATATATGTATATGTATATGTATATATATATATATATATATATATATATATATATATATATATATATATATATATATATATATATATATATATATATATATATATATATATATATATATATATATATATATATTAAACTTGGTGCATCTTGATGTGAACTACACAGCAGCAAGTCACTTAAACCTATATTTCAATTTAAAGTGACTTGGGCTGAATGCTGTATTTTTAAGTTTATTTATCAAGCTCTATTTATGGAAGGAAATGCAACCTTTTGTTGTATTGGGTGAGACAACATGAAACATGATCATAGGAGAGCATTTATCACGTGGTCATAGAGTTTCTATAGAGAGACTTGGATATCAACAAGCAAAGAGTACACTGTATGTGGTTTGTGAATGCACACATACCTCTACTAATACACACACAGCTCCTGATAAAGGCCCAGCACTCATTATAATAAATTTCAGTTTTTGGTTAGATAAGGAACTGGTGTTGTCCTGTGCTAAAGACTTGCAAAGTGCCAAAAATAGCAGAGTGCCTGACCTGCCAGTTCCTGTGAAAATGAAAAGAGGGAGACTGGCTACGGAAGCTTATGCCACTCAAACAAATGAGAACCTTCAGACAAGAATAAAGGAAAGAACTCAGGATGTGTGGCTGGAAACAAGAAAAGATGCCAGCGGTAGTTGGGCAAAAAGAGTTATCTAATATTTGACCAATCCACACACACACACACACACACACACACACACACACACACACACACACACACACACACACACACACACACACACAGAGGGAAGAGGAAAAAAACAAACCCCAAATATACTATTAACACAGAGGGAAACGGATAAAAACAAAAATTTACTATCCACACGGAAGGGAGGGAAAACAAACACAAATATGCTATCCATACAAACGTACTCGAAAAAAATACAAACCCCAAATATACTATACACACAACGTCGCTAACACGTACAAACCCCAAATATACTATTGACACACGGGAGGAAGAAGAACAAAAAAAAACAAATATACTATCAACACAACGTATGCGAACACACATACACAAAAACACACACACACCACAGAGGTAAGAAGAAAAAAAAACCCAAAATATACTATTCACACGGAGGGAAGCGGGGAAAAAAACTAAAATATACTATCCACACGGAAGGGAGGGAAAACAAACCCAAATATAGTATCCATACAAACGTACGCTAACTCATATAAACCCCAAATATACTATCCACACAACGTCGCTAATACGTACAAACCCCAAATATACTATCCACACACGGGAGGAAGAAGAAGAAACAACCAAATATACTATCCACACAACGTACGAGAACACACATACAGACACACACACACACACACACACACAGAGGGAAGAAGAAAAAAACAAATCCCCAAATATACTATCAACACAGAAGGGAGATAATACAAACCCCTGATATACTATCTACACATGGAAGAGGAAGAATACAAATCCCATAACTACTATCCACACAGAGGTGAGATGTAAAAAAATAAACCCCATATCTACAATCCACGCTGAGGGAAGAAGAAACAAATGACCCAATATACACTATCCTCAAAGAGGGAAGAGGAAAAAGCCACAATATACTAACCACACAGAGGGAAGAAGAAAACCATTATACACTATCCACACGGATTGAAGAAATAACCCTTTGTATATACTGTCAACATAGAGTGAAAAAAATAACCCATTATATTCCATCAACACAGAGTGAAGAAGAAAAAGTTTTTTGAAAGCACCTAAGCCTTCACCTGCAATGACCAACTCTGCCAAACACCTACACCCCATCACCACCCCATCACTACAAAACCCATTTTACCCCATTATTTTATGGCATCAGTGTGCGATTCTAGGAAATATCAAGACACAAAATGATGGATGAATAGACTGACTATTGTTTACCGACTTGCATGCCTAAAGAGCGTGCGTGAAGGAAAACATCCTTCCATTTCAATTCTAACTAAAACATGATCCAGAGGGATAGAGAGAGGTGAAAGAGCACAATTTCATGAAGTGTGAGTAAAAACAAAACACGCCATCCTTATTATAGAATGTCAAGACCAAGAGACACTTACGTTTTCTTTCTGGTCTATTCTCTTTTAGAAGGTAGTATGAAATTTCACATCAGGCCAATGCATCCGCTCACATTGTCAATTTTTCCATTTCCATGTCTTCACTGGCACAAGGTCTTCCTCATCTTCAATTTCTTCTTCTTCTGAATCCCTCTCCTCTTTTTCGTCTTGTTTCTGTTTATTCTCTTTTCTCGTAGGGCACTCTGAATCCCAGTGTCCTTTCTCCCGACAATTATAATAGGTATCTTGACGTTCGTCTCTCTTTCTTAGACGAAGCAGGTATTCTGGAGACAAATACCCATTTACCTTTGCAGATATAGCAAACTTCATCAGCACTTCTACACTTTCGTATGACTCTCATCAAATCAACGACCAAAAGAGTAAATTTTGTTGCCACTTTCGCCTGTGAATTATGCTTTCGTATGACTTTTAGCAAATATGTGACCAGCAGGTCAATCTGTGCTGACTCTTCCATCTTCTTGATCGCTTGAGAGTGGAATGAATACTCTGACTCTAAGACACTCTCCCTATATACAGGGACCTGCTGCGTATGAAACCTAGTCAAATGTAATTTTGCAATAAGATGAAACGATTTCATTGAGAAAGTAAAAGGCAATGACGTGCCGTGTCGCCTCACACAAGAGCTGAAGTGTTAGCTCAAATCCGTGTCAGTGATTTCGAAGACAACATAACTGAGCTTTAATCAATGCGCTCCATTTATGCCACAAAACCAAGAGTCCTGATTAAGAAATTTTGTTCGGTCCATAAAAAATAGTATCACATCTCAGAAACGCAAAAACGAACTTCCAGAAAACTAAGAACGACGGCTTACACCTACAACGTAAATGTATGAGTTCAAGTATTGCATAAAACTTAGTCAAATTAAATTTTTATAGTCAAGACGAAACGATCTATTTTCGAAGAAGAAAGCAGACACCAAGTGACAATGGTGATCCGTGTCACACAACACTTTCCAAAAATGTATTATCAGAGGTTTCTTCTAGCGATCTGCACGGTTAAATTAAATGGTTTTCGTCAATGGTTTCTATTTGTAATTAAAGTTTTGTACCAACGATATGTATGTAACCGAAAGCTAACACACACACACACACACACACACACACACACACAAACACACACACACACGTGTTACTGCATTGGGTGACAATAGAACGGGCAGTACTTTAGTATGGCGTGTTTTGAGAAATGGGCAGACTTAACATTACATTGGAGAGAGAAAGAAAGAATGGTAAAGAAAAAATGTAGGACACCATTTTTGGTTTGTTATTTTTTTGCGATATTATAGGACAAAGATAACTAAGACAACCTCATATTCTATGTGAGAAATGTTCATTGTTTTCATTCATTCATCTATTTTATAAAAGGTATTGTGATATCTATTGTCAACTGACCGCTTAACATTTTGCTGTATGTCTCAAATTTAAGGGATGTCCTTTGTTTCGTAGCACACGCGACTAACAATGTTGAAGAGTTTTCACAAATCTAAGGCGAGGAAAAAAGCAACACCAAAACGCGCCTTGTTCTAGGAGTCACGGTAGTAATTCAATCTCCATAGTAAACCTTTGCAAACCCCATGATCTTCAAAGTTCTATAACTTACAGTTTTTGAGTACTCATGATCAAACCTATATTTATCAGTACAGATGAAACCTGGATGTCAGCTTCTGTGTAGAGGAAAGGATATGAGCCGCGGCATTTTCGGGACCTGCATTTGTTTGAAACATGTTCTTTCAATTCTGCACCAACGAGTCAGGTGCTAATTTTAGCAATGTGTGTTCCAAACTCAAGAATGTTAAAGGACTGAAATTCCATCAAGAAAACAATGTCTCTATTTTTTCACTTACAACTAGAATAACCTCTCAAAAGATTATTTTTCCTACAACATAACTTACATTATTAACCAATCCTGGTCAGCCTAACCCATATAAATACTCTATTTCCCATTTTTCCGTACTATTAGTACCTGTGTCCTCTATCGACAGTCTAAACTCAGAGAAAATAGGTCGAACATTGGTAAATTTGTTTCCGAACGCATGTTTTGGTTTTAGAATTCAGAGTTAAACATAGGTAATGTTATACAGTGCCATGACACTCGCGTTATTCTTTAAAAGCTCATGTTTTTGTTGCCTTTCTGAGAAGAAGAAGAAAAAAGACGGTAGACCTAATGTTGTAAACATTTCCGTGACACATTGTGGTGCCAAAATAAGGATATAGCTAAGACACATGAACTGTCCAAGCTCGTCAACTCAGGATTTTGCTTCATCCAACGATTTACTGATAGAAAAAAAAATCATCGTTATACAATTGTTTGGTGTAAGTTTTTGGGAAACAAATGACATGACAAAAGGAACAGCTCACCTATTTATGGTAACTACTGATCACATTTTTGAAGAGGTATCTTCAAAATGAACACATACTATTAAGATTTCAATAAAAACTACTATAAGAGAGAGAGAGAGAGAGAGTATGTTATTCCTACCTTTAAAAAGAATTACGACAATTACGTTTGTTTTTTTATGGCATATTTTCCCTAAGAAATTTTCAAGGAAACAAACATTCCACTTAGAAAATAAAATCCATCGGAAAAAATCCACCATTGTAAAATATCACCAGAGTGAACTGCTGACAAATGCGACTAAAACGTACTCACAGAATAGTGCAATTAAACATCATTCCTTGATGTATTTTGCAATAAGACTGACACAATTTCCATGGGATCGCCCATGGTAAGATTGTTCGTGCATTAGTTTAATTTTTAAAATATTTTTTTTTTATATTAATAACCTATAGGATAGACTCAGTAAAGCATGGCCCAACTCGTTACTGTGTGAATAGCTACTCAAGTCAATTCGAAGTGAACGCGGTAAGAAAATAAGTATAGACAATGAAATGGCTTACAAGGGGTGATGCATAGTTTTGTTCTAAGGCTGTGTGGCAAAAGTGTGTGAGTGTTTTGGAAAATGGTAAAAATTGGATATACAATTTTCTCGTGACACTTATAAAGTGAAGAGTCTGTGCAAGTTTCAAAAGCCAAAGTCATATAACTTTTCTATTTTGTACGGCTTGTAAAGATTTCCACTTTAGAAAATGTGAAGTATCACAAGTTATTATCACAAACAGAAGTGGAACATAGGGGCTTGCAAGAAAGAAAATAACTCAGACAGTTGGTGTCATCAAGACTGCTAGAGACGGTACCCGAATTAGCTTGCTTGCTTACTTGAATTAAAGTGATTTTCGCTCCAATGGAGCATGTATCACTGGTTTAATCACGCACCGCCGAGGCTTTCATGTACTCACAGAGTACTTTTAAATTTAGTCACTCAGGTGTAGGACTAACTAGTCCTTAAAAACCTGACTGAAAAGCTTTAAACATGAGTGGGAATAGTCTCACCACACACTCATTTTTCTTAGTTGGATTGAAATGCCTCAGGTGTCAACCCAAGCAGTATGGAACGCCCGCTACGATTGGTCGGCAGCGATGACGTCACATTAGGACACATGGGCGTGTGGCAGGAGGAAATCGTTCCACATTCTGCCACGTGTACGATGTCCGAGCGTGGTAAAGGAGGAAAAAGGTGCTCAGCGAGCCAGCCATGGATGTTAAGTACTCCCCAAAACGCCGGCCCGTACTTATTTCAAATCAAGTCCAGTTTTTGCTAATCGACAATAAAAAGTACCAGTAATGTGTTAGCCACCTGTGCAATTAGTTCAAATATAACGAGTCTATTAAATTTCCTACTTCCTAACGTATCTATCTAATATTAGTACTTAGTGTACATAAAAATAGCCATACTGGTCTTATTTAAATTAATATGTCTAAGGGACATATACAAGTTTTGTCACTCTTAGGTTTAACAAGTTAAGTTTGTTGCCGTGTTCCAATGGGTCAAGTTTGTTTCGAGAATATTTCAATCAAGGAGGGATACCAAGCCAAATATGGTTCCCTATTTAATAAAAGGCAATCTTTTGGAGCCCTAAAAATGGCTGTTTTTTCTGCTAGAAGGTACCACGTATCTCTTTCGCCCTCACGATCTTTTCCTCACTCCTAGTCTCATGATTCTTGATATCAGGAAATGCGCAGCCATGATGGGCGGCAATGTAATCAGCGGCTTCTACCAATTGACTGAGGGGGTATCCAGTGTAGGCTTGTCTGTAAAATTGGGGGAGAACTCTGACCCCAAATCCCCATTGAGAAGGTCTTGATTTAAAGGTGTCTAGAGATTTGTAGGCAACGTATTGTATGGCTCTTATAAACTGCCCTGCTTTGTTGACGTCATACAATGCTTGATCTAGCCCCATTTCGGCGTACTTCTGAACGAGGGTCATTGTACCCTCCTCCTCCTCAACCATCTCTATTTCCTCTTCTGGTTCTGACACTAATTCTTCAGTTGAGGTAGATAGTTTCAAATCCGCTGCTATGGTGTCAGTCGCTGTTATTGTTGTTGTGGTTATTCTTTCAGCTGGGATTGCTTGTAGTATCGGAGTGAGAGAAGAACGTAGTGCCTCCGATAATTGAGTTTGAGTTTGCCATACCGCTTGTCTAACATAATTGGCCCTTTGTTCTGCCACCACTCTTTCCGGAGTGGGTTGTTTGTTAGGTATAGTCGGCTGTTGACTAGATGTTATTTGTGGTCTCGAGGTGGGTGGAGTGATAACTGGCTGGGTCTGCATTTCTAGCTCTCGCTGCTGTTGCGTATATTTCTTCCCTCCACGCCGAGTTCTGGGCCTAATTCTTTTAATTTCGTTGTACCCGAACTTACATTATTTATATTATCACCAACAAAAGCCGCAAAGACCTAAAAGAAACACTCACTCACTTTTTACTGACCATCATTGCTTAAAAATTTTGATAAGCGACGGAAACGAAGGGCTTAGAGTCACAATTTCTAACCAACATAAAGAAATCATGTGCTTATAGAATCACTTTTGTTGTGTTCTTTTTTTTTTCTCTAACTGAATATCATATCATAGGCAATGGAATGTTATTTCTTTTTGAGAGTATGGGGTATCCCTAAAAGGGCTGTTTTTTTTTTTTGTTGCTTTTTTTTGTATGAACTTGAAGCTATGGCGATCTTTTAAGTTCTAAGATGGCGGCCTCCACTGACGACAGGCTTTCTCACAGGATAAGGTCTGCTTCTTCTGAAAGAGAAGAAGAACTCTTTGGTGTCGATACGACAGTCGACAAAGCCTCTGTCAGGTTCATGTTGCTGCTGCTGTTGCTGCTCTCTCTGCTGTTTCTGAAGTTTGTACTTCTCCGTCCATTCTTCTTTCTCCTTTTTGATTTCCTCTTTGAAAAGCTCTTCTTTCCGGTCTTCAGTGGCTTTCAACATTCTAACATTGTCTATCTCTTCAGGTCTCGGTATCAGACTTTTCATGACCCTATGCAAATTCACGTAGGTTTCGTTCATTTTGGTTAATCTTGAGCACATCTTCGTAGGTAGATGAGTCGACAATGGATGGTCAGACTGGAGACTGCCCCGTTTTATGGTCAAAGCGCGGACGCAAAGGAAAACATCCCTACACGGTTTTCCAGTCGGAACGCTAAATTAGTGTCATGGGAGGGATAGAGAGAAGTCAAAGAGCATGAATCATTATACCTATAGCAAAACAAATAACAAAGACATTTTGCCTTCAAAACACAAAATTTTCATTCAAAAATCACTTAACACTAACAAGTAACACATTTTTTCAACAATAGCTAGCTAATTTAACTAACAAACATTTTTTCTCAAATAACGCTATTTTGGACAGGGCTGACAACATTGTGAATGAAATTGTGATTTCCACTGTTTGAAGTGATTAGGCCATTGATGGACACTACCTTTCCTAGCTTGAGACAAAAGATAAGCATAATGGTCACAAAACCATCGATCTACTTTCACATCGTTTCTTGAAGAAGAACGAGGATCAAAATGAGTCATGAAATGTTCTAAGGAATATCACAGGCTGCGATGATGTAGAAAATACACACAATATTGTCCACACACCATGGAATATGTGCCTTGTATTTTCACATTATTGAATCGTGTAGTCTGAGCATTTCTTCTCATAAAGTTAATGATATCGTCTTCCAAAGGACGCAATCCATAACAATCAAAATATTCCACACATCCTTCTTGAGGAAAGTAGACGGCTTCCCAGTGGGTACCTGGGAGATGACTGTCGTCCGTGTTGATCATATAAGCTTGATGGTCTTGAGGTGTGCGATGAGGGAGATCATCTTTAGCACATACGACATGATTCCAAGAAGCAGTGTACGAACTATGGTTCAAAAGATAATGAAGTTCCCAGGTATCCATGTTTTGTTTGTTTTTTTCTTCACAGGTAATGATAAGTGATCAATTCAATCCTGACTTTTTACTTAAAAATGTCTGACAAGTAACCGTTTCTTCGCCTCGTCTCCCAACTCTGATCCAAGAGAGCTTCGATGCGATGGATCTCTTGAGTTGTTAATGGAGGACAAGAATGTTCACGCAAGCCTTTATACCACTGTTTCAACACGTCTTCTTCCGAGATGAGACTCCAAGCTTCGTCCAGATATTCGTCCGATTTTTCTTCGTGACACAGCATCAGGCATTTATCGTGTTGAATTTGACTGGGATGATCGTTTTGACATGCATAGCAATCATTCTAAATCAATTCCTTATTTTTTTCTCTGCCAAGAATGTAGCAAAACATGGGACTAAATGGGCTTCTTGTTGTGGCCATCGGGACTTCATCATGATGACTTCTTCGTCTTTGGACCGCTCAGGTGGCCTAGTGGTTAGAGCGTCCGCCTCGGATGCGGGAGGTCGTAGGTTCGATCACTGGCCGAGTCATACCAGAGACTTAAAAAATGGTACTAACAGCTGCCTCGCTTGGCGTTCAGCATTAAGAGGTTAGTGTTAGGACTGGTCGGCCTGGTGTCAGGATAATGTGACTGGGTGGGACATCATGCTACATGTCTGCGGCATGATGCCCCAGTGCTAGACATCACTATAAACTGCCACATTGCAGACATCGTAGCGATATGACAGAAAAATTGTTAAAGCTACGTTAAAAATCAAAATCACATCACATCTTCGTCTTTGTATTGAGGTTCTTCTTTCATGGTCTCCTCATATTCCATGTCCAACGTTTCTCCACTAGGTAAAGAGGGATAACATTCTTCCATGGTTTCTAATAGTCTAGAATGACTTCTCTCAAACTGTTGATTTCTATCGTATTATCAAATTCTGCATACAGGATGACGTTAACCGTCTCTGTTAGATTGGAAACAAGCTGAAGTTCCACACGAATCTGACCGGATTTTATAGGGCGGAAATGTCTCTCGCTGCTGTCTTGACTTACAATTCGTTAGAGAATCGTTTTCGAAAATGGAGTTTCACTGTAACTTTCCCTTTGGAGAATGGAATATTTTGTCCCAGATCTCCTTTTATAGCAATGTTGACGGTGTCCAAATGCGACTTACTGACGGGCAAATAGTGAGGATGTAAAAATTAACGGTGTACGTGATAGGTGTTTGCACCTTCCTGGTCATTGTTCGTGGTACTATTCCCTTTGAAAGGAATGACACGCAGTAACGGCACAGACGTGTGTCACACCACGTTGTACTCCACCACATCGGCAAGATCAAATTCAGTCCTTGGTTCAGTTCTACCGGGTTTCCAAAAGCTCGGTAAAAATCCATATTACTGTTGGTCTTGGGGCTCAAATTGTTTGCGACCATTTCTGCATGTCCACCCAAAAAGTAGCTTCACAATTTTAGAAGACTCATGCATAGCTGATCTTGGAAGACAACTTACATAACTCTTAAACAAGATGCATAAATGAACCCGGTATTCCATAACTTAACTGTTGATCATTTCACAAAGTTGGCTTTAGTAGCATTGAATGATTAGAACCTTTGTCTTCAAAACATTCATATCCTGCCAATTGGACAAATTTTACTATACACTAATAATAATGCATTCTAAAGATAAGTTAGAATTATCAAGGTCTGTCTCTTGCTCATAATTGAAGATGTCGAAGATGTTGATGACATAAACCAATATGCTAAGTTTTATAGAAATAGCATGATTCCAGGGTAACAACTTCAGTCAATTAGATGCAACTATCAAATTTACATAGCCTAATTTGAAGCCTAATTAAAAAACACACCCAGATCAACATATGGTTTTAAGAGTGGCAACAAGTCAGCGTATCGTGTGATATGAGTCTATTCTCAAAAACGAAGCAACAGAAAAGACTGAAAGGCAACAAGCTTTTTAAAATTCAACACCTAATTTATTTTTCTAGATTACAAAGTGAAAGCATAAAAAATGGAAAGTTACATTATTGCAAATTAAATCCAAAATAATTATAGAATTACAGCCTGAAGAACTAAAACTTAAAGGTCTGAAAAACTTTAGTGGAAATCCAAATTAAATCCAACTCTGAAAGTGTTGATGTGCATATGATGGCCCGTAATATGCTGAGGTGTCAACATTCTTTTGTTGTATCACCATAATACAATTAAAAAAGAAGTCATTAATGTGAAATTTCAGTATAAATTCCAGTCTCTATTTCCAAGAATATTATCAGAGCACTTTTGTATTTCCAGATAAGAAATAATTTGAATAATTCCAAATCAAATACTGTACACAACAATAACTTGATTCTGCCTCGAAGTGAAAGCAAGAATGAATGATTTTTCCAGTGACAAGATTATATAGTCCTCTACTTGACCTAATGATACATGGAACTGCAGCAGAGTATCTTCGGGATTTATTCAGGCCTTTTTCAACACAATACCAGTTGAAATCAATATCACATGGAAACCTTCTACCATGAAAACCAAGAACAGAACAATTTGAAAAGAGCTTCCAATACTCTGGTACAGTTATGCGTAACAAGCTTCCACTGCACGTAAAATCTGCTGAAAATATTAGATTATTTAAGAAGATATATCGTGAGCATGTATGTGCCTCTAATAGATAATGGAATTTAGAATTTTAATGCTAAACATGTTAAAATAAACAGTAATTATTGCTATCTTCACATACTGTTGTTATACTCTTCTTAGAGGGCCTCAAGGGAGAATTGTCCTTGACTAATGAGTCACCCGCTCTAAATAAAGCATTACTATTATTATTATTATTATTATTATTATTATTATTATTATTATTATTAGTAGTAGTAGTAGTAGTAGTAGTAGTAGTAGTATGTCACAATTAGCATTTTCTAAAAGTCATTATTTCCTAATGGAAAATAATCTTCTACAAGCTTCTTAATCTTTATAATTGGAAAGTCTGTTACTAATGTTATTACATATAACCTGGATTATGTCAGGTATGCCAGGTAAAACTTGCAGTGGAATTCCAAGAACCTAGACTCAGACCCAAAATAGCATGTTTGCTTCTCTTCATAATGATCCTGATATTAAACCCATACACACAGATGATATTTAGCTATGTATTAGCTGTTTACAGAATTAAGTAAAATCAACATTTCAGGTCAAGTAGAAAATAACTTGATTCTGAACAAGGTTAGGTCCAACATTCAATGTTACATTACACTAGCATATAATGAAAGAAAAAATACTAACTTTACAAACAATGCAAATTAAATATACATAAGTTATGCAAGTTATAAAAGCTTCAGAAATGAGCAGTACGCGCAATTTTAGATGGATCTATTCATCATCCCTCAAAAGTATTATTTACAGAACTCAAATGGTTCACAATATATGACAGGATAGATTTTTACAAGGCAATTCTTTTATTTAAATGTCTACATGCACCAGTGTATCTCCAGGACTTATTCAGGTCTTTTTCAACACAATACGAGTTGAGATCAATATCACATGGAAACCTTCTTGCACCAAAACCAGGAACAGAGTAATTTAAAAAGAACTTCAAATACTCTGGTACAGTTATATGGAACAAGCTTCCACTACATGTAAAATCTGCTGAAAATATTACAGTATTTAAGAAGAGATATCATGAGCATATATGTGTTTCTAATAGATAATGGAATTTAGTATTTTATTACTAAACATGTTAACATAAACAGTAATTATTGCTATCTTCATATAATGTGCATTGTTATACTCTCCTTAAGAGGGTCTCAAGGAAGAATAGTCCTTCACTAATGAGTCACCCTCTATAAACAAAGCATTATTATTATTATTATTATTAATTATTATTATTATTATCATTATTATTATTATTATTATTATTATTATTATTATTATTATTATTATTATTATTATTATTATTATTATTACTAAGATAACTTTATTATTATGCGTGAATTCTGGTCACTTTCGATATTTATAGGGTTCTACATTTGTATGGGAGAATATGAACGAGTTTTGGGATGGAATACTGCACGAACTTGTGAGTGCAGTATATCCTTCCGACAAAATGAGTTCATATTTTCCCATACAAATGCAGTAGCCTTTTTATTATATGCTCATTTTTTTAATATTCTACCTAAGGTTTAATTATATAAACAGAATGCACTACAAGAAACAACGTAAATGAATGAATGCCGTATTCCAAACTAAATACTCAAGCGCAGATTTGTCATTACACAATGACATCATTATTAATGCGCACATAACTCCGCCCAGATAAATTTGAACTTAGTCGCGCGCTCAACATAACTTTCGAAAGAAAATGGCGTGTCTAGTTAAAATTGAAATTTGCAGTCATATTGTGAATGAATGCGCATTGTAACAACTTTCCATTTGATCTGGAATGAATATATTTTGGTATTTTATTTCGAGTCGACGAAAGTATGTGATTTTGGACTGGATTCATCTGTGCTAATTATACCTGAAATACATTGGATTGAAGCGGCGCGGGAGAAGCGTGTTTACGTCTGCAAATGTGTTTCTGTTTCTGTCATTGAATGTTTGAAATGATAATGTGGGAAAAATATGGAGTGTTTCAATTGCAATTATCAAAAAGACGCTATGGAGTTTAATGCTTATTTTATTTTGGGTGCAATTGCACTTATCATCGAAATTACAGCACAATTTCGAAATGTGTAATCCAGATTGAAAACCTATGACATGGCTCATGTAATTCGGATTTGCAGAATTTAGAAAAAACATTTTGAGGAAATTCAGGATGTAAAACTGTAAGTATATTTTATTTTGCCATTCTTATCACCAGCTAAAGAAGACAGTATATGCCTTGTCACTTGTATGTTATTTGTAAAAACCTAATCTTCCGTCTTTTATATAATGTAACTAGCCTAAACCCGTAACATTGTATTATCTCGAAATGTGCCAAAACAACTGGGTTTTTTGCAGTCCACGAAACATGTTTTAGTTCATTCAAAAACAAATTTAAACAACCACAACATAAAGAGCCTCTTACGCGAGTGTATATGATTTGTTTACAAATCAAAAGTGCTAACGTCTGCGTCCATTATTTGTTTACAATAGAAAGTAGTTCCTTTATTCACGTGAATGCTATTTGTGTATTGTCGCTTGCATTCAGTATCGGGGAATACTGAACGATTCTGACAATGTAAATTTAACGAGGAAAAAATGAACATATAATAATATAACTTTTATAGAGAAATAAGCACATCGGTCAGTTTGTAAAATCACCTCATTGACATGCATGGATCTTGAGGATATATGCATATTCTCCAAGTCTTAGCAAAATCAGATCAGACTGCCACAGTGGTCGCAAGCTCAGTCAGTCAGATTCACGATAAAAATCAGATTCAAGATCACCCAATTATTATGCATGGATCTTGCACACTGTCCAAATCTCCTCAGTTATTAACAATATAAACCTCTATTTCAACCTTGAAATAGGATCAGAAATATGGTCTCCAGCATTGTAACATGCAATTGTTGACAGTGAAATGATTCAATGCTCTTAGGCTACAAGACAAAACATTAAAAAGACAACATGTTTTTGAAAAATTGACCTATATTTTTATTTCTTTAAAATACAAAGCAAAAAACGAAAATTAAGATTGGTGAATAAATTAGTCAAGTCCTAAATGTTTTATCAATTTTAAAAGTATAGAGTAATCCGAATGTTCATTCCGAATTATGCCCTTCAGTGACTGATGCATTCACAGCACAGAAAATTCACTATGATATAACGATGAAGTGTCTTTAAATGAATTCACAGTAATTCCATAACAGCTATCAAACATCCATAAGTATTTAAGTGAGTTTGCAGTATTTTCATGACATTTATTATTCCAATCAATCTGAATTGTTTCAAACACTGTAATTCCAATGAATAATTTACTTTAGAAAATGGACTTTCTCAATGAATAACTTCTAAGACCAGTGTTTACAACTAAGAATGCTACTTCTACGTAATAATTATTTTATATAGATTAACAAGACTCAAGAGATAGCATCACATATTCATAATTTGAATTGCAAACAGATCAGCAGTTTTAACACTGACTAATCCGGAATTAGGTCAGCATGGCTTTCCAGAACTCATTTCCTAAAGTTGGATCATGTGATGTTTACTTCGATGTATAGTACACCTCAGCCTTGGAACTTTATGAATGAATTTACACAGTATACAGGAATATTTCGTCCTTAATGTGCAAACTACAGTCATATAATATTAGTATTAAAAATGTCATTAACTAAATTATCCTTGCAAACTATTGCTATCAAATAAAATACATATAATATAGATATACATAATAAAAGATGCATACTTTATGCACAGTGCATGATGGACACAGTGCCAGGTGCCTAAAAAGTAAAAGCTCAAGGAATAAGGAAAGGTGAATACTCCAAGAAAGTTATGCAATGAGCATTACCTGCTTTATTACTTGATGTACAGTGGTGTTGCTACATTTAGGTACATTGTTAATTTGGTACAAACTACCTCAAATATTTATCATCCATTTCAGTGAGGCATAATATATGGATGTCAACATGCAGTGGAAAAAGATGTTGGATTTGTCAATTAGCAATCAAACAAAGTACCACTATCAAGTCTATCTAAATATAACCCAGTTCAAGAGAGGTATAAAAAGTCTTTGCATCTGCAAATTACCTTTCTTGACAGATTAATATTTGAGATTTGTTCCCTGTGAATTTTAAAGACTATAAGCAAATGAAACACCAGCTTTTTACAAGTAACATGGATAGTTTTTATTTGGTATAGATGGGTATTGAAAGAATTATGTAGTTGCATCCAAAAACCTTTATGATATTTCACTCAATACTAAAATAGGGCTTGTTTATAAAGCTTTTAAAGTAAGACAATTTGTAACAAAATATTAAAAATGATGATGGAAACGTAAAAATTGCCATAACAAATTCAAAAACTAGAAGAAAGAAACAAAACAAGCAAAATTTTTTTTTGCCAAACATGAACAGTGTAGCCCAAGTCCTTAAAAAACAAGAACTCACTGCTGACAATCCTTCAGCAGTCTTAAAACCAACATTAAAGGGTTTGTTTCGATCGTTGAGTACAAAAAGTAGAAAAGATTTTTTTTTTAAAAAAATGCTTCCAGAGATAATACTAATAATTTGTTTCTAACTTTAATACCTAAGACTACATAACACAAGATAACTATATCACAGGTGACAATCTGTCAGTAAACAAAATCCGCTGTACCAGTTCTCTTGTAAAAGCTAATCTAGCCATCTGATTGCAAGGAATATATTTAATGCTAGGCATTAAAATGTTTCCAAAGAAATCAAAAACTATATATTCACTTACATAAATGCCAGTTAAAAGAAAGTTCAACACTGATGTTGTTTTATACAATGTTAATGACTGTTACAAGCAATTACAAAAAGGAACATTTAACAGATTGGATATCATCACCAGAGATAAAGATTGAAAAGTACCATTTATAAATTCTCATTGTATATCTTGCACCGTACATTGTAAATGTTGAATAAATAAATTAAGTAAATCATGAACAGATTAATCAGATAAATATTGCTGAGAGGGTCCTAGTAATTTCTTTATGTTTATCACTTAGTCAAAAACCTATTAAAATAATGTGGTGAATGCCGTACTAGGTCAAACAACAATGACTTAAACTTAGCAACAGCTTCAATATAAATTTAGCAGATCCAGTAGAAAATCTGATGAGGCTAATACAATTTAGTTTACTTAAAAAAAGAACTGATAATCAAGCGAACAGGAAGATAATTTGAAAGGTGTCAGGACATGATATTAAACAGTTCTGATGAAAGAGTTTACAAAATCTCACAGCTATAAAAACTAGTTGATAATAATAGCAAAAGAAAAGAAATCCACAGCAAATGTTCACATGTGGATTTTTAATGTTATCTCTCTAGCCTTACAATCTTAAAAGGAAAAGCAGATTATTTACCTAACATCTGACAATCTTTACAAGTGACCAGTAGCAGGTAAACACGGGAGATAGATGCTTTGCAGAGTGCAATCAGAACTTTATCGAAAATTTACAGAGAGATTGGAGTGATGATATCCAAGAGCACAATCAATGATGACTTTGTTATAAAGTATACCAATTCGAACAACAACAGTTAAATATCATTTGCAGAAAGAAGAAAAAAAATGATTTAACGAAAAGAAACTAAAACATAAGATGTGCCAAAAACAAAATGAATGCAAATGAAAGCATACACAGATCATAGAAAACTTGTGAATTCTTTATTAGTAGTCTGAGTCGAAAGATCAGACAATTCAATGTTTCGTTCACAGAGCTTGACACAAATAATATGCTGAGTTTGAACAATATAACACAGATGGCACATGTAGAGGAGAACTGGTTAAAGTTTAGGAAAATACAAAATTGGTACAGCGGTTTAAATTAAGTTTTACTAATTCAATAAAACGTACTGACCTAAATAAATATAACCGCCAACGTTGCTGAACTGTTACAGATGCAAAAACAACTGATTTCAATGAGATACCCTTATATATACAGGATGCCACACCAAAATGACACAAAGAAAGGCTTGTTTAATTTAGAGGAAAAAAATCGACTTATTTCCTACAAATTTGAGAGAAATGATTAAAGTAATACAAATACAGTCATGTATTTACAGCAAATCAATACAAACCATCAAGAACCATGGCAACCACCACAGACTTACCGCAAACAACCTTTATAGATATATCAGCTCAATTTTATCTGATAAAACGTGGGTGGAGGTGTTAATACATATATACACAATAAAGTATTTAATGTCACTCAAATAAATCTAAAAATCTCAAGTCAATCTGAATATGTGCATATTTTTACATCACTTTCTAGTGTAATTAACAGACATGGGTCCTCAGGTAGTAGTTTACAACAGTTAGTGTTTTTTGTTTTGTTCAACCATATGTCAATCGGCCGTACGTGAGAACAAATCCCAAAATGATGGATACAATATCAGATATACTGCTCTACTCAAAACCTAGGAAAGTTTATTACGGATTAATAAGAGACGACTCTTTAAATGGACCATGGAACATCCAACAAGTAAGGAATAAAACGTATCGAGAAGAATCTTAAAGAAAATAGCAAAACTGAAACACTTACTCAGGAAACATTACTGACGAGATGTTAGAGATACTTGGCATGAGTGAGAAATACGTTCACATCCAAATAACAGACTTACATTATCTGAAATAAAATAAATGAACAGGACAAACAATCTCACAGTAATATTATCCAGAGTATTATAAGGAAATACACCAATGAACATCCCATTTGTTTTGACCTGGTTATTTTGCACACAAACGAAAGTTATGAGACAATAAAGAACATTACTATCCCAAATTACAATCAAACTCAAGAACATCAGAAGTGTCGAAATAAGACAACACAAGACGTGTCATTTTGTATGGATGAAGAACCTGCCCTGACCAAAGCTGAAGAAATATCCTTCCCAAATTTGTCTAGGGTGCAATGTACAGAGCACCTGAAAAAACCCATTAAATTCCAACTCCAAAGAAAAGGAGTGACTGATTATCTGAAGTGAAGAATCATAGATAAAATTGCTGGCGACACTAGGCTGGTTAATGAAGACAGCTATGTTTTCTTTGACCGGAAATGAAGTAGCTTCTTCATGACCACCCTCTTTTCATTAAATATTTACACAGCCACGTAAAAGAGATATTGTGACACCGTGTAAATGAACCAAGAAGAAAAAATCTCCACTAGGACTTATGGACATTCAATAAGGCCAAATCATTGAACAACATACTAAAACAAAATCCCAAGAGTGTCTGGACGTCACGGCATACCCTTATGCTGGTTCAGCTTTTATTTCAAGCAGTAGACCCCCAGTTCATAGATTTCAGGTGTGCACTATATACATGTACATGGTGAAAGCAATTAGGACTACTGTTTGCAACAAAATTTATGAAGCATATTGTGTCAACAACGTAATAATGGTATTGTTAAACTGGGGAGAAACGCAAATAAATTTTCCAGAAATTCCTTCAGAATTCAAAAATTAAAATGAAAGACATAACATAAACAGTTTGAAGTAACAGAAAATTCTATTCCAAATGATGCTAAGAACATTGCTCGAAAGCCAAGCCAAATGAAAAGTCCAAAAACGAACAAAAAAAGCAATTTTAATGAATTGAGAGGGGTGTGACTTTGACTATTAAATTTAATGTATCTTTATTCTGTAACATGTTCCTTAATTTCATTTTCTTCCTTTTTGCAATGCTGAACTTTAATATTTTAAAGGGGGATGGTTACTACCATGTGTATTTATATGTATATAAAATACATTTAATTAATTTCTTTTCTTCTCGGTCGAGTGTCGGTCAGTATAGTTGTAGCTCCTCCTTAAATCATTCATATTGATTCATTTATTATGAATCACCATAGAAAGGTAGTGTATTTTTGTGTGTGTTTTGTGTGAGGATCCAATCAAATATGTAATTGTTATCTCTCTCTCTCTGTGTGTGAAGATTTTAATCTTATGTAAGGGCTAATTATTGCAAATCTGTCTTGTTAAAAATATTGTTTTCTCTGGTTTTTACGTCAATTAAAAATGACATACAACTTCTGGGAAGATGATCTGAAATTTTAGATTGAGATGGTAGATACAAGGATTTTGTTCCCTTTGAACATTTCTACATTACTTACATACAACTAGACAAGAACGCAAAACTGAAAATTAAAATTATTTGAATCAAAATGAAAATAGCTGCTTAGTGGTCTTTTGATAAGGTATCAATATCGCGGTCTCAACACGCTTTAGGTAGATTGAATTCGTCCACATGACTTAAATTGCATTAATAAATTTCAAGGGGAGGGGGCAAGTTGTTTTAAAACCTCTTAAAACTTCCATTACATTAGTAGTTCAAAAAACAGCAAATACTGTATGTTGTGAAATATTGTTTAAATACCCACAACATTCCTGCAAGGTATGGAATTGCTAGTAAAAGTTGTAGATACTTAAATTAATGCGAAAGATTAAGAAAAACAGAAATCAAATAGTTTTTTTTTTAAAACGAAATGGTTAGGCAGCAATCATCAGCAGCAATCATCAGCATATTAAAAGTTTGGGGGAAATCAAATTATAACAATTATGAAAAAGAAACGCACAACTAGTTTCAAAATAGTACTAATACCAATACCCCAACTTCGAAAACGTTGAGGTTGCGACGTTGTAGCTAGTTACTAAAATGCAATGAAATATACTAAAGTATACTCAAATATGGTCCAATAAAGTTACTTATTGCAATTATGTAATGAATGTAATGGATGTTGAAATGATTATGAAAAAAAATGAAATGCACATATCGTGACAAAATTTTACAGTTCTAAATCGTAGTCGGTGAAAAATTATCAATTCCGTTTCAAAATGTCTTCACTTATTATATGATACATTTCACATTTTGCTGACTAAAACATATTTTCACAGATAAATTAGCATTATGATGCATTTTAAAGATGGTTTATGGTGCATTGGTTTGTGGTAAATACATGGACCCATTCAAGTATAACAATCACCGAGTTTTACAGCAAGTTGAATGCAGTGGATTATTAAGCTCAAACATATACGAAGACTATATTGGTCTAGAAATTGTCAAGGAAATATTAAAGAGATATAGAGCTAGCAAAAAGATGAAATAATTGATAATACATGATTTGGAACGAAAGTTTGTAATACTGGCAGGTGCATTGAGTACTAAAGTGGACGAAAAGATAGCATTTATACAGTTGAAACAAAAATGAACGAATCAAAGAGACATCCAAAACTAAGCTCTAAATGGAAATAGGCATACAGCGTATTACCCTGGGTTCAGAAATAATTGTATTGAAAGAGACTGATAAAAGCTAAAAGTAGCTTTATGTCAACACTAAAAAATGCGTAGTGGTGAATTGCTTTCCGACTTTCGCATTGTACCATATCAGGGGTATCCTGATCTCATTGAATTAATTAGATATTAAAGAGAAAAATAAATATCATTCATTTGTAGACAATGTATAAACGAAAAAGGAATCTTTTTAAATACATGCTTGAAGCTTAAATTTGACGACATGCATTGGTTAACGTTTACAGGCTAGATCCATTTTGCTACACACTATTTTTAACTTGAACACATAATATCAAAATGCTGATATTTATTTGTGTTTGAGGTAACCGACTAACGTGGACTTTTTCATTAGAACTAACAATAGATAAAATGCCTTTAATTATTTGAATAAAGACTGAATAACAAGATTTACTCACATAGTAAGTTAAACAACCTGGATGGTACATGTTTAGCTGTACACATCTACTCACTGTGACGATGGATAAATGATCACCAGATTGAAATGATCTGGTGAAAGTGATAAAACCATCGAAGTCAAGACTGAATGATTTCTATCATCCTTTTCATGACTGTGGAAATTACAAATAATTTTACATTACACTTGTTACGGCTGTTTGTGTGTATGCTGCTTATGGTTGGGATTGTTTGTCAGCACAATAAATAAATGTGACGTGATGCAGCATCATCATTAACCTTTTATCCTTCTCAGCATAAAACATATTTGCCCATGGTAAATACATAACACTTACTTATAGGACCAGATACGTAAGGGAATTAAACACCTAAATCCAGAACAACACTATCTCACACATATTCTATACAGAAGTAAACTGGATCACATTTTGCAGATAGCAATATGAAGTTAACCCTAAACATTTTGATAATGCCTGGTAGACTGTTCGCTTTGTTTAATTGAAGGCGAAAAGAGATGCTAATAAAGTTAAACAATCTTGGTGAATTATCGTAGAAATGATCGCATCACCTGTATGCAAAGACCTCTCCAGCTAAATAACTAAAACATCTAAAAGTGCACAATTATCTGTTGCTACTTGTATTGTGTAGAACAAATACGATTAAACAAGTCATAAAGAGATACAAACTGAAAGAGGTGAGATCATGGACAGGTAATGTACAAAATAATGGCACAGAAGCTGTACAGTTTGTGATGCACTTAGAGATGTTTAGATTACCACTCGACTTCCAATTACCAAAGGATGATTGTCCTCCGCATTCATTTGCTCCTCCACTTAGTATCAGATTCACCACTGCATTTGAAAATGCAGCTAAAGTGACTGAAGAAGAAAACCAATACTACGAAAATTGTCTGCCTTTAGTATCATGAAATTATCTCTGAATCAGTTGCTTAAATGGTAAATGACAAGCACATACATGGACTTGCTTTCTGGTAGAACAAAATCACTTTGGAGAAAATCATCAACACAATATTCATTACAACACTGACAAACTGGGTTTGAAAGGTGTCATGATACTGTGCGAAAGATTTGAATTCGTCAATTGATAACATCTCAGTAACTACACAAACTCTGCCTAACATGGTTCATTGTCATGGATTTTTGTTCAATCAACACCATATTTATATAGAAATTAGTAATATGTTAGTCAATTTTACACTGAAATTTAAGCATGAAGCTTGATTTGAAAAGTACATTTGACCACAGATTGCATGTCAGCCACCTTAATTTTGTCAATGTAAATAAGATTTAATAGAACAAATTAAACGAAAACATATATATGACCACATATTGTATGTTTACCTTGCATCTGATGCTAAGGTTAACACTAAAATAAATTCAGCTCATAAAGATTCTGTTGCAATCATGTAGTTTCAAAATAGTAGAAGTTATCATTAATGAAAAAGGATATGATGACAGATGAAGCAATAGATGATATTGTAGACATTTTGAAACTGAAGAAAATAATTAAGCTGTTGAAGAGATTCAAGTTTCCCGTTCAATACAAGTCCTTGACATCATAGCAAAGTAATATGTTGAGGTTGTCAGCGGAAAGAAACTTGTTGTCATATATGGACAATGCAACTTTGCTCATTCTGCTGGTATACATCTCGTTTTTATATGATCTGAATACTGTAATTTCTTAATCATTTTCCTTGTGATTGAATAAACTATATCTGGACATTTCCTATGGGAATTTAACATTACATAGTTGACTATAGCTTTCCATTGGACTTCAAAATTAATGAGTTGCTACTGTCCTATGCAAAAAAGTAATTAACACCATAGGTCACTATTATGCCCAGTTGGAATAACATTATATCTTTGTCTGTAGATTTCTCTGGTAATTTACAGCGATGGGCAGATATAGACCTCTATGAGAGTTTAACCTGATCGCTGACACTCTAGGACTATGGGAATGAATGGAAATTTAAGATGGGACTGGAACACATGAATAGACAGACAATGCATATTTAATTGCAGATAATGTCTCATTTTTAGAGACAAACACTCTTTCTTATACACCAACACCCACACTTACATTCCTGACCCATTCTTAAATAACAATGTCAAGGTGCATTCTCAACGTGTCATTTGATAATATGATAATCCAGCTGCATGAATCTTATCTATTACACAATAGACACACTCCTCTGTTCTACTTTTTGATTCAGAGATGTGTCAAAAGCATATTTTTGATGTAACATACCTGCCTTTTGTACTCAGAATTTGCATGAACATGTCAGACCATGATGCCAATTATGACAATAAAAGCATTAATAAAAATATTCAACATATTAATTTGAGATGTCTTGTGTAAATAATATTTTTAGAACAATTATTTATTCTTTATTTTCTATTTATAAATTTGAATGTCGTATGTTCACTCAATGTAATATTTTCAAATGTGAACCTCAGCATGTTTAGTTAAACATGAATGCTTTATATGCTTCATTTCTTTGATTTTTCTTCCAACGATGTGCCACCTGTGCATAATTGTTTGGTAAACTGCTATTCATGTCAAAGTATACAGTGTGGGAAGATGACATTTCAAATAATCTACTTTTTGTTAGTTTTTCTCAGTCCTTTTAACCTGATATTTCGGGCTTTTTTCTCTAAAATAAGTTTTAATTTGGTAAATTTTACAAATATTTATTTTGAAGCATTATAAAGCTTTTGTTTTCAGTTAAAATTCATATATTTCCAATAAAGTTTTCTTAACACATTAACCCCTAGCGACTAGTTAATGTGGCAGGAGGTAGTGGCCTACTGCCGAGCTCTGTAGCGTCATGGTCATGCTGGATACACTAAAGTGGGTGGTATTATGGAAAGGTAGACAGATGTAGCTCTACAAAGATACCAAATAATCTGGAAGTTCTAGTTGCACTATAAAATACAGAGGGAGAAACCTCATTTCTTTTAATCGATTTTTTTCGTAGCAAACATTGGCCGGTGTTTGGAATCTGGTCACAATTAATACTGCCAGTTCAACGAATGTAGTTCTAGTCTATTTTTAAAACATTTTTTCCTATCTCATTCTGGTGGTGATAGAAGAGTTTTATTTATGCATTTTTGGTAGGGATTTAAAGGTAATTGTTTATTCTTGATAATAGGAGCTCAGGGTGATGCTGTCTGTGTATTTCGGCGACAGTGCACAGTGAGTAATAAGGCCTTGGTGATGATCCGGAAGTGAAATTTGTGTTCTGTTTACATGCTGCTCTGTTGACAGTCCAGCATCTAAAAAAAGCAGGTCAACCTTTGACAAGAACTTCACCATGAAGTCATCTTTGAAGGTATTTTAGATTAAGATAGGATTTGCATTGATTGTCACACAGCGGAAAGCTCAGTACTGAGAAACAAATGTAGAAAACATGTAGTAAAACTAATTGTGTTCTATGTCCAGATATAAGGCAAACCGGTATGAACTGCAAATAAACAGACGAACCTTTGCATAAAATAGGATAAGATGGGCATTTGGAATAAAGAGTAGTCTCGATACAAAAATAATGGGTACGTTTAGCAACAACAAAAACAAAACTCCAACTTATACCCGTCTGCTCATGCGAGAGACAAATAGTCAACGAAAAACGATGTTTCTAACACAACTTGGCAGTATGTTACTGAAAGATCACCTGGGATTTTTGGTGTTTTCAGATGCATTCAGAAATAGCTTTCAAAATATGTTTCCTACTCGAATTTTAGACAAAAACGACAAAACCTCCAGGGGTTAATGTTTTAAGGGAACTAGATTACTGATGGACTGAAGACTGACAGATGGATGTGAATACTCCAAAATATTGTTTGTGCTGGGTCATAATTAGGAGCATAGAGGTTAGCACTTTAAAAATACAAAACAATATAAAAATAATGTACCAAAATCTATTTATATTACAGGAATCCTCAAATACAATATTATAATAATGTACCCAACATCACATTAATTTACATCACTCCTCAAAACTAGTATCATAATAATGTACCCAACAACACTTCAGCTTACCTCAATACTCAATTACAATATCATAATAATGAACCCAACAACACTTTTGATTACATCAATACATAAATACAATATCATAATAATATACCCTACACCAATTTAGATTGCACAAATACTCAAATACATTATCATAATAATGTACCAATCAACAGTTTAGATTACACCAATACTCAAGAGAAAGTCACTGATGAAAGTCCCACCAGCCCAATGGAAACACATGCAACCATCAGTAATATATATACAGAGTTGTCAATTGTATATTATTTTTAATTACTCTCATGCACTACAATCAACTGTCTAGAATCGAAGTATATTGCAGGCTGTCACTTTCTACTGCATCCCAAACTGTTGATTTCTGTACTATTAATTATTGTCCCAGCAAACCCAAATCCACTACATACCACAAGGTAAGCACATGTTGTTTATATTTCATTGGATGAATATTGTGATACTTGTGATGTGCTGAATCATGATATAAGACTATAAGAATAATGGTTGTTACCTGATATTCTGAGCCACAATATAAAATATAAGAATACTGGGTGAAATATAGTATCTTGAATGGCTTTTACTCATTATTTGTATGATTTGTTAAATCCCATAAAATATCCATGGTAATCAAGTTACAATCATTCATTAATCTCACAGTGAAAAGAATTTATGAAACACTGTCAACAATTTTGATTTGGATTAAGTAAATTAACAAAAGTATAACACTCACCACTCTCCTCGTGTTTTCTGTAATCAGAATTAAGATCTGTTAGCATATCTGTTTTGTTTCAATTTTTCCCTATCATCAACATATATTCGTAAACAAATGTTCAAATTATAATCACACAAGACAGTAAATAATACGAGTATAACGGGATCAACTGGATTTGAGGATGTATGTGTGTGCCATTTCTATGACAATCCTCAACAGAGACGTATACCATGAACAATTCTGTATCACAGTATTTCTGAATGTGCCACAATATATACAGCTGTACCGTGGTATACCACAATTATATCGGGACCAGCATTTCAATGTTCTGGCGCAGAGGCCTGATAATTTGTTGTTAATTTCCATCTGGCAATAGCTGGAAAACTTTGATTTATAGCAAAATAACATAATATTATATCAATGTTATTTTTTGGAAAGAAAAGGAATTATCTTCAGATAAAAGAAAAGAAAATATTTCAGCTCAAACGAAAATTGCAGCCCCCAAAATTAAATAGCTTATAGCAGATGAATTTGATGTGTATGTTAAATGTTGTATAAGTTGCAATCTAAAACCTGTAACTAAAGTGAAATGGTCAAGCTATACTATATCTAATATTGTGAAAGACATCATGCTGATATTAGAAAGCCTAATGATAAAAATAGGAAGTGTTGATACTGAAGCCTACAATTTTCTAACTATATAATTTAAATAATAAGCATAATAAAAACTGTTCTTTGAAAAACGAAATCTTATTTCTGCACATAATTAAATATGTAAGAAATTCTGATGCTATGTATATTTACATTTTTTGTAATTTCTGTTACATTCTGGCAAAAAATACATAGAATCTATAAATAGATGTTTATGTGTGTGATGACAATTATTAATAATAATCTTAATAATAAGACTTAATGTTGTTTTTAAATTAATTTCTCATTGGCTGATTGGTTTTTGATAGTTCTAGAAGAATTCATAACTTCCCATTGGTTGGGCTGGGTTACACGAATAGGGAAATTTGAGGCAAACTGAGCAGTTCCTATTTGAATCAATCAGATTCATTCCAATTTTCAAATCATCCTCATTTCTTGTCTTCCTGCTGAAATTCTGCAGATATGTTTTATGTTGTACTTTGATAATATCTGAAAGGAAATTGACTGTTCTGTGGAAATACAAAGTACTCATTATTTGGATTATAATATTGTTCTGGAACTGCTGTGAATTATTCCAAGGAGTCCTGGACAATGCAATCTTGACAGTGTCAAAATTCTTGGTAGACCAGTACATTTCAGGTTTTGAAAATTACCATATACAAACCTTCCCATTAATTTGGACTTTCATACAACTTTATTATGATTATTCTTGATTCACTTCATAATATTGCAAGTTCCTCTCACATTTTCATTTATAACATGATAATTAAATTATTTACAAAGTTTTACAGAACTTGTTCATTTTGCTTCTTTCTGTTATTTAGTGTATGACCATAGAGTCGTAACAACTAAGATAAATGTACTGATGTTCATCATTGTCATTTTCATTTGCAACCTATCATTGAACTATTAGCAAAATTCACACACAGGAGTTTCCTTGATACAATCACTTTATCCAAAATGTGTAATATACCATTAGTATTTTACAAATTAGCTTATTTATAAAATTTTATTTTCAAATCATTATCAGCTTTTGGTGTTATTCATTATATTGCCATTGTACCACTATCTTCATTTAAATTACAAATCAGTCATAACATTATTTTATGCAACTTTGCATAACTTCTACTGAAGTTGATACATCCTCTATTTTAAAATTAGGATTTTAGCTATTATAATTGTTGCCAGTAAATGGAAAACTCCAAAGCAGGAATTCTACATAGCCCTTAACATAGGTTACGTACGTTTCTCAATATGACTTGGCATGGAAGAGTCTAACAGTTTGGCATGGACTGTACATTATCCATTCTGTTTTTAATAGTTCCATGTGTAGGCATTAACAGTTCTTGACCAACTCTGGATGGCAGTGCTCAAGAAACCAGTTGACTTTATTCATGATAACGTGACCTTAGCTTTTAATCTGTCTAGTCCAATACATACGCCAAAAGTCCTTTCCATATCAAGAAGCCATCCAAAATGCTTCTAGTGATTATGTGGTGCATTATACAAATATTTTCTCACTTGCATACTTGCATCAAAGTGACCTTCATCTTTTGAACTTTTGGCCCAGATGTCAATTTGTTTCTTTCTTGATGCAAGTACAAATCATCCACATAGATAAATATAATGGTAGACAACTATTCTGTGGAAACCATTTTTTCTATTTCATTGTGACCTTGATATTTGATCCTTGTACCTTACAATAATAAGCATCATTCCAAACCATGAGGAAGTTATCTGCCAAGTTTGATGATGGTATGTTTCACAGCTAAATTTGTTGCATGGAAACAGATTTTATTTCTTGAGTTACAGTGACCTTGATCTATGGTCTTTAGACTCCAAAATCAATAAATTCCACATTAACCGAATCAAAATCCATGGAAAAGTTTTAATGAAGATATGAAGTCTTGATCTATAAGTCCTGTATGGAATTAAGAATGAATGGATGGACAAATCAATGAAGATATAACTAAAGGACACACAAATGGACAAAGGAAGCAAATTCTAAGTACTGTATGTGTCTTAATATTTGTCATATATGTCCTGTAGTCCAGCGAGGTAAATCTTTTGAAAAGTGGAATTTGACCTAAACTGGTAAGGGTTATCTTATATTAGCCCAAATTTAGACAAAAATGAGCGGGTTTCATCATCATAACAGTCGCTTAAGGATAAACCATTGTTACGGTAGAATCTTCCTATCTTCCTAATCTTATAAATTCCTTACTGTTACAACCTCTAAAGACACTTACCTTCCATTTTAGGCTTTAGTGTCCTTCTTTTTACAACAACAGCTACAACAACAATGGCAATCACTAACAAGATTCCTCCAACAACACCTCCTGCAATAGCTGCAACTTGATGATCTCTAATAACAGGAGAAGGAAGCTCTGAAAATCAATCATTCATTCATATAAAATTATACATTATTTAATGATTTATATCAATGTTACAAATAATGAATTGATGAAAGAATCAACTTTCCCATTAGTGCATTTCTAACTTGAAATGCATTATGCATGTATGTATGTATGTATGTATGTATGTATGTATGTATGTATGTATGTATGTATGTATGTATGTATGTATGTATGTATGTATGTATGTATGTATGCATGCATGCATGCATGCATGTATGTATGTATGTATGCATGTATGTATGTATGCGATTAAGATTTAAAAGCCACGTCAGCACAATCCTGGCTATATTGTATCAACCAACTTTGGTCACCCCAATATTGATGTAACAAACAATGGCAAATGGTATAAAATCCTTACAATACAAAATCAAGTAGCATTGAGTGTACAAACTCCTTTAAAAAACTTTTAATTTGTTGCCAGCTGAGAAAATAGTAATACTAATGACATCATTTTTTAAAAATAAAGATGGAATTTCATTAATTTGTTCTGTTACGTACCACAAAGTAAAAATATGGGCCGGAAATCATTCACCTGGCTACCAATAAACTTGACTGAATATCATTTCATTGAGCAGACTTAGGTTATGTTGTATTCATGAAAAGGTATACAGTTAATTAATCAAAACTATGCATACTTTAATGTTGAGAAATGTTTGGTATAATTCTAATTCCATATAACAAGTTATCTTCTGCTAAAATATATTTAAATATGGCTGTCTCATGATGAAGATGGCTCGGGAATGGATTTAGGAAAGACATTGAAAGCAATTTTGTGAATGTGATGTTTGTTTGTAATGTAATTGAACAATGAATGAATCTGAAACCCGTACACATAAAGTTTACTAATCAGTTTATTATAATGATGCGCACTGAAAGCAATAACTAATTTAAGAAAATTGTATCATTCATAAATGTAAATAATCAGAACTTGTTACTTCAACAAGTATCCAAATGGTAATCATGTTTTAAACATATGCACAAATATGATTCTATAATCATGGATGATCACTCAATACAATTTACAATAATATGAGCAATGTATGATCCTTTCACCAATGGTGATTAATGCATAGAATTTGTGCAAAAATATGAATCCTGTTGTTTCATTCACAAGTAAGATGAATAATGATTTTCACTTATATAGCAATAATGAATTATATTTTCACCCATATATTGATACCGAATAATATTTATTCAAAAATGGAACAAATGTATTTTATGGCATCCAGCTTATGATCACAATGTATTTCCAGTTCAAAAGCTCAAATGGTCAAGGAGTCATCATGCATGACCCACCCCTCCCAGTCTGCCAAAGGATCCCTCAAGAGTTTATAATTCCCTACAGACCCACTGGTCCTGAAGATTTGGTCTCACACTGTGTGAAAACCAAAATGTCCTCAGAACCAATGTCACCATTGACCCTAGCTTCTGGATTACACAAATTTTCTTAGATTTATATAGTCCGAGTTTCTTCTGACCCTTACAAACCCATTTTTGATATTTGGACGGTTATGTTGGGGTGTAAATGTAACATAAGTGTCCAAATATAAAAATGGGTGGCAAGGGTCAGTGGAAACTAGGACTAAGATTTATACGACTCCTGGTCAAAACAGAAAAACTTACAATGACTGAGCAAAGAAGTAGATGAGACACAGTTAGCTATTAATACAGTGATGTACATTACACATGTACACACATGATCTGGCTTTGTTACACATTAAATTGTTTCTCCAGAACAACTTTATGAGATTATTATTATAACAATATTGTTCTACATGACGCTGTGTTCAACAAAAATAATCTCAATCGATTATAAGATTTCAAACTATACTCATCATTTAAATCAGGCAGTTTATACTTCAATTCATCGTCTGTTCAGTTACATAATGGTTTACTTGAAACAGACTATATTTTGTATGACAGCATGGTGTGACATACATCTGACACTGTACAATTTTGAATCAATTCAGAAAAATATAATATATAAAACAATTCTATCACATACAATCCTGTAAACTACTGCACAAGTGCAAGGGCATATTATTAGCTCAGAGAAAGAATAAATACTTACATAGATTAATAAATGAAAGTCACCCAATGTTTAGCTGTAGTTCTAGACTGAAACCTGAGTAACCAATTAATTGTTTTAATGCTTCACTGACAATGCCAACAAGAGGGGAGGGAGCAACCAGGGATATATCCATGGGGCCCAGGCCAACACAGGTGCCCCGGGTAAACAACACTTTTAAATTATATAAATGAAATTTTTTGTTTGAACAAGAACTAGGAGAGGCCCAGTTGTTTCTTACCCCAGGACCTGTGATCGCTCTCTATTACCCTGTTCACAAACATGATTGTAAGAATTCACTGATGCTTGTTTTTCTGACAAGGAAAACAAATGTGCTTTCTTCTTTTAAATCTGTATCAATATACTGTGCACTTCTCTTGGTATTAGATAACATTGTTGCAGGAGTTTTCTCCAAAGCTAAGCTCCTTAGGTCTGGCACTATATGCTGAGTCAAGAACCTTTTTGGTAGTTTGGTCACTTTTCTTAAAACCAGGTCTCTATATTTTAGCCTGAGGAAACTAACAATAATTGTTGGTTTTGGGTTGGGATCCACACCTAATTTCAGATGATGCACTGCTAATGGCTGATTATTTCCTGTGTGGTATCACACATTCTTAAGTGTGAAGACAGACATGCTGCAAATCAACAGATTCCATTCAAAGCTCCTGTTTGTGTTTGGTATTGATACATGTTGTCCCAATGCTAGACATCACTATAAACTGCCACAATGCGGACATCGTAGCAATATGACTGCACAATTGTTAAAGCTATGTTAAAAATCCAAACCACACACACACACACACACACACACACACACACATGCTACTGAATGGTCAGAAGATATATACAGGCATCTGTTCCACTCATGCAATTCATGCAGTATTCATATAAATAGGTATGCCTGAAACAAAAGATTCAAGTCCAGTTTCGCAAATATTCTACATTTACAGTTTCTGTGGTATTAAGAAAGGTTTTAGCATAACAAATAATGAAGGAAAGAGAACAATGAGACGATATTGATGAAAGATTGACAGCATCTTCAATTGATGTTAATCCTTTTCACATCCAAATTGGAAGTCTTTTATTGGAATCATAATGTAGCAAGTTCTTATTTGTATTTGTCATTCACATGAGTTTCACCAATCTTTAGGTTGGTTCTATCATTCCAAAAGGATCATATTCAACAATGAATATCTGTTGATATCCTCCACTGAATCATTTTTCCATACCAGACACCAAAATGCTATCTTCACTGTGGCTGAAGACAAATCTCATGGGCCCTGAAGGTAATGCTGTAAAATATTAAAGTGGAAGAAAATGTTACACTAAAAGTAAAAATGATCAAATGGCTAAAAATAACTTTATATCCATATTTAGGGTTTGCACTTATAACAATACTCAAACTTGATATCAAATAGGGCTATTAGCAACTAGTGCATCTGGTGCAGCTCAATGGTCTTATTCACAATACTTTTATCCATATGACCTTTAATAGAGGAATTTGTGTTAGGAAGTCAATGAATGGAGAATTATGGGTCATACTCCTCTAAATAATGGCATGCAATCCCTGAAATCCAAAATTATTCAAGATTTCAATAATATAAAGGTGCATTACACACAAAAGAAAAAGATTACTTAGCAAATTTATGTTGTGAAAACTAATGATAAAGAGGTAATCAGGTGGTACAACTACTGAAAATGATGTCATGAAATGCTGAAAGGTAAAATCATTCAAGGTCATGAAGATAAGGCTTTGTACTGAACACGATAAAATCACATTATATATACCTGTCCGATTTGTAATATTCTTCTCTGTAGACACTATGAAGATGTCTAATGGGCCCATAAAGGAATTTAAAAAAGTAAAATGTTTCCAACATGGGTTCTGTCCAAGCACAATGCATAAAACAAAGCAAGAAGTAAAATAAAAATATTAAAGGTTACTAATTCAAATGTCATAACTCATTACTACACTACCCATTGCTAGCATACATTTCTTACCAATACATAAAATTACCTTTACACCAAAACACAATAACACTGCAGGCAGATTTTCCTTACAACTAATACAACACAAAAAGCTCACCATATACCTTACCACTGATATAGTGTCATAAATACTGAGTTTTCAGATATCTGGATGAAAGATGGCTAATACTTACTACTGAAACACACCCAAGACAATCATAATATCTGAAACCAAACAATCAACCTTATTAGACAAATGCACAAGCAGGTGAAACAAAATAGAAGGGCATATGCTACTAATGTGGCTGATCATTGGGAAATAAATATTATTAACATTTAAAAATATAAAATCTATTATTCTACATGTCAATAAATCTTTCAGAAGTAGATATTATTTTGTTTTTCTTCAAAATATCCATAGACTTAAAAAGCAAACAACAAATAGGGAGGTTCATACAAAATGCTCTCAAACGCATATTTCCAACAAAATAGCTTGAACAGATGCAATTTGATGAGGGGAAAGAGTCTGACAAAAAGTCGTGGATTCATGGTAACAGTTATATAGAAGATTAGGAACCATTCTAGAAATGCTTGAAGATTAAATAGAGTATATATGTGTTTTGACTGGCTGTGGTCGGTTGATAATAACAAGAAAATGTTGGCTAAAAGAATCATTTGAGAGCTTATTACATTTGTAATCCAAAACACAAAGCATGAACTCGAAATTTCTTTACAGAATGCCCTAAACAAACTGGAAAACTGGTGCACATGCAATGGCATGGTGGTAAATACTGGTAAAACTAAAATATTACTTATCTCAACACGGCAAAAAAGGATAAATCTTGATAGTGATGAACTATATCTGACATGGAAGGATAAAAAATTGCAAATTGTTTGTCATGACAGACTACTTTGTGTTCCGGTAGATAATAACCTATCATGTACTGGATATATCAAACATATCAGTAAAAAGGTCAATTCAAATTTATGACTTCTCAGGAGTTTAAGACATTTTCTCCCTGAAAGGCACAGAAAACTATTTTATAACAGTTACATACAACCCTATTTAGACTACTGTAATACAGTATGGGGTAATTCAAACGATAAAAACATAGCAAAGCTGGACCATCTTCAACAAAGAGAATTTGAGCTAATATCAATCCAGAAAGAAAGCAAGGAAAATTTAGCTGGTAGGTTAAAAATATTACCTATTAAAGACCGACTCTGTTTGAGAAAACCAAATTAATGTACAGGATATCCCATAATAGTGCTCCTGAATATTTACAATCACTATTCCAGTATAGGCTACCTGGTAGTACTCCCCACCTGCGATCCATGTCTACCAAACAGTATAAAATTCCCAAACCAAATAAGGAGTTATTTTAAAAAAGTTTCCAATACTCTGGAACTCTGCTCTGGAATAGTATTCCAGTTGAGATTAGAAATGCCCAATATATCCAGTGTCTTCAGAGATGCAGCTAAAATAAATAAATTCCTTTGTATGAGGGCCTCAAGGTAGATTAGTTTTTAGCTAATTGCGTTACCCTCTTTAAATAAGGTCATTATTATATCCAGGTTTGAGGCATAGCCTTGCATTGTAGGAAGTGTGTGTTCATATATCGGCAATTCATCTCTCCATTCCAGCAAACTGCGTGCCATACAAAAGACGAAAACATTGGCTTAGTTTAGTTAATGATCGATGATCAGCACTTATTGAGATGGTTTGGTTTGCAAACTTATACAAACAGATAACACTGGCTTTAGTTGTGTTATACCCATGGTGTAGTAAACATGCATGAGTCTAACACCTGGTAGTATATGAGGTTATTTTATGCATGTAGTTAATGTTGTGATAGTGACACAGTGTTTGACTGAGAACTTTAAAAGATTTGATGGCCCTTATTCACTCTGGGGAGAAGGAAGAGACTCAGAAGGTCACTTTTGTGGATGCTGGACACCATTTTGTACCAAATGTTATCAGAATACATCCATAAACCTTGTTGAAAACTTGGAAGACCACTTTTGGGACTTGCATATGCTTTGCTTGTTCTATGGAAATCATTGCTATAATTTATAATCTCAACATTCTCCTGAAGTTTGGAACTGAAGAATGTTATGTATATCAATATTGTGTGTATTATTTTCATAATGATAGTTTGTAAGGGTTATTTAGTAAATCACATTTTTAATTTCTCATCAGAGACAAGTTCACACTATTAAGATCAGTCGTGTGTCATAGTTCCATACATAAAGTTCTAATGTTGAGTTGCACAATTCCTGAAGTAAATATTACCTGATCCATTTTCAGGACATGAGTTCAAGCGAGTGCCCAAACTGACCAAATTTATGAATAGCCATTATTAAAATATCTGGCTAGAATATATTGATTAGATTGTTGAAAAGTTAGTGGACTGCTTTATGGCTGTATTGTTGTAACAAACAGTCGTACAAAGGTTGGAAGTGAAAAGTAAAAAAAAAAAACTTAAAGAATATTTCTTCTGTACAGCCCAAAGTCAGTTTAGATAACAGCATTGCAGACAGTCAGATTCATAAAATACTGGTCATATGTTGTCCTAATTGTTCTTGGTAGAGAAGGAACCTGGGAAAACCCCAGGAAGAATCACTGACCTATGGGAAGCTACAGGCAAACTTTCTAACATACCCACATTGAGCAAGCCGAAGCCTCAATCTAGACAGTCTTAAGATGGCAGTGATTTGTAAAGCTTTTAGACCACTTGGCTACCTGAGGCCTACTCTTACACAACATGAATCCTGTTTGTGCATCAGATGGCTTTTGGTACACTTCAGCTATGATTAAGACCATGTAGTCACCCCATCATGAGACAAGTTTTGCATTAGCACATCAATCCGGCAAACAAGGTCCTGTTATATTGTGATCTGACATAAATAGAAACAGCTACAAATTTCACAGGCTAAAACCATAAGAGTACATGAATTCCATAAGTGACCGTGAATTTATCATGTATTCGGTGTATGTGGATTGAGAATTGTTTGATTTTTAGATGATAATTATCACCATTTTGTGTGCATATGACTCAGATGTTTTTGTTTTTAAAGTATACATGATTCACTCAGAACAACCTTGCATATCATGAAAATCTCCAAGAACCAGGAAAGCCCAACAAAGTCCCACATATCAGTTCAACAAATATTGGTTTACTCACCGTATGCAAATTAAAAGAATTTTTTAAAATAATTTCATTTCATCAGCAACAGGTTTATGGCTGGATATCTCAAAGAATAACTTTATTGACATTGGTGAAGAGGATGTGCATTCCAAGATCTTGGGAGGCCTACAGTAGCTGTTGTGTTAGACACATATATAGAGCTTGGAGCATTGAATACACGAGAACATTGTCAGCTGACAAAATACATTGTGTAATGGACAATAAAGAACCTACAACCTGGATATCTTTCTTCTAAAACTGTAATAGGATGATAGATGATGTTTCACAGTTACCGTTAAGGCAAATCATAAAGGGTGCAAAAATTCAAAATAGGATATCTATCATGAAGTCTATTGCGGACTCTGCATATAATAACCATGGGATGTTTGGGGTTGGGGGTTGGGGAGGAGATTGGGTAAGGTGGAGAATTGAACATGCTATAACTCAATGGACCTAAAGTAAGTAACAAAAGAAGTGAAATAAGAAGTTTATTAAAATTAACAAATAATTTATTTCTCAAACTTATAAGGTGAGAAACTTACAGCATTGTGAACTAAATCACACATAATCATAAATGTTTTACTGCAAATCTAGAAGTTTAGAATGTTCCAAATGTATTACAATATTGAATGTGCTGATATACTAGGTCCTGAATATGTACCAATGGTCTTGATGCATCACAATAATATAATCTAGAATGTCTTTCAATGAATTAATAATAATCCGAAAGTAGTGTTTTAGTCCAAAATGACAATGAGCATTTTGTAATTCCAGGGAATAATTTAAACAAATTATTCCTCTCAAATTATAACCAGACACAGCTACAAACTCTGACTATGGATTAACAATGATATACATTATAACATGAATGAAGACTTTGTTTACAAAACCTATATATATTCTAATTTCAAACTATAGAACAATGAATAACAAATGAAAGCGAAACAAAATACAAATGAATTACATTTAACTATATGAAAATGTTCATGCTCAAAAGCCATTTACATGATAACTGAGAATTACACTCTTTAAACTGTTAATGTGTCACCCTTGACACTGTTCTTATCAAGGCAAAAACTGTATTTTATTCCTGACAAAAACTCCACCATCGAACTTGTATGTTTACAACAGGTTCACTTACATTTAATTTGTCCTACGTTCAGTGCTCTTTTGCATTGTATACATTTTGCTATTTTATTAAATTATAATTTTAGAAGATAAAATAGCTCTAATGGTTCTCTCCCTTTAAAAATATTATTCTATTGTTTTTGTTTGACTGCTGAAGCAAACACTCATCTCACAAAATGTCGAGAGGTATTAAGGTGTACTGTATTCACATCACATACAATAAAACACATAAACAGCATACCACCTGATTGATACAGGAGCAAAATGATCTCTTCAAAAGCCTGGCCAATGCATGCAACAGCCAAAGGAATAATTTCCTGATCAACATCATTCTCAAGAGCTCTTTTTGAGACAGTAGTGATTGATGTTGTGGTGTTCCACAAGGGTCTGTTCTTGGAACTGTTCTCTTCATTCTATACACTCAGCCACTCTCAAGTGTCATAGATCATCATCCAGTGTCTCACCAGTTGTACGCTGATGACACCCAAATATACAAATCTAGCCACCCAACTGAAGTTGATGCTACCATCCAAAGTGTAGAGACGTGCATTTCTGATGTGAAATAATGGATGACATGTTACAAGCTGCAGATGAATGATGATAAAACTGAGGCCATTCTGGTTACAACACAAAGACGTTCTCATTCACATCCTATACCTCAAACAATAAATATCAGCAACACCAACATTAAATTCACACAATCAGTATGAAACCTAGGTGTTACTCTGGACAGTACTCTCACACTGCACCAACATGTCATGAACATATGCAAGGCTGCATATCTTGAGCTGAGACGCATCAGCTCCATTCGCAAATATCTTTCAGTTGATGCCACTACAACAATTGTGTGTTCATTAGTACTTCCAAGACTGGACTATTGTAACTCAATTCTGCCTGGTTCATCTCAATATCTACTCCAAAAACTTCGAAATGCTCAAAACACAGCTGCTCGGATCATAGTTAGAGTACCATGATCAGAGCACACCTCCCCGCTGCTCTGTACCCTACACTGGTTATCCATTCGATCCAGAATCAAACACAAAATTTGTTATCTGTGCTACGTTTCACTGACTGACTCCAGTCCAGCATACCTATCCGACCTCTCCCATGTGTATACACCAGCAAGATACTTACGCTCCTCTTCTGACAATCGTATACTCATTATTCCCACTATGAAAATGAAGTCATGTGGACAAAGTTCTTTTGCATACCAGGGCCCTGCAAAGTGGAATAAATTGCCCATTGAACTTAGACGCAAATACACATTGATCCCATTCAAGAATGCTCTTAAACCTCACTTATTTCGACTGCAAGAACAAACTTAAAGACCTAATATTGTTTCCTACCTTAAATATTCTCAGCATGTTTTTTCTATATGTGTTCTAATTTCATGGTGTTTGTGTTTGTAACCATATCATTATATATGTTTTTTTATCTTATAGGTGTTGTCTAATGCTCTAAAGCGCTTAGAGCTTCTAAAGATTAGGCGCTAAAGAAAGTCGTTATTATTATTATTATTATTACTATTATTATTATTATTATTATTATTATTATTATTATTATTATTATTATTATTATTATTATTATTATAAATCAAGAATTTCAGTCTCAACATGATCAAACTTTTTGTCCAAAATAGGCTTGACAGTTACAAATGGATTAACCCCAACCTTATTACCAGCTAGGTCACTGACTAGTAATACATGAATATCCTTAATGGGTAAAGAAATCATGGCCTTAACAGTCATGGATGCTGACACTAAGTCTGATGACAAATTTACACAATGGAGAGGAACATTAACAAAGCCACATTCTAATCCCTGAATAAGAACACTTTCGCTAGAAGAAGACTTCTCTAAAAAAGGCAAAGTACCTGATAATAAAAGACTTTGAGAAGCTTCTGTATCCTATAATATTTCAATAGGGATGGGTTTGTCAGAATCAACAAGAAGTGATAAAGAACATTTCAATATAAATGGTTCATAATTCTCCATAATAAAATCAGATTGGGGATTGTCCGAGTCATGACTTTGACAATTTAGAAATAAGAGCTTTTCTAGCTTCTCTTCTACAATTCCTAAACCTTTGTTGATATGTCTCAGGCACCAACTCATAACCCTTTAAGATACATTCTTTAGCAAACTACTACAACTAATGATTTTATTTAAAATGGGTAAACCAATTAGTTACATAGAGCTAATCCTCCTTGTGGTTCTCTATTATATGCATATTTACACTCCAGGTACATGCACATAAACACACACACACACACACACACACACACACACACACACACACACACACACACACACACACACACACACACACACACACACACACACACACACACACACACACACACACACACACACACACACACACACACACACACACACACACACACACACACACACACACACACACACACACACACACACACACACACACACACACACACAACAACAACAACAACAACCTCCCATAAAATATTGATAACAAGCTATATTTCTGCATGGATATAATAAACAGAAAAGTTGATTGAACATGTTCCAACTATGTACATGATGTATATACAGTACAATAGTGAGACAGCAAGGTGTAAAGTTAGTGAATTCACACCTTATGTTGTAATTTATTTGTCAAATCAATCAGATTAAAATTTATCTTCCATATAGTCATATAATAATTAAATGCAATAATTCATTTGTACTTTTTCTAATTTGCTTTGTGATTTTGTTCCAAATTAATAATATTAAATATTGAAAACTTTTATTAAGCAGTTCTTTATTTGGTTTTGGATGGAAAGGTGGTTAGCTGCTGAAATTGATCTTAAATGGGGAGTGTTGCTTTGTTTTTGATCATTAAATACCAGTAGTTCATTGAGATATAAGTACATTTTTAATAATAATGTCCAGTGCTCTCTTGGAAATTTTAAGATTCGGCAATTCTTTCAAAGTGAAGAAAATATTTGACAACTTTTTTTCCATGGAAAGGGTGAATTAAACTAATATTTTTGGTAACATGAAAACTTGAACTTGGGTGGAAAGTGGGAGCGTATTTTCTGCCTGCCAGTTTTATTTCTTTCATTTCAGTTGCATTTCTCTTTCATCTCTTTCTACAGGAGAATGCTTTATAATATTAACATAATTTTTATAAATACAAATAAATAACATTATAGTACAGATAAGAGAATTTTAAAATTATGCTCTAAATAGATAACGAATCCAGGTCCATGAGTAAATGGCACCCATCGCCTTGCTTGTAAGCACTAGCCCATATTAATTACCAGGTTGACATGCGGGTGTGTCAGCTATGCATGAGTAGTGTCAATAGACCCGTTGTATTTTTATCCCTATTGAGCCCTGATACACAGCACAGCCTCAATTCCCTGTGGCTTTGGCATGCACACATCATATTATGTGCAACCTATGGCTGACTAGCTTTATTAATTCATAAACATAAACAGTCACGGGAGATAGAGGTTGGTGATGTATATCAAAGCTCAGTGCATAAAAATGCCAAACCCAGTCATATTAACAGTACTCGTAATATGTAAACCCATTGAATGGTTAGTGCCCAGAGCAGAATGGGTATGGTATTTATACACAGCAGTTGCTAAACAGCCAGCAGTGCTGAATCAGTCAATATTTGCCCAGATTATTTGCTCTGCGATTATAGCTGAGGTAGACTGTATCAAAACAATCGATAATCAAGCCTTATAACTGGTGTAATATCACTACAGTTCAGATGGTAAGATTTTCTTTAATGTTAAAGAATTAATGTAGTATATAATGGAAAATAATCAGATCAACACTAATAATATTTTTGATTTCTGTACCGCTTGAGTAACATAATATTCATTTATCAAATAAGCAAAAAATGTTATATACATTTTCAGAGACATTTTTCGGAACACATTAATAAATTGATTAACTCTAGAGTGACTTAAAAATAGAACAGAATTTTATATAACATAGTGCAAGAAAAAGGAGTTTCTCTGGCTACAATGCCCACTACCATGAGGCAAAAGAAAAGCAGCGAAAGTAAAAGAGGAAATTAGTAATGGGTGTTGTTGAATATAAACAACCTAAAAGTTCTTATAAACTTGACAATATGTTTTATATTACTGGGTGTATATGTCAGTCTGACAAACTTCATGTTGGTGCTGTATTCAGTAATAGGTCATTTGAGTTTATTGATGCAGACTCTTCTCTGAAATATAACTTTGTTTTCAGAAATAGGCTTAGTTAATTACTTGAGAATGGTTGACTTACAACTTTATGTTGCTGTAGGCAGATTCAATGGGTTTCTGTATAAAATACCACCAGAGGCTTACAATGAAATACAATGCCAGCGACTAGAATAATTAATAGAATCCGCTCAACCCTTGTATGGCTTTCGTGGCCCCACTTTTATGTCCAATGTTAGAAGCAAAAAACCGTACCTGAGATATACAAACACTCCAGCACATTTAGAATCATAAGCAGTATTATGCAAGTTGGTGACGGATGAATTGAAGACACCTTCTCCTAAAGTTTTATGGATTTATTTGTTAATGAGTATTCAGATAACATTCCAGTTTATTTACAAAACTATCGTGTATTACACCCAGTTAGATAAACACATACATACACACATACACACACACACACACTCACTCACGCACACAGACACACACACACACAGGCAGACAAACACACACTCACACACACATATAAGCTCAATGTCATTGGGATGCAAAAATTGCAAAGGTGTATGCTTTGGAAAATATGAACTCTGGCACAACATGCCACTACCACTACCGTAAAACATATATGGTGGTGTTACGTACAGGCCCAGGTGCTTGGTCATGTTTTAAATGTAGCTTTGGAGTCAAATCTTGTAATCAGCTCTGCCAGCCTTGTGGATCTGTTCGTGAATATTACATGGCAAGTAAAACACCTGTGATTGAACAGACATCTGTGTTTGCACATTCATCTGTTATTATACAGATACCGGAGGCTGCACATATAGGGAAAAAAGTGAATGATGCAATAGCTAGGATCAAAGCAGTTCCAGTTTCTGATCTTGGTAAAATACAAAAACTAAAACAAGTTCTTGAATAAATTTCTTAATCAGAGATTATAATGCTTATATGCTTCTTAATCAGCGATGTTTTTCCTCTTATATAAGCATGCTTACTATGTCTCAGCTAAAGCAACTTGCACAGAAATATGCATACTAAGTCATATGCAAAAGGCCAACATACTAGAATTATTGAGGCCCATACTTGTACTGAATCCACCACCAGTCAGGAGCCATCCATTTATTACATATGCATGGGGGGGGGGGGGGGTTAACCCAAATGCATACACTTGCGTATGGGGGGGGGTCTACTGATAATGTACTTATGCATAGGAAACGGGGTGGGGTGGGGTGAAACCTCGATAATAATTTATCTAATATTTAACCTGTTCCGGCGTTTGAATTTTAGCGGACACTAGACAAACTTTTTAAAGTTACGCAGCTTATTTCTTTGATGCAGCCAGGCATTCGATATCGGTGGACTATTGTTTTATTAAACACATTTATATTATTAATCCTTCGTCATTTCTGCGTGGATTAAATAAAGGTAGTTCTATAGAATTCAAGGGGGGGGGGTATAAAAAAGTATGCATGTTTACAGAGAGGGGGAAAGGGGTCAAGCTTTGCTAGATTTTTGCGTACGTACCAAATGGATGTCCCCTCACCAATCCATCACTGGTTGTTAATGCAAAAATAACAATACAACAGCTAAAACAATTTGAATGTCAGCCTAATATAGAAATACCAAGAACTGCAAGAAATGCTGACCTACGTAAGCTAACAGATGCATTTTAACAAAACCGCCTTTATATTGAGATTGAAAAATGCAAACCATCATGATGAACAAAACTATCTTGCATCATGTTCATGACCGAGTACAGCAATCAGAAGCAAATGAATTAAAATTTCACAAGCGAAGTGGTGAGCTAGAAAATCGTGTGACAAGTATTACACCCACATACAAAACATGTAAAGGTGTTAATAAGTATAATCCCTGGAATCACAACGATCTTACAAAACTTTAGTCATTTTGGTGTTAAAGTATATTTTGTCCTTAGCACATATCTAGTTAAACTGCTTATTCATGATTTAAAATGACAACACCGTGGATTCATAGCAATGCCCATACAATCATAAACTGCAACAATACCAGCACAATTAATGATGAAATTGATAAAGGCATTGAAAATCTTCACATGTTGGATAAATACACCAATGCAGAATTGGGATGGAGTATTGAAAGCTGTGCGTAGGTCGAGGTACATCTCTCACCATATCAACCATTTCATGGATCCAGTTACATGCCAACACAATTGTTGGTTCTGCCAAGGTCAATGATAAAATAAAGAATTTTAACAATAGATGTTTTGAATAGGCGATTTTGTCAGTGTTATATTCAGCTAGTGATAACCAAGATATGCCTCAAAATAATGGCAGCGCCTGGGTGAACTAAACTTTGGTAATATTTAATTTCCCATGCAGTTAGCAAGGCCACACTGAATATGTTTGAAACACTTAATACAAGTATCGATGTTAATTTGTTTACTTACAATGAAATCTTTTATCCACTTGTACTATCCCAACATGAGTAACATGGATGAACTCAGACTGATTTATTGTTGCTGCATGAAATGTTTTTTTCAAAGTTGATATCACACTACATATGGATAATGTTGTTATTGTTGTTGTAGGGTTTAACGTAATTTTTCAGCACAAGATAGGCTATAAATGATAGCCAGTATAACAATAATAATAATAATAAAGACTTTATTTAGAGAAGGTAACTCAATTAGTTACAGAACTAATCTACCTTGAGGCCTTCTATCTGTTATGTACAATATATACAGTATATACAACATGATATGAAGTGTCTGGCTTGACACTAAATAATTAATTAATTTTAAAATTCAAAGTATCAAGCCTGGAACACATGCACAGGCATCAGTGAAAATATAAACATATATAAAACATAAAATATAATCCTGCATTGAAACGTTCAGCTATTAAAATGATGTAAAATTACAGAAAAGCAGGCGGTGTTTTTTATACTAGAACTATAAATGGTGGAAGAAGAAACCTGGAAAACCCCAGAAAGAACCACCGACCCATGAGAAGCTACTGGGCAGATTTCTCACATAACCACATAGGCCGAATCCGAGACTCAAACCCACACAGACAGAGGTGAGATGTCAGTAATCTGTAATGGTGAGCATTTTAGACCAATCGGCCTCTCAGGGCCCCATGTATAGATAAAGAACCTTGATCGGTTGCTTAGCTAACACAGCAAGGATGAACATAAGAACTTCCGTTAAGATGTTGCATGCATGTATTTAGTACCCAACAACTGTTCACCAAGCATGACTTTTGGTTTGGTTGTAATAGTGAAAAACTGCATCTGACAATAATGCTAGAACCAGGTTAAAATACATTCTAAAATTCACTGCAGTGCAATGAAAGATGAAAGTTCCTTATATCATATATGCAGATTTTGAATCTCTCAACATGCCAACTTCACATCCAGCCACACAACACAAGTCACTGACCAATATCCATGCGGATTTTGTTACAGTGTAGTTAGGTGTGACATATGAACTGAGTCATCAGTATTGTATCATGCATGGCACTAGCATTCTAGACATGGTTAAGTTGCTTCTTAAATTGCTTGAGGTTACAGTGAAATCAATTTGACAACAGCCCTGTTCACCCCTAGTCATGATTATGTTTGATGATATTCATGAATTTTTCATAGACACTCATTCCTGGATCTGTTAAGCTCTTACATTCACAGAAGGGCAAAATCCTTCCACTGGAAACTGTTAAAGCCTGTGATAATTGTTACATGATGGGCACATAGTGAGAAGCTGCACACAATGCATGTAATCTGCAGTTGAGAAATTACTCCAACAAAACAAAAATCGCTGTGGATTTTCATAACTTGCATGGGTGTGGGCATGATAGTCACTAAATAAATCAAGCAGTAGTCATTGCATCAACCTTACATGATCCCCAACAACAAGGAAAATAAGTGAGGTTTAGGTTGGGACATTTACAGCTTATTGATTTGTTACAGTTTCTGACTTTGTCCTGGGACAAGTTAGTAAGCAGTATAATGGCAGACATCTTTGTAATCACACGTAGGTATTGTCCAACATATATGAACTTGCTGATGAGAAAAGGCGCGTATGCATAAAAACACATGAGCAATTTTGTTGAAACTCAGTTGCCACTGATTGAAGTGTTTTTTGTAATCGCTGTCATGTAAGTCATTTCTGACAGAAAATACAAGAACACAAATAAGGTTTTGGTCCGCATTCAAATGCAAAAAATCATGGGTGACTACCATGATGTGCAGACCGATGTGTTGTTGCTCACTGATGTGTCTGAAAAATTTCATGAAGCTGCCATGTACTTGTACAAGGTCGATCCTGCACATTACTTTTCAACACTGGGAATGGCTTGGGATGTGTTGTCGCTCAAAACCAAAATCAAGTTAGATTTGCTCATCAACATTGATATGCATCTGTTTATTTAGTGCTCTCTTCATGCAGGATTTATATAGGTGAGTACAGATATGCATGCATGAGCAACCCAAACATGGATTGGTATGACTTTGCTCTCGGTAGAGTCACATCCAGTATACAAATTTAAATAACCTCTATGGTTGGGCAATGATGTAACCGTTGCCAGTTGGTGGGTTTCAATGGATTGATTCCATGAAAGCTTCGTTCTCAAACACGTGCAATTTCAACACCAACAGTGACCTTGGATACTTCTTTAAAGTTGAATTAGAATACCTGCTTGCCCCCAGAAGCGTTGTCAGTGCATCATTTGTGGTTGTCCCAGAGTCAGTGCTCAATCTTTGATGAGTGTGGACGTAAATATACTGAATGCACCTAACTAGTACGAAATTTTAGGACAAAGAACAAGTATATGCAGCACATATGAAGCCCCTGCTTGCTATATGCATATAACCAAGATCCTCCAAATGTTTGCATTTCAGCAAAATGAATGGATGGTACCATATATCCATATGAATACTAATCTGATAATAAAGGCCCACCAGTGAGCTTGAGAAGGACTTTTTTCAAGCTCATGAACAATTCAGTATTCAGAAAATCCATGGAGAATCCATGCAAACGAATTCAGATCTGCCTTGTCCATGATAGTGAACAAGATAAACTTTGAAGACTCATGGAGAATCTGTGCAAATAAATTTAAGTCGATCTTGTCTGTGAGGAAGACAAACGTTCCAGGCTCATCACTGACTTGGCCCTTGAATCCGGAAAAATCTGTCATGTTGGACTAATTGCAATTCACAGCAAAAATCGAAACTCAAGTTGACAACACCAGTCTATGCTGGTTTGTCGATGTTGGACTTGTCAAAGCTGCTCAAGTATGAGTATGTCAAGGTCAAAACATTTTATCAGGCTTGGGTCTAGATGCTCTACACTGACACTGACTCGCTGCTGATGCATATCAACACCAATGATGTGTTTGTGAAGATGGCACAACCATGTTTGGTCAATAAATCTGATATCAGTGATTATCCAAAAAATCATCCATTGTATAGCAACATCAATAGAAAGATTATTTTTAAGTTCAAAGATGAATGCTCAGGTGAACCAGTCAATGAGTATATGGGACTCTGGCTAAATTGAAATTGATTAAAGCTGGACCCCCTTGCATGGCTTTGGTATAAGAGAATCTTTGTGACATATTTCATCCTTGCTTTGCACTGTTATAAGAGACTTTGTCACATATTTCATCCTTGATTGGCTATGGTATAAGAGACTCTTTTGATATATTTCATCCCTGATTGGCTTTTGTATTATATACTTTTCTGATGTTTAATCCTTGCTTGGCTTTGGTACAACTGACTCTGTGTGACATATTTCTTCCTTGTGTAGCTTTGGTATAAGAGACTCTTTGAGACATATTTCATCATGGCTTGGCTTTGGTATAAGAGACTCTTTCTGATATATTTCATCCTTGCATGGCTATGGTATAAGAGACTGTGTGACATATTTCATCCTTGATTGGCTTTGATATAAGTGACTCTTTGTGACATATTTCATCATTGATTGTCTTTGGTATAAGAGCCTCTTTATGACATATTTGATCCTTGCTTGGCTTTTTTATAAGAGACTGTGTGACATATTTCATCCTTGATTGGCTTTTGTATAAGAGACTCTTTGTAGGATATTTCATCTTTGATTGGCTTTGGTATAAGAAACTGTGTGAAATATTTCATGCTTACTTGGCTTTGGTATAAACAATTGTGTATGATTTTCATCCTTGCTTGGCTTTGGTACTAGAGACTCTTTGTGACATATTTCATCCTTGATTGGCTTTGGTATAAGGGACACTTTTTCACATAATTCTGCTCGATTGGCTTTGGTACTAGAGACTATTTGTGAAATATATCTGATCCTTGATTGGCGTTGGTACAAGAGACTCTGTGACTTATTTTATCCTTGATTTGCTTTGGTATGAGACTCTTTGTGACATATTTCTTCCTTGCGTGGCTTTTGTATAAGACACTCTTTCTGACCTATTTCATCCTTGCTTGCTTTGCCATAAGAGACTCTTCGTCACATATTTTATCCTTGATTGGCTTTGGTTTAAGAGACTGTGTGACATATTTAATCCTTGATTGGCAATGCAATAAGAGACCCTTTGTGACATATTACATCCTTGATAGGCTTAGGTATAAGAGACTCTTTGTGATATTTAATCTTTGCTTGGTATTGGAATAAGAGACTATTCATGACATATTTCATCCTTGATTGGCTATGGTATCAGAGACTCTTTGTGACATATTTCATCCTTGATTGACTTAGGCATAAGAGCCTGTGTGACATATTTCATCCTTACTTGGCTTTGATATAAGAGACTGTGACGTATTTTATCCTTGCTTGGCTTTGGTATAAGAGAATGTGTTACATATTTCATAATTGCTTGGCTTTGGTATAATAGATTGTGTGACTGATTTCATCCTTCCTTGGCACTTGTATAAGAGACTGTGTGAAATATGTCATCCTTGATTGGCTCCTGGTAAGACATATTTAAAGCTTGATTGGCTTTGGTATGACAGACTGTTTTCTCATATTTCATCCTTGCTTGGCTATGATACAAGAGACAGTGTGACCTATTTCATCCTTACTTCGCTTTGGTATAAGAGGTTGTGTAACAAATTTCATCCTTGCTTGGCTTTGATATAAGAGACGCTGTGACTTATTTTATCCATATATGTCATATATTTCATCATTGAGTGGCTTAGCTACAAGATACTATTTGTGATATATTTCATCTTTGATTGGCTTTGGTATAAGAGACTCTTTGTGACATTTCATCATTGCTTGGCTATGCTATAAGAGACTCTTTGTGACATATTTCATCCTAGCTTGGCTTTGGTATAGAAGACTCTTTATGACATATTTCATCATTGATTAGCTTTGGTATTAGAGACTTTTCTGATGTTTAATCATTGCTTCGCTTTGGTACAACTGATTCTGTGTGACATATTTCATGCTTGTTGGTTTTTTATTTGAGACTCTTTGTGACAGTTCATCCTTGATTGGCTTAGGTATAAGAGATTGTGTGACATATTTCATATTTGATTGGCTTTGATATAAAAGACTATTTGGTATCACGGTACCAATTGTTTTTCCATATACCTCAATGCTAATGTTTTGTGAAATAAATATACTTTCTGTCCTACTTGGACATGCATGTCACACACTGTCATATAGAACAATGCTAGATTGTCAATTTGACAATGACATAACCAAGTACTCCATTGCATTTTAGAGAGATAACTCTACTGGAACTAGACAGGGGTAAGAGTTATCTAGTTGCAACAAGCACATTTTCAGCCATATGTACCATATTTTAAAAAAAATCATAAAAAATACAAAATATGATCTAGATAGAAATTAACACAAACTCACATGTTGCCAAGAGGCTTATCTTTGTTTTAAGCCAAACAGAAAGTAAAAGTCTTACATAATGCACCTATCACAGCTAGTGTTGTTCTTTAATTCTGAATGCAATGTTCCATACACCTTAAGCTCCGCCCACCTGGACTTGCACAATTGTACCGTTATACCTATAGCAAACCTTAATTTTTCCAATAATCTGTGAAATAGTTCAGGACTGTATAAGTAACAAATATACATAGTCTCACTTGTGCAAAACAATTTGATGAGGTACTAACCTATGTCTTATATGATTGTGTATAGAAATGTCATTGAACTGTTTGAACTATTGTTTTCATACTTTTGCTTCAACAACAAAATCACCTTTTGAAATAAAATGAATTCTTTCAACTATGAGTTGTATCTTATTCATATCAGCATTTATTGAACTTCACATAGGTGATATGGGATAAATCACATTATGTCATATTATGTAATAACTAGGTCAAAGATCAATGTACCAAATCGTATGTACCTGTCTTACTTCAAAATGTACAATTCACCTAAAAGAAAGGAATTTATATTTGTTCGGTAGGTGCAGAACTTAACATCAGAGACAGGTGTACATGACCCAATCTTATTATAAAGTATAAGCTTTGACCACTTTACACTATCTGTAGATACAAGTGGTCACTAACCACCAGTCCTCACACAAAGGTCCACCTACCCATCCTCTCTATAACACAAATAGTAAGCTTTCCTCCTTTGTAATGTGAATAAAATTGTTTCAATAAGCCAATCAGTCACCAAATATAGTAAATCACAGCTTCTAAGTGGTTATGCTGGATTGGGGGGTGAAATTAGGGGAATAAAATACAGTAAAATGCCAAATATAAACACTAAGTATAGCACATCAAATGGAGTTAAAAACAGGAGGAAAGTGTTTATCTTAAAGGGAGAGGTAGCTTATGATAAAGGAATTAAAGGAGGCAAAATCAGCATTGCGAAAAATGAGAAGTGAAAATTTGATGACCTTACCTTGGACAAATATATGGGGTAGGGCCCAACAGGTCCAAGGACAGCCCAAAGGCAACTGTGCTATAACATCCCTTACAGGTACCCAAATTTCAAGTGAAGTTGTGTTCATTTCCATCTAATATAAAAGGGTGAATAATTTAGATAATATAGATACATATAAAGTATATTTCTTCTACATAAGAATTTAATAATAATTGGCATAAGATAGAGAGAAACTTATCTCAGATCCAAGCAGAACATACCTTATCAGTTTTTAAACTTGTAAATTTTACTGTGAGAAATTATTAAATTGCTTCTACTTACATTTGCATCAAGATTGAGGGCTAATATAATCCTTCACAAATCTTCTCTTTATTTTCATAACCAGTAACTGAAAATATGAGATTTTATTTCCTTGAAATGTTATGACTGGTGTAAGGAAGAGAACTGAATGATATACATAACGTGTGGTAACCTCTAATACATTATCCATGTAATATAGATGAGTTCATCAACAACCTGTATTAACTTCATTGCAATTAAAATATCTCAAAATACATTACTGCTAAAGTGAGAACCTAACATTTAGACTTCTGTATTTAGTGGAGACTTCAAGAGTCATGTAATTTTAATTTCTAAGATGACGCAGCTCTTTCATATCACATAGTTCACATTTTCTACAATGCCGGTATGTAGAGTGCAGCCTTCCATAACCATGCAGATATCATCTCATGCCAATTTGGATTCTTGCAATGGGATGCAAAGTTTCAAGAACAGTGTGGATTTGAATGGAATGAATATGCACTGTGTGACTAAAATGGTTATCATTCAGTAATGTTGGACCAAACATGGAAATTCCACAAGAGCAGCTTGACAGAAAGAAATAGGATTAATTGAAAGTCAATAGTAGATTATAATTGGGCTTATACAAGTGCCAATGGGAAATGCTGACTTAAGGAAACTGTTCTTGTTTGTTGTTATTCACTGCTACTTCAACAAAAGGGAATGCAAGAGAAATGAACTAACTATATGAACAATTTCAAAGCAGGAAAATGTGAAAAAAGGACAATTAGAGCAGGACAATTCAAATCAACGTGGGAAGGAATACCATATCCTTAATAAATTACCTAAAAATTACTCATGCCAGAACATCCCACATGGTACAAGTGATCTATCTACAAGTGTACTTAGAGTGTTCTCTATCCTGGTTTATGGCATGCCTTACAAGAACAAGATAGCTGTTTTTGTACACATGATTTTTCATCTTTTGCAGGTAAAATAGACAATATTTGGCCAAAATCAACTATATCATGTTTACATAACTTATTTTGTTGCATGCATTCCAATCTAGGAGGTAACAGCACATACATAAAGGCATCAGGTAACACAAGTATATATCTATCATAGCTATAGTTATCAAAAGTCCCCATCCAAATCCATCTTGTGCTATTTTCTGAAGATTTCATACATTTTATTCTTAAAGAACTTTCAATATTTGACCAAAACTGTTCAGCATACATTTGTTTTCCTACATCAAACTAGTATAGTTTATAAATGCCACCCAGATGTATGAGTTTATATGGATACACTGCTAAGGCTATTCTTTCTTTAGGTATCACGGTACCAATTGTTTTTCCATATACCTCAATGCTAATGTTTTGTGAAATAAATATACTTTCTGTCCTACTTGGGCATGCATGTCACACACTGTCATATAGAACAATGCTAGATTGTCAATTTGACAATGACATAACCAGGGACTCTAATGCATTTAAGAGAGACAACTCTACTGGAACTAGACAGGGGTAAGAGTTATCTAGTCACAACAAGCACATTTTCAGCCATGTGTATCATATTTTAAAAAAATCATAAAAAATACAAAATATGATCTAGGTAGAAATTAACACAAACTCACATGTTGCCAAGAGGCTCATCTTTGTTTTAAGCCAAACAGAAAGTACAAGTCTTACATAATGCACCAATCACAGCTAGTGTTGTTCTTTAATTCTGAATGCAATGTTCCATACACCGTAAGCTCCCCCCACCTGGACTTGCGCAATTGGTACCATTATACCATTTGTGACATATTTTATTTTGGTATCAGATACTCTTTCTGTAATATTTCATCTTTGATTGGCTTCTGTATAAAAGACTGTGTGAAATATTTCATCCTTACTTGGCTTTGGTATTACAGATTATGTGACATATTGCATGTTTGCGTGGCTTTTGTATAAGAGACTCTGTGTGACATATTTCAACCTGCATTGGCTTTGGTATAAGAGACTGTGTGACATATTTCATCCTTGATTAGCTATGGTATAAGAGTCTCTTTTGACATATTTCATCCTTGATATAAGAGACTCTTTCTGACATATTTCATACTTGATAGGTTTTGGTATAACAGACTCGTTGCGACATATTTATCCTTGATTGGCTTTGGTAAAAGTACCTCTTTGTGGCATATTTCTTCTTTGCGTGGCTTTGGTATAAGAGATTCTTTGTGGCATATTTCATCCTTGCTTGACTTTGGCATAAGAGACTCCTGGTGACATATTTCATCCTTAATTGGTTTTGATATAAGAGACATTTTGTGACATATTTCATCCTTGATTGGTTTTGATATAAGAGACATTTTGTGACATATTTCATCCTTCATTGGCTTTGGCATATGGGACTCTTTGTGACATATTTTGTCCTTGGTTGGATGTGGTTTAAGAGACTGTGTGACATATTTCATCCTCCATTGGCTTTGGCATAATAGGCTCATTGTGAAATATTTCATCCTTGCTTGGCTTTGGTATAAGAGACTTTGTGACATATTTCATCCTTTGTTCGCTTTGGTACAAGGGACTCTTTGTGATGTATTTCATCCTTGATTGGCATTGGTACAAGAGACTATTTGAGACATATTTCATCCTTGCTTGGCTTTGGTATAAGAGAATTTTTGTGACATATTTCATCCTTGCTTTGCTCTGGTATAAGAGACATTGTCACATATTTCATTCTTGATTGGCTTTGGTATAACAGACTCGTTGTGACATATTACATCCTTGCTTTGCTTTGGTGTATGAGACTCTCTACGACATATTTCATCCTTGCATGGGTTTGATTTAATAGACTCTTTGTAACATATTTCATCCTTGCTTGGCTTTGGTATAATACACACTTTGTGACATGTTTCTTCCTTGATTGGATTTCATATCAGAGCTTTTTCTGATGTTTAATCCTTGCTTGGTTTTTCTACAACTGACTCTGTGTGACATATTTCTTCCTTGCTTGTCTTTCGTATAAGAGACTCTTTGTGACATATTTCATCTTTGCTTGGCTTTAGTATAAGAGACTCCTTGTGACATATTTCATCCTTGCGTGGCATGTATATAATAGACTCTTTGTGACATATTTCATCCTTGATTGGCTTTGGTATGAGAGACTCTTTTTCACATATTTCATCCTTGATTGGCCTAGATATAAGAGACTCTTTGTGACAATTAATCTTTGCTTGGCTTTGGTATCAGAGACTCTTTGTGACATATTTCATCCTTGATTGGCTTTGGTATAAGAGACTGTGTGACATATTTCATCCTTACTTAGCTTTGGACTAAGAGAGTGTGTGATATATTTCATCCTTACTTGGCTTAGCTATAAGAGATTGTGTGACATATTTCATCCTTGCTTGGCTTTGGTATAAGAGACTCTGTGACATATTATATCCTTGCTTGGCTTTGGTATAAGGGACTGTTTGAAATATATCATCCTTTCTTGGCTTTCCTACAAGAGCTTGTGTGACATATTTCATTCTTGCATGGCTTTGGCATAAAAGACTGTGTGACATATTTTTTCCTTCCTTGGCTTTGGTATATTAGACTGTGTGACATTTCATCTTTGCTTGGCTTTGGTATAAGGGACTGTTTGAAATATATCATCCTTATTTGGCTTTGCTACAAGAGATTGTGTGACATATTTCATTCTTGCATGGCTTTGCTATAAAAGACTGTGTGACATATTTTTATCTTGCTTGGCTTTGGTATAAGAGACTCCTTGTGACATATTTCATCCTTGCTTGGATTTGTTATAAGAGACTGCATGACATAGTTCTTCCTTGATTGGCTTTGGTATCAGGGACTCTTTGTGACATATTTGATCGTGATTGGCTTTGGTATCAGAGACTCTTTGCGACATATTTATTCCTTGCGTGGATTTGGTATAAGAGACTGTGTGACATATTTCATCCTCGATTGGCTTTGGTATAAGAGATTGTGTAACATATTTCATCCTTGCTTGGCTTTGGTATAAGAGACTGTGTGACATATTATATCCTTGCTTGGCTTTGGTATAAGGGACTGTTTGAAATATATCATCCTTACTTGGCTTTCCTACAAGAGCTTGTGTGACATATTTCATTCTTGCATGGCTTTCGTATAAAAGACTGTGTGACATATTTTTTCCTTGCTTGGCTTTGGTATAAGAGACTCCTTATGACATATTTCATCCTCGCGTGGCTTTGGTATATGACATTCTTTTTGACATATTTCATCCTTGATTGGCTTTGGTATAAGAGACTGTGTGACATATTTAATGCTTGATTGACAATGCAATGCTATCATAGACTCTGTGTGATATATTTCATCCTTGATTGGCTTAGGTATAAGAGACTCTTTGTGATATTTAATTTTGCTTGGCATTGGTATAAGAGATTCTTTGTGATATTTCATCCTTTCTTGGCTTTGTTATAAGAGACTATTTGTGACATATTTCATCCTTGATAGGCTTTGGTATAAGAGATTGTGTGACATATTTCATATTTGATTGGCTTTGGTATAAGAGGCTTTTTGTGACATATTTCACCCTTGATTTTCTTTTGGTATAAGATACTCTTTCTGAAATATTTCATTATTGATTGGCTTTGGTATTACAGGTTGTGTGAAATATTTCATCCGTGCTTGGCTTTTGTATACGAGACTCTTTGTGACATATTTCATCCTTCATTGGCGTTGGTATAAGAGACTGTGTGACATATTTCATCCTTGATTAGCTTTGGTATAAGAATCTCTTTGTGACATATTTCATCCTTGCGTGGCATAGGTATAAGAGACTAATTTTGACAAATTTCATACTTTATTGGTTTTGGCATAACATTCTCGTTGTTACATATTTCATCCTTGATTGGATTTGGTATAAGTACCTCTTTGTGAGATGTTTTTTCTTTGCATGGCTTTGGTATAAGAGATTCTTTGTGGCATATTTCATCCTTGATTGTCTTTGGCATAAGGTACTCCTAGTTACATATTTCATCCTTCATTGGTTTTGAAACAAAAGATTATTTGTCAAATTTATTTCATCCTTCATTGGCTTTGGTATAAGAGACTATTTGTGACATATTTCATCCTTGATTGGCTTTGGTATATGAGACACTTTACGACATATTTCATCCTTGATTGGCTTAGGTATAAGAGAATCTTTGTGACATTAAATCTTTGCGTGGCATTGGTGTAAGAGACTCTTTGTGACATATTATATCCTTGATTGGCTTTGGTATAAGAGACTGTGTGACAAATTTCATCCTTACATGGCTTTACTATAAGAGATTGTGTGACATATTTCATCCTTGCGTGGCTTTTGTATAAGAGGCTCTTTGTGACATATTTCTTCCTTGCTTGGCTTTGGTATATGACATTCTTTGTGACATATTTCATCCTTGATTGGCTTTGGTATAAGAGACTGTTTGACATATTTAATCTTTGATTGGCAATGCTATAAGAGACGATTTGTGACATATTTCATCCTTGATTGGTTTAGGTATGAGAGACTCTTTGTGATATGTAATCTTTGCTTGGCATTGGCATAAGAGACTCCTGATGACTAATGTCTTCCCTCATTGGCTTTGAAACAAAAGACTATTTGTCAAATTTATTTCATCCATGATTTATTGTTTGACATATTTAATCATTGATTGGCAATGCTATAAAAGACTCTTTGTGACATATTTCGTCCTTGATTGGCTTTGGTATCCGAGACACTTTGCGACATATTTCATCCTTGATTGGCTTTAGTATAAGGGGCTGTTTGTGGTATGTAATCTTTGCGTGGCATTGGTATAATAGACTCTTTGTGACATATTTCATCATTGATTAGCTTTGGTTTGCAGAGACTCGTTGTGACTTATTTCATCCTTGATTGGCTTAGGCATAAGAGACTGTGTGACATATTTCATCCTTGCCTGACTTTGGTATAAGAGACACTTTGCGATGCATTTCATCCTTTATTGGCTTTGGTATAAGAGTATCTCTGTGGTATTTAATCCTTGCTTGGCTTTGGTATAAGAGATTCTTTGTAACATATTTAATCTTTGCTTGGCTTTGGTATAAGAGACTCTTTGTGACATATTTCAAGCTTGATTGGGTTAGGCATAAGAGACTGTGTGACATACTTCATCCTTACTTGGCTTTGGTATAGGTGACTGTGTGACACATTTCATCCTTGCTTGGCTTTGGTATAAGAGACTATGTGACGTATTTTAACATTGAGTGGCTTTTGTATAAGAGAATGTGTGACATATTTCATCCTCATTGGCTTTTGGTATAAGAGACTCTTTGTGACATATTTCATCTTTGGTTGGCTTTTGGTATAAGAGACTCTTTGTGACATATTTGATCTTTGATTGTCTTTGGCATAATAGACTGTGTGACCTATTTCATCCTTACTTCGCTTTGGTATGAGACATTGTCTAACAAATTTCATCCTTGCTTGGCTTTGGTATAATAGACTGTGTGTCATATTTCATTCTTTCTTCGATTTGGTATAAGAGACTGTTTGTGACATATTTCATCCTTGATTGGCTTTGGTATTATAGACTTTTGCCATGTCTAGTGCCTGCTTTTGTTTGGTACTACTGACTCCGTGTGACATATTTCAGCCTTTATGACTTTATATGAGACTCTTTGTGACAGTTCATTCTTGATTGGCTGTGGTACAAGTGACTGTATGAAATATTTCATCCTTGCTTGGCTTTGGTACAAGAGACTATATGTTATATTTTTCATCCTTGACTGCCTTAGGTAAAAGAGACAATTTGTGATATATTTCATCCTTGATTGGCGTTGGTATAAGAGACTCTTTGTGACATTTCATCCTTGCTTGGCTCTGCTATAAGACACTCTTTGTGATATATTTCATCTTTGATTGGCTTTGGTATAAGAGACTGTGTGACATACTTCATCCTTACATGGCTTTACTATACGAGATTGTGTGACATATTTCATCCTTGCGTGGCTTTGGAATAAGAGACTCTTTGTGACATATTTCTTCCTTGCGTTGCTTTAGTATAATATATTTTTTTTGACATATTTCATCTTTGATTGGCATGGTATAAGAAACTGTATGACATATGTAATCCTTGATTGGAAATGCTGTCAGAGACTCTTTGTTACATATTTAATCCTTGATTGGCTTAGGTTTAAGAGACTGTGATACGTAATCTGTGCTTGGCATTGGTATAAGAGATTCTTTGTGTCATATTGCATCCTTGATTGGATTTGGTATCAGAGACTCTTTGTGACAAATTTCATCCTTGATTGGCTTAGGCATGAGAGACTGTGTGACATATTTCATCCTTGCTTGGCTTTGGTATAAGATAATTTGTGACGTATTTTATCCATGATTGGGTTTGGTATAAGAGAATGTGTAATATCTTTCATGATTGATTGGCTGTGGTATCATAGATTATGTGACTTATTTTATCCTTCCTTGGCTTTTGTATAAGAGACTGTTTGACATATTTCATCCTTGATTCGCTTTTGGTATAAGAGACTCTTTGTGACATTTTTCATCCTTGATTGGCTTTGGTATAAGATACGGTTTGACCTATTTCATCCTTACTTCTCTTTGGTATAAGAGACTCTGTGGCATATTTTATCCTTGCTTGGCTTTGGTGTAAAAGACTGTGTCATATTCCATCCTTGCTTGTATTTGGTATAAGAGGCTCTTTGTGACATTTAATCCTTGATTGGCTTTGGCATTATATACTTTTGCGATGTCTAGTCACTGCTTTACTTTGGTACTACTGACTCTCTGTGAAATATTTCATCCTTGCATTCTTTTTATATGAGACTCTTTGTGACACTTCATTCTTGATTTTCTTTTGGTTCAAGAGACTGTTTGAAATATTGCACCCTTTATAGGCTTTGGTACAAGAGACTATTTGTGATATATTTCATCCTTCATTGCCTTTGGTATAAGAGACTCTTTGTGAGATTTTATCCTTTCTTGGCTTTGGTATAAGATACTCTTTGTGACATATTTCATCCTTGATAGGCTTTGGCATGAGAGACTGTGTGACATATTTCATATTTGATTGGCTTTGGTATAAGAGGCTGGTTGTGACATATTTCATCCTTGATTTTCTTTTGGTATAAGATACTATTTCTGACATATTTCATTTTTGATTAGCTTTGGTATTACAGATTGTGTGACATATTTCATCCTTGCTTGGCTTTTGTATAAGAGACTCTTTGTGACATATTTCACCCTTCCTTGGCTTTGGTATAAGAGACTGTGTGACATATTTCATTCTTTGTAAGATTTGGTATAAGAGGCTCTTTGTGACATATTTCATCTTTGATTGGCTTTGGTATTATAGACTTTTGCGATATCTAGTCGCTGAATTTCTTTGGTACTACTGACTCTGTGTGACATATTTCATCCTTTATGGCGTTTTTATAAGCCTCTTTGTGACAGTTCATTCTTGATTGGCTTTGGTACAAGAGACTGTTTGAAATATTTCATCCTTGCTTGGCTTTGGTGAAAGAGACTGTTTGACATATTTCATCCGTGCTTTTCTTTGGTATCTTTGTGACATATTCCATTCTTGATTGTCTTTGTTATAAGAAACTGTTTTTTCTTATATAATCCTTGCTTGGCCTTATCATAAGAGACTCTTTGTGACATATTTCATCCTTCGTTGGCTTTTGGTATAAGAGACCGTGTGAAATATTTCATCCTGAGTAGGATTTGGTATAAGAGATTGTGTGACATATTTCACCCTTCTTTGGCTTTGGTGTAAGATATTGTGTGACATATTTCATCCTTGATTGGTTTTGGTACAAGAGACTCTTTGTGACATATTTCATCCTTGATTGGCTTTGGTATAAGAGACTGAGTTACAAATTTCATCCTTACTTGGCCTTGGCATAAGAGACTGTGTGACATATATTATCCTTGTTTGGCTTTGGTGAAAGAGACTCTTTGACATATTTCATCTTTGCTTTTATATGGTTTCTTTGTGACATATTTCGTTCTTGATTGTCTTTGATATAAGAGACTGCTTTTTTATATATAATCCTTGCTTAGCTTTATCGTAAGAAACTATTGTGACACATTTCATCCTTGCTTGGCTTTAGTATAAGAGACTCTTTGTGACATATTTCATCATTGATTGCTTTGGTAAGACAGACTGTTTTCTCATATTTCATCCTTGCTTGGGTTTGGTACAATAGACACTGTGACATATATCATCCTTGATTGGATTTGGTAATAGAGACTGTGTGACATATTTCATCCATCATTGGCTTTGGTATACAGGACTCTTTGTGACCTATTTCATCCTTAATTTGCTTTGGTATTAGAGACTTTGTGATGTTTAATTATTGTTTGGCTTCGGTACAACTGACTCTGTGTGACATATTTCATCCTTGCTGACTTTTTATATGAGACTCTTTTTGTCAGTTCATCCTTGATTGGCTTTGGTATAAGAGACTGTGTGACATCTTTCGTACTTGAGTGGCTTTGGTATATGAGACTATTTGTGACATATTCCATCCTTGATTGGCTTTGGTGTAAGTACCTCTTTGTGAGATATTTCTTCTTTGCGTGCCGTTGGTATAAGAGAAACTTTGTGACATATTTCATCCTTGATTCTCTTTGGTATAAGATACTCCTGGTGACATATTTCATTCTTCATTGGCTTTGATACAAAAGACTATTTGTGAAATTTATTTCATCCTTGATTCGCTTAGGTATACGAGAATCTTTGTGACATTAAATCTTTGCTTGGCATTGGTGTAAGAGACTGTTTGTGACATATTACATCACTGATTGGCTTTGGTATAAGAGACTGTGTGACATATTTCATCCTTAAATGGCTTTACTATAAGAGATTGTGTGACATATTTCATCTTGCGTGGCTTTGGTATAAGAGACTCTTTCTGACATATTTCTTCCTTGCGGGGCTTTGGTATAAGTCATTCTGTGTGACATATTTCATTCTTGATTGGCTTTGGTTTAAGGGACTCTGTGACGTAGTTATTCCTTGATTGGCAATGCTATAAGAGGCTCTTTGTGACATATTTCTTCCTTGATTGGCATTGGTATCAGAGAGTCATTGTGACATATTTCATCCTTGATTGGCTTAGGCATAAGAGACTGTGTGACATATTTCATCCTTGGTTGGCTTTGGTATAAGACATTCTTTTTGAAATGTTTCATCCTTACTTGTCTTTGGTATAAGAGATTGTGTGACATATTTCATCCTTCATTGGCTTTGGTATAAGAGACTGTTTGACATATTTCATCCATACGTGGCTTTGGTATAAGATATTCTTTGCGGCATATTACATCCTTGATTGTCTTCGTATAAGAGACTGTTTATGACATTTCATCTCTTCTTGGCTTTGCTATAAGACACTCTTTGTGACATATTGTATCCTTGATTGGCTTTGGTATAAGAAACTCTTTGTGACATATATCTTCCTTGTGTGTCTTCGGTATAAGCGATTCTTTGCGACTTATTTCATCCTTCATTGGCTTGGAATAAGAAACTCCTTGTGACATTTCGTCCTTGCTTGTCTTGGTATTAGAAAAGGTGTGACATATTTCATTCTTACTTGTCTTTGGTATAAAAGATTGTGTGTCATTTCATCCTTTCTTGGCTTTGGTATAAGAGACTCTTTGTGACATATTTAATCCTTGATAGGCTTTGGTATAAGAGATTGTGTGACATATTTCATGTTTGATTGGCTTTGGTATAAGAGCCTATATGTGACATATTTCATCCTTGATTTTCTTTTGGTATAAGATACTCTTTCTGAAATATTTCATTATTGATTGGCTTTGGTATTACAGATTGTGTGACATATTTCATTGTGCTTGGCTTTGGTATAAGAGACTGTGTGACATAATTCATCCTTCCTAGGATTTGGTATAAGAGATTGTGCGACATATTTCTTCCTTGATTGGTTGTGGTATAAGAGACTCTTTGTGACATATTTGATCCTTGCGTGGCTTGTATATAATAGACTCTTTGTGACATATTTCATCCTTGATTGGCTTTGGTATAAGTGACCGTGTGAAATATTTCATCCTTACTAGGATTTGGTATAAGAGATTGTGCGACATATTTCATCCTTGATTTTTTTGGTACAAGAGACTCTTTGTGACACATTTCATCCTTGATTGGTTTTGATTGAGTTACACATTTCCTCCTTACTTGGCTTTGGCATAAGTGACTGTGTGACATATATTATCCTTGCTTGGCTTTGGTGAAAGAGACTGTTTGACATATTTCGTCCTTGTTCTTCTACGGTATCTTTGTGACATATCATATTTTTCTTGATTGTCTTTGTTATTAGAGTCTGTTTTATCATATATAATCCTTGCTTGGCTTTATCATAAGAGATTATTTGTGACACATTTTATCTTTGCCTTGCTTTAGTATAAGAGACTTTTTGTGACATATTTCATCATTGTTTGGCTTTAGTATGAGAGACTGTTTTCTCATATTTCATCCTTGATTGGCTTTGGTATAAGAGACTGTTTGACATATTTCATCCTAGCTTGGCTTTGTTATAGAAGACTCTTTCTGACATATTTCATCCTTGATTGGCTTTGATATTAGAGACTTTTGCAATGTTTAATCCTTGCTTGTCTTTGGTATAACTGACTCTCAGTGACATATTGCATCCTTTCCTTGCTGGCTTTTTATTTGAGACTCTTTGTGACATTTCATCCTTGATTGGCTTTGCTATTAGATACTCTTTGTGACATATGTCATCCTTGCTTGGTTTTGTTATAAGTGGCTCTATGTCACACATTTCAACCTTGCTTCGCTTTGGTATAAGAGCCTCTTTGTGACATATTTCATCCTTAAATGGATTGGGTACAAGAGACTCTTTGTGAAATTTCGTCCTTGCTTGGCTCTGGTATAAGAGACTCTTTCTGACATATTTCACCCTTGCTTGGCTTTGGTATTAGAGACTCTTTGTGACATTTTTCATCCTTGCATGGCTTTGGTATTATAGACTTTTGTGATGTTTAATCCTTGCTTGTCTTTCGTACAGCTGACTTTTTGTGACATATTTCTTCCTTGCTTGGCTTTGGTATAAGAGACTCTTTGTGACATATTTCATCTTTGCTTGGCATTGGTATAAGTGGCTCTTTGTGACACATTTATCCTTGCTTGGCTTTGGGATACGAGACTATTTGTGACATAATTCATCCTTGATTAGCTTAGGTATAAGAGACTCTTTGTGACATTTTTCATCCTTGCATGGCTTTGGTATTATAGACTTTTGTGATGTTTAATCCTTGCTTGTCTTTCGTACAGCTGACTTTTTGTGACATATTTCTTCCTTGCTTGGCTTTGGTATAAGAGACTCTTTGTGACATATTTCATCTTTGCTTGGCATTGGTATAAGTGGCTCTTTGTGACACATTTATCCTTGCTTGGCTTTGGGATACGAGACTATTTGTGACATAATTCATCCTTGATTAGCTTAGGTATAAGAGACTCTTTGTGATATTTAATCTTTGCTTATCTTTGTTATAAGGGACTCCTAGTGAGATTTTTCATCCTTGATTTGCTTTGCTGATAGAGACTCTTTGTGACAGATTTCATCCTTGATTGTCTTTGGCATAAGAGACTTTGTGACACATTTTATCTTTGTTTGGCTTTAGTATAAGAGACTCTTTGTAAAATATTGCGTCCTTGCGTGGCATTTATATAAGGGACTCTTTCCGACATATTTCATCCTTGATTGGCTTAGGTAAAAGAGACTCTTTGTTACATATTTCTTCCTTGCGTGGCTTTGGTATAAGGGATTCTTTGCGACATATTTCATCCTTGATTGGCTTAGTATAAGAGACTCTTTGTGACATATTTCATCCTTGATGTTCAATGGCATTAGAGACTATTTGTGACATTTCATCCTTGCATGGCTTTGGTATAAGAGACTGTGTGATATATTTCATTCTTACTTGGCTTCGCTACAATAGATTCCGTGACATATTTCATCCTTTCTTGGCTTTCGTATAAAAGACTGTTTGACATATTTTATCTTTGCTTGTATTTGGTATAAGAGACTGTGTGACATCTCACCCTTGCTTGGCTTTGGTATTGGAGACTCTTTTTGACATATTTCATCTTTGATTGGCTTTGTTATAAGATGCTATTTGTGAGATATTTCGTCCTTTATTGGCTTTTGGTATAAGAGACCCTTTGTGATATATTTCATCCTTGTGTGGCATTGGTATAAGAGACTCTTTGTGACATATTTCATACTTGATTGGCTTTGGTATAAGAGACTCTTTGCAACATGTTTCATCCTTGATTGGCTTAGGTATGAGAGACTCCTTGTGACATTTAATCTTCGCTTGGCTTTGGTACAAGAGACTCTTTGTGACATACTTTATCCTTGATTGACTTTGATATCAGAGACTCTGTGTGACATATTTCATCTTTACTTGGCTTTGATATCTTCTTAAAGGCTATAAAGTTTGAAATTAGACCCATAAATCCCGTTTCTCTAAATGACTATGGGATATGTTGGTGTTTGAGGCAAAAGTCGAATCTTAGATATAAGAAAAGTTAGAGTGTCATATTCTTTATTTTGACAAGTACCCACAACCTTACCATTCCCGTCCTTTAGCCACATGTTGTTCGTTGTCGAAATAGATAGGTCAGATGGTGTATGACAACCAAGACAATTGATTTCGAATTGTACGGTTTATAATTGACTTTGCAGTGTGTAAAAACGACCTATTTGACAAAATACAAAGTAAATTATACGTTGAATTACAAAACGATACCTTGTTTTCTTTTACATTATTTTGTATTTTATTTACTAAATGGCCAGAGTAGCTCCTATAAATCAGAACAAGATAACTTTTATCAACTCAATAGAAAATGTTGAAAAATAAAACAATTACCCTACCATGAAAAATTAAATGGTCGGTCTTTTATTCGAAGACGAACATTCTCTCTCTCTCTCTCTCTCTCTCTCTCTCTCTCTCTCTCTCTCTCTCTCTATCTATCTATCTATCTATCTGTATATCTATCTATCTGTCTGTCTGTCTGTCTGTCTGTTCACTTGCTTTAACATACTTGTGATTCGTTACTAATAATATTTTATTTTAGGTTGAAATTGCAAATATAGTGCACTGCGGAGATACATATTTTAAATATCGGATTTAAGAGTTTTGTGTAGCACAATGGTGATATTTTTTTATATCAAAACTTCCTGGTAAAGGACACGGGTAGATCCAAAATTATTTCACCTCTTTGAATAAATGTCCTTTGTCACGACAAGGACGAAAATACATATTTATTGGCTACATGTCAAAAGCCGAACTCGAGATGGCAATTTGTGGTGTGCCATGAAACTCAGGTCTCCTCAAAACATCAACAGTTTAATAAATCTACTTAGAAGCAACAAAGTTTGAAATTTGACCCGTAAATCACGTTTCTGTAAATGACTATGGGATATTTTGATGTTTGAGGCACAAGACGATGCTTAGAAATAAGACATTTTAGAATGCCAAATTCTTTATTTTGACAACGACCCCTAAACCTACCACTCCCGAACATTAGCCACACGTTGGTCGTTGCTGACATACGTAGGTTAGATGGGGATTGACAACCAAGAAAATTATTTTCTAATTGTATGGTTTATAACTGGCTTTGCTGTTTTCAACGCGACATGTATTACGACAAATACAAAGTAAACAATGCGATGAATTAAAAACGATACTATGTTTCATTTCGCCTCAAGTTAATTAATATTGTTACCTTCAACAATGGATATAGTAGGGATTTCGGGCTATAAATCATTGCAAGATGTCTCAAGTTAGAAACCGATTTTTGTTTTAAAATTTTTTAAAAGTAAAGTAAAAGAAAATCCTCCTAATCAAGAAAAATTAAATGGTCTCTCTTTTATTCAAAGTCAGAAATATGATTAACCACTGTAATTACTTACCTATCGATTCACTTGATTTAACATTCTTTACTAATTTTTAGTATTTTAAAATGGCATTATAGTGCACAGTGAAGCGATTAAGATAAATATTTTACATATCTAATTCATGGTTTGTACTAGATATTTTTGTCCAAATTCCTAGTAAAGAACAAGAGAACTCCAATATTATCTCACTCACCTGAACACTTAGCTTTTGTTAAGACGAGGAAGAAAAAACACACGTAATATTTATACGCCCAAACGCCGAACACGAGATGGTGATTTGTGGTGTATCCTGAATCTCAGGCTTCCTCAAAAGTTAATTGTTTTACGATATCTTCTTAAATGCAATGAAGTTTGAAATTAGACCCATAAATCACGTTTCTGTAAATGACTATGGGATATTTTGGTGTTTGAGGCAAAAGACGAAGCATGGAAATAAGAAATTTTAGAATGCCATATTCTTTATTTTGACAAGTACCCCTAAACCTACCACTCCCGAACTTTAGCCACACGTTGGTCATTGTTGACATAGATAGATTCGATGGGGTTTGACAACCAATCAAATTGATTTCGAATTGTATGGTTTTTAATTGACTTTGCAGTGTGTAAAAACGACCTAAATGACAAAATACAAAGTAAATTATACGTTGAATTACAAAACGATACCTTGTTTACCTTTACATTAATCTATATTTTATTTACTAAATGGCCATGGTAGCTCCTGTAAATCAGAACAATATTACTTTTATCAAATCAATATAAAATATTGTAAAATAAAACATTTCCCCTACCATGAAAAATTAAATGGTCGGTTTTTTATTCGAAGTCGAATAATCTATCTATCTATCTATCTATCTATCTATCTATCTATCTATCTATCTATCTATCTATCTATCTATCTATCTATCTATCTATCTATCTAGCTGTCTGTCTGTCGGTTCACTTGCTTTAACATACTTGTGATTCTTTACTAATAATATTTTATGTTAGTTTTAAATTGCAAATATAGAGCACTGCTGGTATACATATATTAAATATCGCATTTAAGAGTTTTGTGTGATCACAATGGTGATATATTTTTGTGTCAAAACTTCCTGGTAAAGGACACGGGTAAATCCAAAATTATTTCACCTCCTTGAATAAATGTCCTTTGTCACTACAAGGACCAAAAAAACATATTTATTGGCTATATGCCAAAAGCCGAACTCGAGATGGCAATTTGTGGTGTGCCATGAAACTCATGCCTCCTCAAAACATCAACAGTTTAATAAATCTACTTACAAGCAACAAAGTTTGAAGTTTGACCCGTAAATCACGTTTCTGTAAATGACTATGGGATATTTTGATGTTTGAGGCACAAGACGATGCTTAGAAATAAGACATTTTAGAATGCCAAATTCTTTATTTTGACAACGACCCCTAAACCTACCACTCCCGAACATTAGCCACACGTTGGTCGTTGTTGACATAGATAGGTTAGATGGGGTTTGACAACCAAGAAAATTATTTTCTAATTGTATGGTTTATAACTGACTTTGCTGTTTTCAACGCGACATGTATTACGAAAAATACAAAGTAAACAATGCGATGAATTAAAAACGATACTATGTTTCATTTCGCCTCAAGTTAATTAATATTGTTATCTTCAACAATGGATATAGTAGGGATTTCGGGCTATAAATCATTGCAAGATGTCTCAAGTTAGAAACCGATTTTTGTTTTAAAATTTTTTAAAAGTAAAGTAAAAGAAAATCCTCCTAATCAAGAAAAATTAAATGGTCTCTCTTTTATTCAAAGTCAGAAATATGATTAACCACTATAGTTACTTACCTATCGATTCACTTGATTTAACATTCTTTACTAATTTTTAGTATTTTAAAATGGCATTATAGTGCACAGTGAAGCGATTAAGATAAATATTTTACATATCTAATTCATGGTTTGTACTAGATATTTTTGTCCAAATTCCTAGTAAAGAACAAGAGAACTCCAATATTATCTCACTCACCTGAACACTTAGCTTTTGTTAAGACGAGGAAGAAAAATACATGTAATATTTATACGCCCAAACGCCGAACACGAGATGGTGATTTGTGGTGTATCCTGAATCTCAGGCTTCCTCAAGAGTTAATTGTTTTACGATATCTTCTTAAATGCAATGAAGTTTGAAATTAGACCCATAAATCACGTTTCTGTAAATGACTATGGGATATTTTGGTGTTTGAGGCAAAAGACGAAGCATGGAAATAAGAAATTTTAGAATGCCATATTCTTTATTTTGACAAGTACCCCTAAACCTACCACTCCCGAACTTTAGCCACACGTTGGTCATTGTTGACATAGATAGATTCGATGGGGTTTGACAACCAATCAAATTGATTTCGAATTGTATGGTTTTTAATTGACTTTGCAGTGTGTAAAAACGACCTAAATGACAAAATACAAAGTAAATTATACGTTGAATTACAAAACGATACCTTGTTTACCTTTACATTAATCTATATTTTATTTACTAAGTGGCCATGGTAGCTCCTGTAAATCAGAACAATATTACTTTTATCAAATCAATATAAAATATTGTAAAATAAAACATTTCCCCTACCATGAAAAATTAAATGGTCGGTCTTTTATTCGAAGTCGAATAATCGATCTATCTATCTATCTATCTATCTATCTATCTATCTATCTATCTATCTATCTATCTATCTATCTATCTTCTTGTTCATTTGCTTTAACATACTTGTGATTCTTTACTATTAATATTGTATGTTAGGTTCAAATTGCAAATATAGTGCACTGCGGAGATAAATATTTTAAATATCGGATTTAAGAGTTTTGTGTGAACACAATGGTGATATTTATTTAGGTCAAAACTTCCTGGTAAAGGACACTGGTAAATCCAAGATTATATCACTTGTTTGAACAAATATCCTTTGTCACAACATATTTATTGGCTATATGCCAAAGCCGAACTCGAGGTTGTGATTTGTGGTGTATCATGAATCTCAGGCCTCCTCAAAAGATCAATAGTTTAATAAATCTACGTAGTAGCAAGAAAGATTGAAATTGGACCCATAAATGACGTCGCGTTAAATAACTATGGGATATTCTGGTGTTTGAGGCATAAGACGAAGCTAAGAAGCAATACATTTTGGAATGCCAAATTCTTGATTTTGACAATTACCCCTAAATATTGATGTCACTATGTCTGCATAACGAGTTCAATCATGCAACTGGGCAATTACAGTCGGAACAGGACATCCTTGAAACTGAATTATGCCCACTCACCTGACCGTGTTGATGTCAACAACGTGTTATCACGAGGAAGTAAAGTACTTCAACAATACTTGAGTTGCTGAATCAGCCAGACACTCAAACCACGTGACAAGGTCATCATTGCTGTATGCATATTACGCATAGTCCTGCACATCCCGATGAATGTCAAGGATTTAAATTTCAGTATATCATTCCTTTATTCCTTCCTTTATTCCTCCTAAATATGATTCTAGGTATCAGACATACAATTAAATACCATTAAATTGATATCCACTGCAACGTGAATACTATCAACACATTGTATGTACGACTGTTGTAAGAGTACATCTTCAGACTGAATGGTGTATGCGCTGGATTCCAGAATAGCACGTTCATGGGTATTTTCTTAAGAAAAATTAAATGAGAAAGTAATTTAGTAAATAATGAATTCTTTATTTAAAAATTCTAGACAATATAAAATGATGATGATGATGCTAATGATGATGATGACGACAGTTGTCACGATGATAAATATCCCTTTCTTTCCCAAACTGGACCTTCTAGCGAGCTAACTAAATTACGTACCTAACCATTACAATTTTGGGTTTCCATACTTATTTATAATCTTTTTGCATTGAGTAACCATTGAGTCTATTTCATCGAAATCCCGGCTCGTTGGAAAAACCCTTATAATTTCTAAAAGTTAAGGCAAAATGTAACCCGCCCTGGCTGAGTGGCTGGCGTCCTGGAATCGAGTCCGAAACCTAACTTACGGTGAACCCAGACTGGCAACCATGGTGTGTCCTTGGGCAGAGAACATGTTCTTTATCTTGGGACTAAATAACATACTTGTGTTGCTTTGCCGTAAATCACAAAGGAATAATAAGCAATAACAATAAAAAACCCAACCCCAAAACAAACATAGCCGAATCAACGTTATTGTTTGACAAAGGACACTGGAATACATATGAGGTTATTCCTGTACAGCAACCTATCTGACCTCAGTGTAGACGAACTAGTAATTCATGATTTCAGCAATATCGCCGTGTTACAATGCTATATTTAAGAATTATGCATGCGAAATACAATACATGAAAAATGTTATGCAATGATTTGTTGATGCATATTCTTGTTTTAGTTCTCCTTTCGGTATCAAACAGCCTAACTCGAAACTGATTTCAATGGTTTTCGGTTGTTTTTTAGGAGTTAAATCATAGGTACGATAAAGTGAAATTGCCGAGCCCGAAGTAGACTGGATCTTGACTGAAACCGTATCGTTTTATGTGGATCACCCCGTGATTTATCGTTACGTACGTGTTTGCGTTTAATTATCTGACTTTTTTTTGTAGTGATTATATTGCAGTCATATCAATAAATTTTACTGCGTATGGTTTGTATTACCTGAGGCTTACAGACAGGTATTATTTTTAAGATAATACTAATACTAATACTACTACTACTACTACTACTACTGCTACTACTAATAATAATAATAATAAAGGCTTTTTTGAGAAAGGTAACTCATTTAGCTACATAACTAATCTACCATATATATATATATATGGTGTTCGGGGTGCTCTGGGGGGTAGTACCTCTGGTGGGGGCAAGTTGTGATCCTTCGTGAGTAGCTCGTCCACCATTGGTCCCCACCAGGCGCTCAGCTCTCACCTGTGGCTCCAAGCAGCTCTAGCATGGGCAGGGCCACACCACGGTCAACGGCTTCGACTGGACGGAACTCAAGCCCTCGGTGACTTAGGAGCTTGCCTATCCTTGCGTGCAAAGCCATCTTCGACAGACAGGGCATAAGAAATAAACTGAGTGATCCAACGTCCACGAAGGCGAAACTGCAAACGATTTGTGGAGAGCGCAGAGCATGACAAGGCACTGTAGACGTCATGGCTATCCAATGCAGCCGAAATAGTCCCCAGCCGTGACGAATCATCGTACCACTGAGTTTCAGCTACCAAGGCCGATAGTGTGGGACTGTCTCTGTGCAAAGGCAGTTTCATTTTAACCTACTTCACGTACAGGTTATGTTGAGCATCTATCATTCATCCCCATCATCACACTCATCGTTCCTTACCTGCACCTACCAAAGTTATACGGCGATGGGCGACTGGTGAAGCAATAGGTAGAGATGACCACTGGGAGTTAAAGTCAGAGGCCTGCACGCAGGCGGCCCTTGGACAAGTGGTCGCTCTGTTCTGTACCCAGCGCAGCGGAACAGCTCGGCATCATCCAGCGCGACTGAGCAGACCTTTTCAGGACATAGCTGCTAAACCTGCATAGGGATGGGTATATAAAATGTGGCCTAAAATAGGATGCCCTTCAAAATCTGGGCAGATGTCCACGGCTGCCAAGATCATCCATATCTGTGGTAGAAACTACCAAAGATTAAAACTTCTTGCAGCATGCAACATCCATGTTCTAATGGACGAAGAGAACGAAACAAGACCTCACAGGAGAACAGCCCTAGTTGCTAAGGTTCTTTCAAGCTACAATATCGATATTGCAGCCTTAAGTGAAACAAGGTTCGCAGAGGAAGTTTCTCTAATTGATCTAGCAAGCGGCTACACCCCTTGGAAATGAAAAGCCCGAAACGAGGACAGGATCCACGGAATCGTCCTGGCTATCAAATCAAGTCTTCTGAAGCAGCTTCCGGACCTGCCACATGGTATCAATGAGAGGCCAATGAAATTGCGACTACCTATCTGCCACAAACGTCACGCAACAATCATCAGCACCTAGGCCCTACCCTCTCGTGCCCAGGGGAAACTATTGAGCAGTTCTATAAGGACCGCAGCTCTGTACTCAGTTCACTTTCAGCTCGCGAGAAGATCATACTACTGAGGGACTTCAACACCCGTGTTGGCTGCGATCACAGACTTGTCCGAACTACCCTAAAGCCGCGCATTTCCCCACATCACCCAAGGCGTCTTAAGCTTGTGCGCACAACCTTAACATTGACACACTTCAGCAACCTTCCACTCAGCTCACTTTCCAGAAGACCCAATATAACAAGATGTCCACCAATAGACCTATACTTGGAAATGCCTCAGAGAAACGGAACAAGCTCAGGGACATGATAAGAGAAACAGCTATGGTGACTCTGGGCCACGAGAAGCGAACCCATTAAGACCGGTTCGACGAAAACAATGGTGCCATTGAACATCTGCTTGCCAGAAAGAACAAAGCATTCATGGACTGGCAGAATGACACAAACTTCATTCCACAAAATGACCGCTTCTAATCCCATCAAGCTGATGCTCAGAGAGAAATCCGCAAGATGTACGACCAGTGGAGGGAAAGGAAAGATTATGAAATGTAACGCTATGGCGATACTAACAACTCCAAAGAGTTCTAAAACGTCATTAAGTCAATCTTCAGCCCATGAAAGTCTGGATCTGCCCCATTGCTTGCTGCAGATGACAGTGCACTAATACAGGACAAGGCTGGCATTAAGGACAGATGGAAAGAACACTTTAGTCAGCTTCTAAACCTGCCATCATTTGTCAGGAATCTGTTCTTGACCATATACCTCAACAGCCAACGCACGACCAACTGGATGTTCCGACAACGATAGAGGAGTTGAGGACGACCATTAAACAAATGAACTGTGACAGGGCACGTGGAAAGGATGGTATCTCAGCGGAGGTGTACAAGGCTCTTAGTGAATAGACTCTGGAGGCATTCCACGATGTGCTAATCAGCATCTGGGGGGGGGGAAGCGGAGATGCCAGACGACATCCACAACGCATCAGTTGTGACCCTCTATAACAATAAAGACACACCTGCGGACTGCGTTAACTACAGTCATCTCATTGCTTTCCTTAGCTGGAAAAATACTTGCTCGCATCATCCTCAAAAGGCTTATTGTGGCAGTATTAGAAGATAACCTCCCTGAGTTTCAGTGTGGTCTTCGCACAGACCGCAGAACCGTTGACATCATCTTGGCAGTGAAACAAGTCCTAAATAGGTGCCTTGAGCAGAACATGAATCTGTATGTCTTCCTCGTTGACCTGAACAAGGCTTTCGATACAGTCAGCAGAGATACAGTTGTTAGTACTCAAGAAGCTTGGATGTCCTCAGAAGTATACCAACCTCATCCGGTTCTTCCACGATGACATGCCTGGAGACAATCTCTCAGACGGTGAACCCTCTGAGGAATTCCCCATATCTGTCATGCCATCCGTGACCTTGACCATGATATCTACATTATATATCCTCTGGATTCATCAGTGCTTGATCTCCGTCGCCTAGCTGCAAAACCCAAGACGCTAGAAAGACTCATCACTGAGGCACTCTTTGCAGATGACTGTACCCTCATGGCAGATGAAAACAATCACATACAGGCAATCTTGGACAGGTTCTCTGAAGCCTCGAACCTATTTGGACTCACAATTGTCCTAGGAAAAGACGAAAGTCCTCTTCCAGCCAGCCCCAAACACTGTGCCTTCACAACCCTGTTTCGCCATTGGCGACACGCAGTTGAAAAATGTGGACAGTTTCAAATACCTTGGCAGCGCCATATCCACTGATGGCTTCCTTGACAAAGATCACTGCGAGGATCCAAAAAGCCAGTCAAGCACTCGGACGACTCCGAACCAAGCACAATAACATACGCCTGCCAACAAAGATGAAGGTGTACAATACAGTTGTCCTCACATGTCTCTTGTATGGCTGTGAAACGTAGACTGTCTACGGAAGGCATATAAGTCAGTTTCAACAACTCCACCAGCGCTCCCTGAGATCGATCATGCAGATCAAGTGGCGTGAACGAACCACCAATCAAGAAGTCCTTGACAGAACAAACACAACAAGCCTTGAAGCGAAACTAATCCTGGCCAATCTTTGTGGGTCTGGCCATGTCATCCGCATGGATCAAAACAGAATCCCAAAGCAGCTGTTCTTTTGCGAGCTAGGATAGGGCAACCGAAACCAAGGACGCCCTTGCAAGAGGTACAAAGACAATCTCAAGATATATATGAAATGAACAGACCTTCGACCGCACCAGCTCGAGATCGCTGCCTCGGACAGACGCCAATGGTAAGCCCTGACCAGAAAAAACCTGTTCCACCTTCGAGGTTGACAGCCGCCAGCGTCTTGCTGAAGCTCGTAAGAGACATCACAGAGATGTATCCCAGCCACCCTAACCACCGGTGTCCCATGCCCCAAATTAAACCGCCTGTGTGCATCGGAATTTGTACTCCAGAGCTACATCCACGTCCACCGTCGATGTCATCGCAAAGCTTGTATTCCTCGGTTCGAGAGACTGCCTATATATATATATATATATATATATATATATATATATAGTTATGTTCATTTTATTTCATTGTTATTTTTTAAATATTTTTGTATTCTTTATATGCTGTGCATTATTAATTGTCTTTTGGACTTGACCTTATCCAAAATCAAGTTCATTTTCTACCTGCCCTGAATCATTGAGTGTTTTTAAATTCTGTAAACAACGAATACATAGCTAAAATTTTCAATATGAGTACGGGTTTTCCATTAGGATTATTATCTTAAATCTCCATTTTTTAAATTATTAAATTTTTCATTAGGGTATGCAATAGGTAATAATACTTTTTTTTTACGAAAACCTGATTATGGATCTTTTAGTATATTTAGTATTGTCACAAGCTACTTTTGCACATTTTAAGATATTGTAATTGGTTTCTGCTCCACAGCATTTAAATTTAAAACACTGTTCGAGTGATGATAAATGCTTCACATTAACGCGACCATCAGAAAACATTTTATTATCAGTAACAAATATTGTATCGTCCATGACATTAATTTTCGTCATTAAGTTTTAGTTTACCATCGATAATATTTTATTTGTCAAGCCAAAATCATCAAAAGTTATATAGCTTTAGGTTATTTTATTCATAGGTATATCTAATGAGCCACCCATTGTATACAGTCATATCTAATGTGCCCCCAGCCCATTCATCATCATTGGCGGCTCAGTCTCGGCAAACCAAGAGAGTAGCTCCCTTGGAGTTTCGTCTGTCTCTGGGGTTTTGGCATCATCTGCTGTGGCTGTACAGGCCTCTGCACGAGTTACAGTCCCTACTGCAGTTGGTGCAGACGTATTGGGAAGTCTGAGTTGCTGAGGTTGCTTCCACATTCTTCTTTCTGTCACGTTTCTCTGCTGCCAGCTGGTCTCTCCTCACATCAGCGACTGTTGTACCCTTGCGGACCGTTAGTCTCCAGGTACCTCGGTCCTCTGCCTGCACTGCCCAGCCGTCGGATGAAATGTCGCATACCTTCATGTCCCTCTTGCATACATCCTTGAAACGGAGTGAGGGACGACCGATTCTTTTGGTGCCAGTGGCCAGATGTCAAAATAGGTTGTACTTTGGCAGCATCCCATCCTCCATGTGTCGGACGTGTCTCAGCCATCGAAGGCGGAGTTTGCTCAGCAGGGACTACATGCTGAGGATACTTGCACTCTGCAGGATTTCTCTGTGTGGGCGCGGTCTTGCCAGCTGATTTTCAGAATGCGTTTTAGGCACCTTATATAGAAAGAATTGAGAACGCAGGCCTGGTAGACTCGGATCTTGGTGTGCTCTGTCAGCGCGTTGTTTTCCCACACCCTCTTCGTTAGTCGGGCCATAATAGTGTTTGCCTTTCCGAGCCTTCTGTCCAGCTCCACAACGAGCGAGAGAGTGTTACTGATGGTTGATCCCAGGTAAGTAAAGTTGTTGACTGCTTTCAGGGTGACACCGTCGATTTTGATGGATGGGGCAGTGGTGACATTTTGCGCGCTGACATTTTTCTTTCTCATGCTGACGATGAGCCGAACATCAGCGAAACGGTCTCCCAGTCTCTGGGGGGGGGGGGGCTTCCTCGGTGTGGGCCACAAGATCCGCGTCGTCAGCAAAGAGCATCTCCCTGATGAGCACCGACCTCACCATGGCCATCGAGCGCAGTCGTACCAGGTTGAACAGCCTTCCGTCGGACCTGCTGTGCAGATACGCACCATCAGTGGACTAGTCAAAGGAGTAGGATATAAGCAGGGTGAAGGAGATTCCGAAAAGGGTCGGCGCCAGCTCGCAGTCCTACTTCACGCCGCTGTTGATGGGGAAGAAATCTGAGAAGGAACTGTCATACAGGGCTGCTCCCTTCATATCGACATGGAAAGAGATTATCATGCTGCGGGGGTGGGGTTGGGAGAAAGGCGATTTTCCTTAGAAATTCAAATAGACCCTTCCTGATGATCAGTTCAAAGTCCTTGGTGAGGTCGATGAACATTATATAGAGTGGCTGACCTTGCTCTCTGCTCTTCTCTTGGAGTTGACGGAGGGAGAAGATCGGGTCTGTTGTCGACCAGCCTGCTGTGAAGCAGCACTGGGATTCCGGGAGCACACAGTTTGGCATCAGCTGAAACCTGTTGTGGAACATTTGGTAGTACAACGATGCTCAGGAGCGATATACCTCTGTAATTTGTATAGCCACTGCGGTCGTCCTTGTTTTTGTAAAAGGTCACAATCGTGGCGTCGTGCATGTCTTGGGGGCTCCTCCTTCCTCACAGCAGATTTAGAGTAACTCATGCAGCGGCTGAAGCAATGTTGTTTTCCCACGTTTGATAGCTTCTGGCGGGATGCTGTCGCTACCTGGTGCTTTGTCGCTTGGGAGGGAGTCGATGACGGGCGTTTCTCTGGAGTACAGCTCTGAGTAGTGCTCCACCCATCTGGCCAACTGTTGCTCGAGGTCTGTCACCTTCTCTCCCGTCAGAGATTTTAGGGTGGTAACCCCTTTCGCTGTAGGGTCTAGGGCCTTCTTGTTGCCACTGTCCATGCCGTGGATGTTTCCAGATTCGGCACTTCACTGGATTCACTGGGTTGTGCATCGGACACTTCTGAGGTCAGCACGCTTTCGTTCATTGGGGTACTTTTTGTAAGCTATGATGGCTTTTCGTTTGTCCTCGACTATTGGTTCCATCCTTGAAATGTGTGGGTTGAACAAGTCCTGACTGGGCCGTTTCTTCTTGCCAAACGTGGACATGGCTGTGCTGTAGATGACGATCTTCATGGCGTTCCACTTGGTTGTGTCATCGTGGTCTAGCAGTTCTTGGAGGGGACCGACAACTACGTTGTGCTGATGCGAGGCGACCTTTTGGTCTGGAGCGGTGTAGTGTGTGTGGCTGTAAGCGCACCCTGCTGCTCACGAGTACGTGGTAAGAGTCGCAATCTTCACCGTTGTAGCTTCTGGTGGAGGGACGCTGTTCAGGGCAGAGCTCCTGGTAATGACCAAGTCAAGCTAGTGCCAGAGATGAGACCTGGGTTGCTTCTATGACACTTTGTGTTGTGGCTTACACTTGAAGAAGGTGTTTGTAACGAACAGGTCATGGTAGGTGCACAGCTGCAGTAGTCTTTAACCGTTTTCTTTGGTCTTTCCAGTGCCATGATGTCCGAGGCAGGTAGACCATGACTCGTGGTCTGCACCTACTCTGGCATTAAAGTCGCCGAGGAGGAATAGTGGCTCATCTTTAGAGTATCCTTTGATCTGTTCATCCGGCTTCCCATTGAACTGATCCTTTTGGTATTCTGAAGACGTGAGGGCTGGGACGTAGACAGGACCAGCAGCAGTGCCAAGATGGATGGTCAAGATACGCTCTTTGGCCCCTAAGGGAGGCCCAACCGAGGCCAGGAGGGTATTTTTGATGGCGAAGCCAATTCCATGCTAACGGGGCTCCTCTGGTTCACGAACCTTCCACTGCAGCTGAGCATTGGTTTCCTGGTGGACAGCTATGCTAACATTTAGTCTGGTGAGCTCTCTGTCAATAATGGCCGTATTCCTGGTGTTGTCCACCTCCCTGAATTCGTCAGAGATGCCTGTGCACATGGTGCACACGTTCGAGCTTGCGATTCGAAGAGATGCAGTCTTCTTTGTTGATTTCTTGCTTCTTTTGTCTGGTGCGGAATTTCCGTCTGCTTGTCATGCTAAGGAACACGCTGAGATCCAGGCACCCACTGGAACAGACAGAAGTTGACGGGACAACACCTTACTGACCAGGGTCTGCCCGGCTTGAGGCGGGCGGTATTCGGCCAGTAGGACGCTATGTTTGTTATTTTTATTTATGGTACTTTATAAGGATTGTTTTGGATTCGCTTCATCTGTAAGTTCCTCTCACATTTTCATTGATAACTTTGATAATAACATTTCTTTATTAAGTTTACAAAACTTGTTGATTTTGCTGCTTTCTGTAACTTAGATTATGAATAATAACAGTCGTAATACAGATCCTTAAGAATCCGAGATAGCGAGACCCAATGTACCCAAGGGAGTTCCACTACAGTATATTAGATTTTGGTATTACTTTTCTTCCAGATCATTACCTTAACGTTTTCAAAGTATCTTAAAAAAGAAAACGTGACAAATACTGTCATCTGGATTAGACATTTCTTCTATAAAACATATTACACATTTGTAGGCAGTATAAAAAGGTGGTTATGAACTCACCCGTGTCGTTCTTACAGAACACAGCGCTTTTTACATATGATCTGAAATTGCAATGGTTGCTATCATCAGATGCACGCGTCTCCGTGAGTGTTATAACAGGAAATGTCTGCACATTCTTGTATCGTAAAAAAAAAAAACTTTGCTGTGCGCAGGTAATAATAATGCATTAGGAGTCATCTTTTACTATAGTACCATTTAGAGCTGTTTTATCGTGTTTGCATAAAGGTTATGACAATGAATGGCAAATGATGAAAGATTATATAATGAACTTAAACAAATGATGGCAGATGATTAAAGCTTATGCAGTGAAGTTTGACATAAATAATTGACAGAGCATAAGAGTTAACTATTTTGCTTTCATTTTGTTTTATAATGACAAATTCTACTTTCATTGCTTGCATTTATTTTAAGGTGATACACTTACCTCCCTTGAGTGCACCTTGGCACTCAAGATTTACTTTTCTAACATGCATTCTAATTATAGCAAAACAAACTAAGGATATTTTCGATAAACGTTGCCACATAGTGTTATGAGGCTATGGTAATAAAGTAAGTGATATAAATGAATGACACTCAACAAGTTTTGTAAAATACAACAAATACTTTATTTCCCCAGAATAAAAAGTGAAAAATTAAAAATGACTAAGTTCTAAAAGTTCTATCACAAGCAAAAAATTATTGAGTATTCCAAATGAGTTCCAGTGGTATTTAAAATAACGTTCAATCTATAGTGCTGCTGTGCCAATAGTCTTTATGTATCACAATGATATAATCCAAAATGTTTTTAAAAGAGTTCACAATAATTTCAAAAGCTACTAAATTCTAAAGTCTGAGTCTGTGAATAATTGAAATAAGTTAAATCCCTCAAATGAATTGGACACAACTATTTGACTCCACCACGACTGATGTTTAATCTAGGAATATCTAAAATCCCAGGCAAACTTTATATGAAAATCTAAGACACATTTTCAGAATCAGAACGAGGTTCAAATAATCATTTCTAAATCAGTGTCACTGTAAGCAAGGTCAGGTTCTTTAGCAGCTAACCAATCAGAAATTAGGTCACCTGTTTTCATGGGGGGTGGGAAATGCCATGACCTGATCTCGTGCCATCAAACTGTCAAGAAGATTTCTTCTTAAAACTTCCAAGGTCAAAAGGCCACAATAACATTGTTACTAAATGAAATGACCTCATCTTACATTAGACACCCACTATCTTGAAGCAATGTACTGTCTACTAAAAGATCATGACAATTTACAATCGTGAATAAAACATGAAACACATAATATAGATATACATAACAGTAATATAGTACCTATTAATATATGACCTGAAATATATGCATAGCTAGCTGCTGAAATGCATGTGACTCACAGAGTAGGACACTCTATTTAGCATTCGTGGTGGAGTCCAGCTGGGATTCTGAAAGTTAGGGTGTATGGCCTGACTGACCTAATACAGGCGTAAATGACAGGTATAAAACATATTCAAGTACAGGCGAAAATAACAGGCGTAAAACATATCAAAGTCATATTACAAACGTAAACCATACAAACGTACAGGTGAATATTACAGGCGTAAAGCAAACACAAAACTACAGGTGTAAAACATTGGCATAAACCAGACCTTTAGTATTGGCATGCATATTTTACAGTCATTTCGAACAAAACTTATTATGCAAGAGGCGTATTATTTGAAAAATGTACATCCAGATAATTTACTTATGAAGCAATGAACACAGACAAAATAGTTGTTGTTGTTGTTCTAGGGTTTAACGCCATTTTTCAGCACAAGATAGGCTATACATGGCGGCCAGTATAACTGGTGGAGGAAGAACCCTGGCAAACCCAAGGAAGAACCACCGACCCACGAGAAGCTACTAGCAGGCTTTCCCACGTACCCACGATAGCCGAGCCTTGAACTCGAACCCACGCAGACAGAGGTGACATGGCAGTGATCCGGAACGGTGAGCGCTTTGGACCAATCGGCAGCTCGGTGCCCCTAGACAAAATAGATGAACAGTGTAGCTGATTTTAATAACATCATAACACAAATGCAGTTGTTGGCAGAATCATTCATAATAATGCAGCCATGTTCTTTGTCTGCTGAACAAAGATGTTTTATTGTAATTCTGTACTCGTCAAGTTTTGTCTACATTTTCTTCTTGAATAACTAACGGTTTCAGTCACAGCATCATTCAAATCAGTCATTGATGGGTTTGTTATTCCAAATTTCCTACAATATGCAATCACATATTCTGAAATAAGAAAATGAATTTAATTCATTTAATGAAGAAAGTAAAAATATTATGTTTTAATTTATGTATTTGATGTTAATTTGTAAGGGAATATGTTATGAAAACGGATGATTGATTTTGTTGTTTAATGGCACATTACACGTTATTGGCTATATTATGTCACGGTAATGGGAGCTAAGTACTTTTCCCCAAGGATACACCAAGACAGCTGACCTAGTTGAGTACTGAACATGTGACTCTTGGATTACATGAATGACACTCAACGACCGAGCTACGGTGGCTCGCTTTTCAAAACTAAGTCATATTTTAGTATATCAGTTCTGACAAATTTTAATTAAAAAAAGTTTTGGGGTTTGGTGGTTTTACAGCACAGCAACATGTTTGATGCTATATTGTGCTGAGGGAACAGAAAGTGCCAAGGACACATACATGTGAATCAAACCCCCACCCTAATGTCACGAGTCCAGCACCTTAACCAATAAGCTACCTTGGTTCAAAACGAAGGCATATAATCAGTGAAATCAATTATTACAATATTAATAACATATGTAGAGAAAGCCTATGTTATTGAAATGTCAGTTTCATGCATTAATTATATTTTCTGCCAAATATCATTCACGGAATATGATATATTTTTCATAAAACCAAAAACAAATTTATACAAATAGAAGTTGAAAAGAAACTTTTACAAATTGTGGATAAAGATGCTCGTCAGTTATGCATCTTACCTTTACATGCTGATATACGTCTATTGTCTAAGGGAGACCCTAGATCTCCTTCCTTAGATTTCAGTAATCCTTGACCTCGAGGAAACGGCAATTTCCTTGTCAGTAAACACCAACGGTAGTAAATTTTCTCATGAGGGCATATCCTGGACGGCTTGCTTTCTTGGCATGGCTACCATTTTTAGTCTGTCTTGCGCTGACAAACCCAAAACAACAGCAACATGTAAGAATAACAATATTATTACACAAAATTTGTTGGTCTTACTTCATTTAAGTGTTTCATCCCACAGGCTTTTATACATCCTGCTGGCTCCTGAAAACATTAACGCTAAGTTAAATATGTTTATCCCTATGTTTAATTAAAGCAATTGGACAAGGATGAGAGTCAACTGACCACATACATATGCTCTTTTAGATGGACAATCATAGCGTACCCCTGCCCACATCGCAAAGTGGTTAAAAAATAGTAGATACTTACTGCCATCTGGCTCATCATTATCATTCTACTTACTCCGGAAGATGAAGTCCCCAAAGCTGGTGATTCCTGTGCAGCCATGAGCTTTCGTGGTGACCTCCTTGGTGATGAAAAGTGGCATTTGCTGTTGTCGACACTATCGGTGTTGGTGGTGGCAGGAGAGGTATCTGCTTTTCATGGCTGATGATGACTGTGTGAGGTGTCATTTGACAACTGTTTGTTTGCTCATAATTGCAGGAGTCCTGATAGAGGTTGATATCTTCATAGTTCCTTTCCATTGTTGCATCATGAGTTTTCTTTGTTTGTGTTACATCAGATGGGACATTTGCACTGGGCATGTTTTGGGTGTTTTGTATAGGATTATGAAGTGATGAGAGAGCTTCTAGTGTGTAGTATGTTGGCTCTTCTGACACAAACAAATTATTTTCCCATGGAGTTAACTGCTGTGTATGGTTTTCTTGAGTATTATATAATTGAACTAAAAAATGGAATAAGTAGGTTTATTCGACCAAATAATCAAACATATATGGAAATCTTTCTGAAAAACAAATTTTAAAAAGTTCTTATCCAGAACTGCCTCATCCATGTAATTTTCTGTTGACATGACTAATGCCCTATTTGTTGACTGTATTTGTTACTTCCCTTTCTGGCAAGGTAAGTAATTTTTATAATTGGTATCTTGCTATACAAATATAGCTGAAAGAACATTTTTTCAAGTTTGAAGATGATCTTAAAAAAAGTGTTAATCGGTCTATATGAAATAGTGAATTTGCTCAAAATGCACAAGAATTATAGTTGTATATATCGTTTTACTGTTACATGCATCCATTTAAAATGGATAGCTTCACATAAAAATACCAATAACCTTGCAGAGAAAATGAAGAAACTTGTGTCATACCATAAGAAGGAAATGCTTAATGTCTAATCTGATATTGCTATGTACACTCTATACGACTCATAAACGGGTAAGTTGCAATATCTCTGATAGCTGATATGGTACAGCACTTGTTTCAGAGTAGAGGGGTTCAAGGTTTGAAACCCTGAATATGTGATTTGATGACCACAGAATATAATTTTTTTTTGAAACTGAATAAATGTGTACAAGTATGGAATCCTGTCCATGTATTTAACTAAAAAAAATATAGTGATTTCACTAGTGTTTAGGCAGAACAGTATTATCTACATATATACTAGTGTAATCACTATATCTTTTTAGGTCACTTCGTACTTGTTTGTATCTACAGATCACGTGTATTCTCAGCTGCTTCCTGTACATCACTTATTCTATACTATTTTATTATCAAATCAGAAGTCTAAGCATGACATGAAAAACTTCAGGAAGATCTGTGCTGCTCACAATGGGCCTGCTTCTAATATCAGCATAGTTGAAAGTCCTTTCAATTTCTATATATCTTAAAAAGAAAAAGAATCATTTTGCATCATCTCTCATTTACATCCATGGTCACAGTTCCCATCAACATCAAAATGACTGCACATGGCAGAAAGGAAGGACTGAACCTCTGAATTTATTAAAAGCGGAACAACTTCAGGACATTTGTTGATGAATCTGGAATATATATGAACTAAATCTCAAGCAAAAAACATACATACATGCATATATATGTTATTTGTGGACTCTTTTTACATAATACGGCATTGATATATACGAATACCAAGATATATAGTTGTATTTATTTTTGTATGAAGTGATTATATATAATATTCATTTAATTTAAAAAGGGGTTTTGAAAATGCTTTTAAATAGATACAATAGGAGTGAGTGCTATATATTTTTAAGAGATAAAGCAAACCTAGTAACTTTGTTCTCTCCGGATATGTAGTGTATTAATGTCCTGTTGTATGACCCTCAATGTTTCTGTGAGTGGTGTATCCTCTAGTGAATCACTGCCGACTGTGGAAGGGCTGGAAAACTGGTTCATGAGTACTGTCTGGAGCATTTCTTGGCTGGTTTTACAGGCCGCAAAAGCCTCCATTTTCTGCATTTTAGCCTTATTTGATGACGGTGTCACCTTTTCTTTTTTCTTCCTTACAACTTCATTCCTTGCCTCTTTTTGTGCTTTACTTTCTCTCAATTTCTCTGTCTCTTTTTTCTTCCTCTTTCCAGAAGCAGGAAGATCTTCAGAGTTGTTTGACATGTCAGGTTCAAACATATCATCTGGATTTTTTCCTTCATAGTTTGGCTTGATGGACTTGACAAAAGATTCATAAGCTCCCTTGGCAATTTTCTGGAGCACTGCTTCATTATCTAAAACAATGTTTCTTTTATAAATGTCTTTCTTATCATGTTTGGTTTTTTACTTATTTTTTCTTCTTTTACCAAGAAATGATTTTAATGATTTTTATCTATAAAAATGGATCAATTAAAGAAAAGTGGCAAAAATATGTACATGCAGAAATAATAATAATTGTCTCAGCACCCATGCAGCCGTGGCAATTATGACTATTCTGGTAAAGTACCACTGCACTGGTCTGACTGTAATTTGATATTCAACAAGTACCTCAAGGGTATTTTGAATAAAAATTTTCTTACCTGGTTCTTACAATTCTAAGCTTCTCAGTCAACAATTTCCCACAATGAAATATTCTTTAATCAGCTTAAAATGGCTGTTAACCTAAGTGCTTATGGTCAGACACTTGTTAGATAAATTTCTCATAATGTACAATACTTAAGAATGTATTTACTTGCATATCTGCAAAGTACACAGGTGTTTTATCTTCATGCCATAATTATTATTCATGATAATTAAGCACAAAAAGAAAGCTAAGATGTAACTAGAAGTTAATGACAACCATTGAATAGATTGATTATATGTTATGTGTACATAGGTGTTTACTTACCACCTATTTTTATTATAACTCCACTGAAGAACTTGCAACCCCATTTCATCTCCACCTCTTTTTTATAGTGAAATCAGTCTTCATTTTAGAGAAGCATTGCATTTTGATACAACACTAAAGGTTTTGTCTTCATGAAAGTATTTTGTATATTTGGAAAATGCAAGTCTTAGACTGCCAGAGTTAAAATTACATTGATGATTTCAACTTTTGAACTACTGATGCATTATGGGATTCATAGGGTCCTCCTGAGGGGTCTTGAGTATTTTTAAACAAACTTTCATTGTAAAATAGATTCAGTGCTAGTCACCTTTTTACTCAATCTGTGAAATGTATTCAACGTAAAATTCTGCCTTTGAGGTAATGAAAGAGTACTTTCAATATCTTTATAAATATAATTGTGGTTTCAAGAATTCATGTACCTTCTTAAAGTGGCCTCACACTGTGACCTCTATCGGGGGGGGGGGACAAACTGCTGTGGCTCCATCGACATGTGTTTTTTGTAATTACTGGCTAGTAGAACAGAATATCTAGCTTGCGTCTAATTGGACAAAATGGCTACCCTAAGTTTCAAAAGAACAAGGAGAGGACTTTATAGAAAGAAACGAAAAGAAAAAGTTGAAGAAGATACCGGAAACTCAACACGGGAACCTAATGAAATGGATCAAATGCTGTTGGGACGAGATTATGCCATTGAAATACCTCAGTCGCCAAGCTGAAGCTCTTACTGTAAGTACTGTTGAAATGATGTAACTCAGAAAAGAACATTTGGAACAGATTGTGACTTTCATGCGCAAATTCTGTATGGTTAATATCACAATACAAGTAGAAGAAAAAGTAAAATATTTTAATTACTTCATCGACTGTACAAATATTAATTTGGCAGACGTTTTTGCTTGTGTAATATTTCACTGAATGAAAATTCAATCCTTTCAAGAACATTGACATTATTGTATGGGTTTCATTCATTTTCTATTATTGTAGGAAGGTACCATAAATGTTATATCTACTGTATTTTTTGAATAATGGTTTTATTGTCAGCAAATTACTTGTGGTGCATGTTTGGTGAGACTTTAAGACAATATTGTCTTAAATCAGTTGAGCAATAATAGTATGTTTGTCAATATTTGCAAATAAATCAGAACAACAATTTCTGGTTTGTTGAGATTATGCCATTACATTTTTCTCCTTTCATTCATGAAATGTCTCTCAATATTTATGAAATTATTTTAATATCTTTCTTTCAAATGAGCCATTTAATTGCCCCAGAATGTTTTGAAACTGAAAATAAGTCTCCTGATTTGAACATCTCCACCATGTTGCAATTTATTTTTGTAAGTTATGACATTTCCAATTTTACAGTAAATCTTTTGTGTGAACCAAGCATCATATATTGCTCTCTATAAATATGACACACTTTTAACATATATTTTGTCCTTTTGATGCTATATCTACTTACAACAAACACTTCATTAAAAATGTATAGAGAGTCTGACAAAAAGGTAGCAAAAAGAGGGAAAATAAAAAAATAGGTTTGCTGGAAAGATAGTCTTGTAAATTGACCTTTTCATGGCTGTTTGTATATTTTTGGAATGCATGATTTCAATCATGACAGAACAACTTTCATTTGGTTTTTAAACTAATAAATATGAAGCAATATAGACTATTTCAAAATGGGTACACCACTAATTGAAACAATTTTACAGTAATTAAATTATTTGCCAGCTTCAAATAAAACTATTTTTAAAAACTCATTTCAGATGCCAAATGATTCAAGCTGTTGTGAGTTAGTACAATGTATGTGTGCTGAAGACGAAATTCGTGAGGAAGGGGAAGTTTTTAATTATAAGAATGCTTGCCGTCAGGAATTCAAGCAACAATGTGGACGGACAGACCAAGATACTGAGGAAGAAAAAGACTGTAAATTTGACATTAAGCCCAGATGATGGAATTCATTGTTTTAAAGATTTGTTTACTGAGAATATAGACAGTAGAAAACGAAAACCTGTGTTTCACATATGCCATTCCCGAAGAATCAATAAATAATAAACTATCACTTTATGAAGGTGCTGGCATTAAAAGTTGGTGCAGCCATATTGCTTTTAGCAATTTTTACAACAAAGCATAACCTTGTTGGTGATAGTATGCAACAGTTACTGCAAATAATTGCATTTGTTCTGCCAAATGGACACAAAATATGCACAAGTTTACACAGCTTTAAAATCTTCTTTTTAAAACTCCAATGAAATATCACTATTACTGCCCTTTTTGTCTTGGTGCTCTCAGTGTAAATACAAAACTCTAGTGTCATAATGATTTCTGTTCTAAAAGCTTTGAGAAAATTAAAATTCCATAGTTTTTAGAAATGCCAGTGGTTGATCAGCTAAAGAGTTTTCTTTTACAAGAGTTATTTTTTGAATCCCTTAGAAATAGGTTTGAAAGACATTCTGTGAGTAGTAAAATTGAAGATATCTATGATGGAAATTTGTACAAAAATATGTTGAAAATTCTGGACCTTTAAGTAAACAAGAAAATGTATCCTTCACACTCAACACTGATGGTGCACCTGTGTTCAAGTGTAGTAAGATGTCAATCTGGCCAATATTCCTTGTTATAAATGAACTATCGTTTAAAATTAAGGTGATAAAAGAAAACATGATCTTACGAGGATTGTGGTTTGGTTTACAGAAACCTGCTATGGGTACATTTTTGAAACCTCTATATGAAACAATGGCAATACTTCAAAATGGAATTGAATTGCAGTCTACCGGACAAAGTATTAATTTTATTCGCAGAACTTTTCTGCTATGTGCTACAGCTATCGTCCTGCTAGATCCCTTTTGTGTAACAGTATACAATATAATGGAGCTTACGGATGCTGGAAATGTTTTCAAACAGGGGAAACTGCAAAAATTGGTAACGGTCACACTCATATTTTCCATTCAATGAAATTTTACCCAAAGGACCTGGGAGAACATCAGATTTGGTTCTGAATGATGCAAAAAAAGTTGTTTATAATCCGAGTATTGGGTCCACAAATATATCATTATAAATGGTGTGAAAGGTCCAACATGGCTTAGTGTTTTCCTATGTTTAATATTGTGAAAGGAATCGCTATTGATTACATGCATTGTGTATTCTTAGGAGTTCAGAAACTCCTTCTTTGCTTGTGGTTTTCAAATGAATTTTCAGGTAAGAAGTTTAATTTCCATATCAAAGTAAGAGAGGTTGATAAGAGATTACTGATTATTTTGCCAACGCTAGAAATCTTGAGATTATCAAGCTCTATTTGCACAGACCTCAAGCACTGGAAAGCTGCAGAATATAAGTCCTTTTTACTTTATTATGGCACTCCCATCTTGAGTGGCATATTAGATGATGCAAGGTTTAATCACTATATATTGTTACTAAATGCACGTCATGTATGGCTGTTCATTGCAAGATATACAAGAAGCAGAGCATATGCTGCTTCAGTTTTGTCAACATATTGAAAATCTGTATGATAAATATTTTATGACTCTTAATATTCATCAACTGGTTCATTTAGCAGACAATGTCCGAGAACTTGGACCTTTATACACACACAGTTGTTTTCACTTTGAAGACAAGATTGGATTTCTTTTGAAAATGATTAGAGGAACTCATATCATAGATAATCAGATCGTAACAGGGGTTTATTTTGTTCAAAAGCTTCCTGAATGAAAACCAGAATGTATTATTAAAGGGTCAGAAGATGAGAGATTTTACAGTGTTCAAATTACAATGAAAAACTTAACTATTCTTGCTGTGGAAAAGACAGTTGATGTTGAAATAGTTACAGTAAGTTGTATGTTGTCAAGTTGTATGCTTGTAAAATTCCCTGCTGCAAAATATGCTTACATCTGTCTATATCCAAACAGTCTTGAGTTAGACTAAGTTGCATGGTTTCTGACACATAAACTGAGAATTATTGTCTCATCTGCAAAAGCATGGTGAAATATAACTGTCATTTGTTTCAGCAGAAATAACAATAGTGGTGGCAGTTTTGAGAAAAATTTTTCATTTTAGTGTCATTTTTTTAATTCTGTGGGACAATTGCATTTTTGTCTTTGGTTGCCTAGGTGTTTGGTAAGACCTTCAGTGTTCACATGTCCTCATGCTCTTTAAGTTTTATGTGACTTGCTTGACAAGTACTGTATGTACAGGCAGTTAAATAATAGATGTTTTGTTGACCTAATTATACCTATTTCTGTCCCAATTCCAAGAATGCATAACCAACAAATATGCTCAACCAGGATGAATAACTTATATCTCCAGTTAAATTTGAAAGTGTTTGAAATACAAATATGTACAATTTATATAATAACTTTTGGTGCTATATTTGCCCATGCATTTCTCTTCATGTTTAAATCAAAGTTGCATGTTTATATATAAGGATCTGTTACTGACTTTTACATATATATATATATATATATATATATATATATATATATATATATATATATATATATATATATATATATATATATATATATATATATATATATATATATATATATATATATATATGTATATTTCTTCCCTCAATTTGTACTAATTATCATTCATATGTGCAGCATTTTCTTAAATAGTATTGGTTGTTAATCATAATTTCTTATTTCATCATGTATTAAGTTAATGTGTAACAAATCCCAACATTGAATACTTACCAGTTATACTTAGATTTTTGGCAAGCCTATGGATTGGGTTGTTGGGATGGTGGAACAAAACAGATTTGGATACTCAAACATTTAATAGTTTCAGTTCATTTCAGCATTCAGTTTTCTTTGTATGTCATTATTAAATAGATTCATGCATATACAAAAAGATTTAGCTGTGTCATTTATTTGAGACTTCTCAGTAGACTGGAATAAAACAAAGTGCTGAAATAAGCCTTATGTTTCTTGTCAAAGTCCTATTTACACTTTATCCACAGCATGCAGCTTTTCAAAGTTCAAAATTACATATTGTCTACCATACTGCAGTCTTCTAATTTCCAAAGTATGACATAACTAGTGAAGTGCAGTTTCCTAAGTTTCAAAATACGCCTTTTCTTGCCAGTACGCCAGCATTGTTTTCGGAATACGCCTGTAATATTCAAAACTCATAAACAAAAGGCACCTGTATTTCATACTAGTATTACGCTTCTGGGTCTTGTAAGCCTGTAAAAGTTGCTTTAAACCTTTAAATTGAGCGTGGTACATCTCTTATACTGCTCCTGTATATGCTTAATAATACGCAAATACTTTTCGTACCGACCTGAATATCACTGTGCATATAGATCTACAAAAGTTTAAGTTTGTAAAACATATATTGGATTCAGAACCTTGCAAGGCTTGATGCAGTTCAAGTGTTCTAAATGGTACTATCTGCAACGAAAAACACTGTGACAGCTACATTGTATAAAACAACGTGTCCTACACATACAGGGGCTGAACAGTCTCACATGGTTAGATCATATTATCTGTAAATGTAGACACGATAAGAATACCCATGCTAAAGGCAGTTATATGCTGACATCTACACCATTAACTAGATGTAGTACCAAACATGAAACAGCTCCTAAAGTCTTTGACCTAGATGACTCAGGCAATAAAATTAACACCCCTCCAGAGTGTCAGGCAATTACACATTCTATCAATCATGACCACTGCAGTGATGGCTTAAACCATAACGAATTATCTATGTGTGTACATCAAAAAGCAATTAGGTGCTTGGAGGCCCAAATTGAAGAAGTAAAACTACAGTTACATGCTATTAAGTTAGCACAGGGAAGGATTAATGAGCAAGTAACCTCATGTGAAACAGCAATTCAGACAGACTCCCAAATAGCAACAATGTCAGATGCTCAGACACAGACAATCCCAATACCAGCGAAAAGAAAATGTAAAATGACCATGCAAATAACAACTGATACCAAAGTAATTATGCACTGCAACAACAGTACCCCACCCCCCCATCATGTGTCACACCTGCAACATCAATAAGTGTACACCCATGGCATCCAGCTCAGACAAATATGTTACCTGCACCAACAACTGCATTTCCTAGTGCTCAGACAAATGTGTCAACATCAGCTCGATTAGCTCACACAACTGAGACACCAATTTCAGCACCCCTTCCTCCATGAGATGTGTCTGAATTACAAACCAGAGTCCAACACATGAAATCACAAGCCAGAAAAGATAGGACACTAATAATTGGCTCCTCAATATTGAAAAGTATAATACCAAGGAGACTTCTTAAAACAGATGTTCAGACTCTACGAGGTACAAAAATCAACAACATCACATACAGAATAATGAATATTTACCTAACCGAATACAACCAAATTACCAGCATTATTTTAGTAGGGGAAATGATGCCAGTGATGAAAGGTCACTAAATCAAATCAGAACAGATTTTGAAAGATTACTGTATGCTGCTGGGTTTTGCAGCCCAAATACATGTAAAATAATGATACCAGGACAACCTCCTCATATGGACACCAGGGTGAAAGAAGCCAATGATCTGATAATTGACCTATGTGAAGACTTCAACCTACAGTACATTCCACAATACACACTTTTCTTACTTCAGAACCAGGATATTAACCTAAGCCTCTACCACAGAGACAAATTTCATTTAAGTAGAAAAGGAACCTCTCAACTACTGAGAAATATTAACATGTATGTTCCCATTTTCAGGCACTATAATGAAGAGCATTGTCTCTACTGTGGATAAACTGGGCACATGACACAGATATGTCATCATGGCAAACAGACTGAGTGCTTCAGATGCCATAAATATGGACACAAACAAAGACTTTGTCAATGCATTATACATACTAGGAAGCTGGCAAAGAGAAGAATACCAGTGCTTCATTTATAACAAATCTAATTGGGCCTAGTGAGACTCTTGACTCTAACTATTGAATGGACACTATTGTAATTGCAAAAGTCTGTATGTGACTTTAAAGACTCTAATATATATTAACATTTTAATATAGAAATAGAATGTAAGAATGATACAAGTAGTATGTAGACAATCTTAGTGAGTACTCCATTACATGATGACATACATATAATTGATATGAGACTATATGCAAAAGGTTTTAGCATAGGTCACTTAAATGTACAAGGTAAAGTGGGAAATATAGACCAGAATAAGATAATGTTGTCTTCCAAGGAAAATAATATACATGTTTTAGGACTCACTTAAACTAAATTTAATGCTAACCACACTGATAATCTATTTCACTGTCAAGGCTACAATAAACCATTACGCAGGGACAGATAGACAACGTGGGGAGGTCATGTTGTATACATTAGAGAAGATGTAAATGCAAAAAGGCAACTTGACTTGGAGTCACATGAAATTGAAAGTATCTGGGTGGAAATTTCTCAAAATAATGCAAAATCATTCGTAGTTGGCTTTATTTATAGGCAACCTTCCTTCAAAGCAATTTGGAATGATACATTTTTGAAACAAATGGAAAATGTTCTTGTACAGGAGAAAGAAACATATATACTTGGCAATATAAATAAGGACCTTCTCAATACTCAAACAAGGAACAACTCAATGGAATTTATTGAATCATTAGGGCTAGTCCAGCTGGTAAATGAGCCCACAAGGGTAACATAAAAATCAAGCACTCTTATTGATCACATTTATACCAACCTACCAGACAATGTGGCTTGTGTTAATGTACTGAATGTTGGTCTTAGTGACCACTATTCTACTTTTTTGGCAGAAAAGGTTAAATACAAGAGAAATAAGAAAAATACACACAAAACTATCACTTACAAATCGTTCAAATTATTTTATGAAGAACAATTTTTCAATTGTATATATTAAGTTCCATGGAATATGATCCAAAATTTGGGTGACATAGATAAAGCTTTGAGGGTGTGGACTGACTTATTTATGAATGTAGTATCTAAGCATGCACCACTGAAAGTACATCAACTAAAGAATGAAGTCCAACCTAACTGGATTACTACTGAAATCCTAGATGCTATGAAAACACGAGACCAATTCAATGCTATCAGAAACCATGCGCAATATAAAGTATGGAGAAATATACTGATCACCATGTATAGCCTATCATATCCTAACAGCCATGTATAGCCCTATCATATAATGACAGCCATATATAGCCTATCATATGCTAACAGCCATCTATAGCCTATCCTATGCTCACATCCATATATAGCCTATCATATGCTGACATCCTTGTATAGCCCTATCATATGCTGACAGCCATATATAGCCTATAATATGCTAACAGCCATGTATAGCCTATCATATGCTGACAGCCCTGTGTAGCCCTATCATATACTGACAGCCATATTTAGCCTATCATACTGTAACGTGCTCCACCCCGGTTTAACTTCACAGCAAGCTCCCTTAGAATTTCTTCCTGTTTCGATGGTTCGGCAATCCTTGAACTGAGACTTTGAATTGGTTGCAATAGTATAATGTGCTGGTAGTACATAGCAAGTCGTCTGATAAAGATCAAATCCCTGTAGAAATAATGGCTTCTTATACTAGCAACTTATATGTGAGGCGATTATTTATCTAAGTATATAAACAACATAAAATCTGAATGAGAAAAATAGAGGATTTATTTTAGTCTTAAAATGTTAATAAACAAATCAATATAATAGAATTCACATATTATCTTCCTAGTCAATAAATAAATTAGTATAACAGAATGTGCATATACTTATAGCCAGCAGTCTCAACAATTGGTATTAAATAATAATATTGATCAAATATAATTTACTATAATAATTTTATAATATTCATAGGGGTAAAATTAAAATCCCAATCCAAACGGATTCAAATAAATAGAATTAACAGGTGAAACGGGTGACCATTTCTTTTACGATAAAAATATAAAGTCATACAAGTGTACTTAAATAGTGTTATGGAGGCCCTATATCCCTACGTAAGAGTACTCAACACTTTATCTTTGGCTTTGATTTTCCTTAGTACATAAATTTACTGTTAATTTTTATATGCAGAAATGAATGTATATTTATAATATGATTATTTCTACTTAATTTCTACTTAGAGAATGATAACATTCCCTATCACTTTTCGAAGCCGATGATATATTGCATTTGCATACTAACCCGATGGCGGTTGAAGGGAAACTGACTGGTTTGAGCAACACCCGTATTTATAACCTTCGGTTGCACTACACAGTGTAACACTCCGCCAAAATAGTACATATTGTTAACAAGTATTTAAGACTGAATAAATATTAAATCTCGTTAGATTATTGAGATACAAAACAAACGTTAAATGATGATTATATTATTACAATCTTAATCGCAAACGTTTGATCAAACACTAAAATCCTTGTGTCAGACGTATAATATCAAGCAGCTTTTTGTTCTTTTTCATGTCGTAATAAATATCATTTGTCTTAACCTGATAAACTAAGCTGTGTCAGTAAACAACAGTCGTACTCTGATGCCATATTTCTTTTTCATCGGGTTATAACGAAAATCGTACATGAACATCTTTGATAAATAGAGGACAGCTGCACCAACAAAGATCGGTTTGTCAAGAACTAAATTTATCTTTTTACGTTGTATAGAGACAAGATTCTCGCCAAAAATTTTCATTGCAACAAACGAATCGCTTGATACTAGCTTATTTCTTCGTTCAACATTGTTTACTATCTCAATGCTGACTCGTTTTCTAATGTTTTCCATTGTTTTACCAAAAGCAGCGATGTTCATCAGTTTGAAGAAATCTTTCTCAAAATTCGTTTTTGCTACCTTTCTTTGTTCTGTATTAAAATTGATATACGGTTCCATCCATCTTTCTTGACTTAACTTTATTGCTCTATGAACTTTCTTTACTTCTAAACCGTGGTCAATCGCTTGTCTCCATGCAGCAAGACGAATCACATAGCTTCATGATGAATCACATAGCTTTTCTTATTCATCAGATTCGGTATCAGTTTCTTCCCTTTGCTAACTCCAAGGCCCAATTTAACCTTCATTGCTCTTTGTAGATCACTCAGCATGTCATCAGTTATTAGCATTGTTTCAGCGCAAAATTAATAGTCATTGTGCAGATTATGAAGGATCTCGGGATAATCAAGGTCAGCTTCAGCAAAGTATCCAACATCATTTCCAGTTCCATTTGCCGTTTCAGCGATATAATCATAGCCGCTCATCCAAATAAAATCTCCTGTCGGAAGTAGTGGACTCGTCGCATAACCATAAAGATTTATGTTGCAGTTTGATGGTGAGTGATGGTCATAATCTGGTAAGTATTTGTTGTTTGCTTTAGCCATTTTCTTTGTGATAACGCTGATACCGCCTCGTATACAACTCTCGATGAACATAAACATATCAGGATCAGTGAACAGAATCAACTTTATTTAATTTATTTTAAGACAATCATCCCAGCTGAGTCCTAGTGCTGAGTAATACTACACCGGGTCAAGCTGATAATATTTTTTGGATGACCACTCTGAAATTTTCAAACATATCAGCAAGCAACAACACATCAATCGTCAAATACAGGAAGTAACACTCACCAAGATTTTGTTATTTCAAACTTGCTCCAAATTATCTTAGCAAATTCATACTCATCGTCTGTTATGTGCTCATTTGGTAACTTCGAGGAAAGACATTCTTTTGATGACAGATCAGTATCACTAACTCTAGACCAGCTATCGACTCATAAGGATACATTCCTTTTTGCTTAAGACAACTTGATCTATCACCAAAGCAGTCCTCGGGGGTTTTGAAAACATCACATGACCTGACAATACTTTCGAGTGAACTCGCCATGAACTGAAATGAGTCAATGAATCTAAGTTCACCAACGCTAAATGACTCTCTCAAAAGTATTCGGTATCGGGGTTATCTTACCCTCACCCAGCACTTTTGTTATCTTATCATCACCGAGTGCTTTGACAACGATATGGTTATCATAACCTCGCGGATTATGGAACACCACCGTGAGCAGCATCATGATATTGTCCTGTGATATGGTAGTGGTTTCTTAATATGTCATCACAAAGTGGCCTCTCACAAATGTGGCAGTTTACTGCTATTTTGAAATCATTGTTTTGTTGTTTTTTTTTGACTCAGTCTTATCATCTTGGCCGACTCACTTTTCTTGTTCTCGTCTAGCTCACTTAGTAACTTTTTCAATAATCATTGTGTGGATCAACTCCTCTGTATACTTTTATTTGCTTTGATCTGTTTTGGTCAACTGAGCAAACCAGTTTGTAAGCGGCTGAACATGGAATATGATTCTGAATAGTTGTGGTAAACGAATAACAAGGATCATTCAACGGCGTTTCTCTGTCTCAAGTATTGCCTTAAAATCAGCTTGATTACAAACGGTATCATTAGTTTTCTGCTATTGTTTGAGAACTCGACAAATGCCTTTTTCTTTTTGGCATGGTGATCGCTTGTACATCTCGACAAACCAAGATTTTGTTATGCTTGACCAAAATCTCCCTTGATTGAAATCCTTGTAAGCAACTCAAACAGAAGAACTTGTTTTACTTATGTTTGTTGTACTGCATGCGGACCAACCTAGACAAGTTTTTGCTCAGCACGTAACGATTTTTATAAAACAACAGATTTATCGTTTTATCATCAGCATTATTATTCATCAATCGATGGCAAATAACAAATTTTCTCTCTGATTCGGCTCTCTCCTCAACAGCAAAAAGATTTATCGTTATCTCAGGATTTAACTTCTCGAAATTTGGTATGTCTTTTTCATCAATTGGAAATTGCAGTCCAGCAACATTTACTTTGTTAGTGTGCTCTCTGTACTTGTTGACTCGTTTAGGATTACAATCAGCTGGATAAAGATGATCTAGCACACATTATGAGAAACAATAATCATCGTTGTTCTTGATGTTTAAACACGATTTTGTATTTTGAATGTATTTTGATTATTTAAGGTAAGATGGTCCTCTTAAAGGCGCTATCTTTGCCGTGTGAAATTGTATCTTGATAAAACCATAAAATGTCTAGACTGAACCACTTTGCTGATAAGCCTCCACTTTGTCCATTATTTCCTGATACAGCTGATCAGTTATATCATGCAAATTATTGCTGTGATACATTGAAATCGATTTTGGGTTTAACCACGGTATTATCTCTTTATCAGCGCATTTGCACCAAAAATCAGTTTTATACCAACAAGATTTCTAACTTCATTACTCACGCTTGGATTTAGCAAGGTGAACAGATCATGTTAATCAAAACCGTCAGCTAGTATCTCTTTGTCTTCAAACTCAAATGATTTACCAAATCCAGAAAATGCTGATTCAGTCTCTCAAGCAACAATACGTTTACGCTCAACACCCATCAGCTTAACTATTTTTTTTTAATTTCGTTTTCAACTTTATTTTTTTGTTGCTGTTGCAGTCTCATAACATCATCGTGCAGTTGTCTCAGCTCAATGTTTGTTCTTGGATAATTGCCAATTTCTTGACAAAGTGAAATACTTTTCCATAATACAGCGAGCCAATTGTGATCGTGTGATAACGTCCAGGCTGATCAAGTAATTGAACTCATTAGCAAACTTAACTCTGTTTGGCCCGTTTGGTAGTGCCTTGGAGCTGTCGTAAATTGATTTAGTAATGTTGTAAACATCAGAGTTGGATCTCACTGCTCCATACTAATCTTTCGTTAGATTATGATAAAGCGTTTTAGTTTCTTTATATTTTCATCACGTATGATCTTGCCAACTGGAATCATTTCAACCAACGTTGATATTTTTCCAACCAATATATAATGGTGCGATACTATTTCTCTAAATGGACCGTAAACATTTTTTCATTTAGAGACTCGGATTATTGTATAGCAAATGTGATCCAAGATTGAGAACTTTGATGATAGTGATTTTGATGATGATGAAGTGTACTATAAGCACGCAAAATATTTGTTGTGCGCTGATAACAAGCTAGGCCAGATCTTTATCATCAAGACTAAAAACAGTTTGGAAGATTAACACCGTTTAGTTACGTTGTGATGGTCAGAGCAACTGAGACAGATAAATTCACTAAAATGCTCTTATGTCGATTTATCTTCGAGGTATTCAACGCTGAAGTACCAAGTTGGAAAAGAGTCTGTCATCTTGATGGTAACAAAAAGAACAATGAAACTGATAATTTAGCTCTGGAAGACGAGTACAAAACATATCCTCTGTAGGATAGACATGAAGCAAATGAAAACGGTATGATTAGAAACAATAGATTAAAAAATCATTAAGGACAATGACTAAGCTTGGTTATTTACATGTTGTATTAGACTAGGATGTACATTAATGAAACATTATTTCTCTTATCGATTTGTGTATGAAGCATTTGACGGAATAATTCAAGATGGACTTATTATGAATCAGTTGAATAGCATTAAATCAGACAATAGAATCTTCAATCTCGAGGCAGTAACACAGCAGGAAAATACTCAACGAGGAAACATTGGAGGTAGTAGAGTAGCCAAGCAAAATCTTTCAACAAATTTAGAAACCGGTGAGGAGATGAGATTCAAATCACTTCATGCAGCTGGAAAATATTTTGGTGTTAACTCCAATTCAGTTTAAACTGTTGCTTAAGGTGTAGCGAATTCGGCTATCGCAAAAACTTAGAATCAAATTTATTTACATTTAATATAAGATGAATCTCTCAAGCTGAGTGATCAATCGAGTAAAAACACTATAATAATATAACAAGTATCGGTTCGTGATGAAGAACCTATTTACGCTCCATATCAAGGTAAAGTTGGTGATGATGATCACTCTATTCAACACTAAACCAAAAACAAATAAGACTAAAAATATCATGTTGCAAAAAAATTTTAAAGTTTGATTCAACCTTAAACGAAAAAGAATTTTTCGACGTAATCATGCTGCTCTTTATGAATATTGTTATACCAGGTCGCATGAAAAACATTAAGTTTGATTACATATTTTCAAAAATCTTCATCATGATGCATCAACAAAATATAATAGGAAAAGAAAGAAAAGATGAGTTGATCGCACTTTGTAAGCCAGTTAAGTGCAAACCGATATTGCTCGAGTGCGAAAAGATCTTCAACGACATTGTGCAAAAACATTTAATTTTCTTAGTCGTGCTAGACAAGACCCAATTATTAAATGAATCTGGATATCCTCTCCACTTGACTAAGCTTCTGCACCCCTTTTCATTAAAACCCTCTTAGCTACGAAAACCTCTTGCTGTGTCTTTTGAAGTTCCTCTTCATAAAATGACCTAGTTATGTCCTCACAGTTTAAGTCTTTTAGTTTGTACGTGATTGGTACAATCGGTAATCCTCTATCAACAATACATATCTCTTCCGTTTAATTTTCTGATAGCCTTTCTAGAAAAATATTTACAACCGAAATTCTACCTCTGTCATGTTTGTTAAATTTGTTTCGTTTTGATAACTTATCTAAGTCATCTGATAGTGCTCAAACTGAATCGATCTGTGTTTTGTGTTGTACGCATCAACAATCTTCTGTAACATATTGATGCAGCTGTTTGTGTTGTTGGTTTTCATCTCCTTGTAGATCTTGTCCTTTAATGTGCTGTTTTTTCCTTCATTACCTATCACATCCTTTTCAATGTTATGCTTATCGAGGAAATCTTCAAACTGTTTGTTAATAAAACTCGACACCGTTATCTTGTCTGGTTGTCTCTCAAACTTTTTTATCACATCATGAAGCGCATTTGTTATTGTAGCTCCAATCTCATTCTTTACTGGTACACTATATCCAATTATACTGGAGACATCAACAATATTGAACAAGTACTTATTACCTTCACTAAAGTCTGCTTTTTGTCTCATATCATTTAGATATGCAGCTCAGATGTCATCTACTGCATTTGCGAAGACCTCTCTTCGTAGAACATTTTTTGTGGCTTGTGGAGTTCTTTAGCTAGTTGTTGAAGTTAGTCCCTCACATAATTTATGTTTTGCTCCTATTATACCTTGAACAAGTCGACGATCAATACTTTCTCCTATGTATTTTGGTTTCATCGCCGATTTGGTTTCATCCAGCATCACGTTGTCACAATGTTGTGTATTATCTGCATTGTCTCTGTAGCAAACATCGTGTCTCATGGCAATTACATCATCTTGATTGTAAGGTTCTTGTCCTGGCAATGGTTGATCATTTTCATCAAGTTACTGATCAAGTGGATTCCACGGGCCAGTGTATGTATGCTTTGGTAGTGTATAAACACATTTGGTTCGTGGTAATTTACCTATCATATTGTGTACATCAATCTTACCCCATGTTATCTTTTTGACAATGGTCCAAGCTGATTCGCTTCACCGATGATTTCGCTGTTGTCACACTTTATACAGTAAATCATAATCTTGTTGGCTTCGTTGGCTAAATGATAATCATCATCACAATCACACATTATTAGGTGATTGTTGTTATTGTCTTTTAACATCACGTTGTTTCCTCCATTGCTGCGTCAGTTGGCGTTGGAGTTGTCTCCTTTTTCAAAAAATACTTTTCTTCCTTCCACAAACATCTCGTGCGCTCTTAACCATACAACGATTATTTTGTATCATCACCTCTTCTGGATTAACATTTTTCGTTGGCTTTTTACACTTTAAAGAGCACGCGAGCATTTATATTCAGCATTCAGATAAAATTGCAATATGATTATTATTGATTGATGTTACAGTATCGAACTTTGTTATGAAATCAATATCTTTTTTGTTTTCGCTCATGTGCTTGATAAAGCTAACAATAATATCCACAAGCTGCTGTACAAAGTGGATGAAGGTGATTTGATAAGTAATTGATTATGTCTTTCACAGCCCAAATGAATCAAAGTAGTTGTTGTTGTGTATTGATACCCAGTTTGTCCCAGATCCATCATTGTAATCTTGAGTGTTAATGACACAACATCAACCAGCTTGTCTTCGTCCTGGTAATTGGTCTTTGCTAAACACGCCAATAAAGTCCTTTACCCTACTTAACTTTTTTCTGATATCATTTTTGGGTAATGCCAAAAAATACACTAAGGTCTCTTTATACCTGGTAGCGTCAGACCTCGTCCTATTCCCAGTAGATTTGGAAGTAGACTTCCCGCTATTCCCGCCAATAGTGGTACGATGAAGCCTCCACTCATTTTTTTTTACCTGTCTTCCTCTTGCTTGTTGTTGACTCTCGTTTCTTTTGGCCATTGTTTTTTCTCTTTGGTATTTTTTAACTGGTTTATACAAAAGTTTCTTGATGCCACTACCACTGCGATATTTACTTTTGACTTTCGTGATTCCCGGATTACAGACCCGAAGTACCCGAGGGACCGATCACCCGACAGGGCTGTCTTCGTTGTACCTGATATAGCTCCAGATGTAGCTACAACTCCCAGTGTCCAATGTACAGGCAATACTTTTGAGGCAATTGTCTTATGAAAATTGCTATCGTAGATATATAAAAAAACGCTAGTTTTACTCAATTTACTTACTTGCGCGGCAGACAGAATGATAAGACATTTCATAGTTTATTTTGTATTTTTGTGAACACCAATGTTGTCTTTATTCCTTTTATTGATCTCGGGTCGAATTTTAATGAAACACGTTCTCGTGATGAGACAGCGCCAGCTAACTTTCTCATTTGACCATCACTTAAATTTACTTCACGGCGAAAATAAACCATTTTATTATCAACATAAACTTTTCACAGCAAATGTTTTGTGTTGACTCATTGGTTTATTGTGTTGACGAGACAAATGTTTTAGATCTGCACAGTCATCCTTCCCTTTATTGCATCTAGTGTGACATATCTATCTGACGTGATAAGTGCATAAGCACTAAACTGAGCACCTGGATTAGCACCAAGTGTAAAATTTATTTCTATCTCAGCAGGTGAATTTGAAGTTCTCTCACTGTGTTTACTTGCATCGAAATGAAAAATTGGGTAATTTGTTGCAAACTCATCGAGTGAAATCTGTGCACCATCACCAACGTCTTGGTACTTTTGCATAGACTCCAACAACATCGTGTAGGCTCGTGATACTTTAAGTGTTGCTGGAGTCACATAACACTCAAATTGTCTCTTTGGCTACGTCCCTGAATTGATTGATGCATAAATCCTCCTAAGATCAAAATGACTGTTTTGTTCTTGAGGATTTGCTGGTGGTCCTGGTTAGAACACAACAAAAATATGTCGTGGTAACATCTCACTTGATGCACTTGTTATTCTCCAAATGTGTGTTGTGTCGACTGGCATCAGCGTATAATAAATCTTGTTTTGAACAAAGTAAATTCTTTACTAAATGTCTTCAACGTTGATAACAGATAAATTTCCTTTTTGACTGATGGTACAACGTTTGGCATTCAGAGCGATAGATGAGTTATCGCGAACTCACCGTTGGCAACACCGGTTGCTCTGTACATGTAATCAGCTGGTTCGGCTCTGTTCAGAATCAATGTGTGTTTGACACCTGTAAAGACTGTATTAACATCACGACAAAATCCGAAGATTGATGTGAGAGGCATTAGCATTGCTATACTTTCACCACCGTCTGTGAACTCTCTTCTTGTAGTAAATCCCTCATTGAAGTTTGTGTTTTTAATTCTCCGAAACAAACGTATTTCTTTCAGTCTGCTAAGCATTGCTGTACCATTATCTTCAGCACCAGGTGATGCTACTTCAACTGCATTACAAAATGTGGTCATAAGCTCCAGTTGTTATTATGGCACCCCTATGGAGAACTTCTCTATCATTAGCGCCAGCATTACCAGTGTCCTTGAACCAAAATATATGTTAGTTGCTGCACTTTTCGAATAAGTATATCTAAATGAAACTAAATTCAATAGTGTGCTCGCAGTTGGTAAGTATTCTGAAATATCCTCAATTGTTTGACCAGCAATTTGATAACGTGCGTTTTTGAAAATGAACCAACCATTATTTTGTAACGTGACTAACGTTACGGCAGGATAATTAACTGGCGGTACTGGTGGCACCGCTGCTGGTGCAGCTGGTTGTCTAATGTTTCCTCGTACCTCAAGAAACGTTCTGTATGACAATATATAGATATTTTCATCTCGTGTGTTGACTGTTCTCTGTCCAGCGTGATGCGGATCATTTGTGTTATCTAGATACTCAATGTGCTCAAACTGTGTTGTTGAATCATCGAAGTCTTCGATTTTACTGAAATCCAAATAATATCTCGTAGAGATTTATGTTGCTGATTGCACAAAATTGCACCGCAACAGACGTCCTACCTTCTTGCGAGTCAACGGTGATATGTCTATATGACGTGATAGCTGCATAAGCATCAAAAAGGAGCAAATGGATTATGACCTAGAGTAAAATTTATTTCTATCTCAGCTGGTGCACCTGACAATCTCTCACTGTGTTTACTCACTACAAAATGGAAAATTGGGTAATTTGTTGCGAACTCACTTAACCATATATGTGCACCATCACCAACATCTTGATACTTCTGCTTTGACTCCGACAACATTTTGTACACTCTTGAGACATTAAGAGTTGCTGGAGTAAAATCACACTCAAGTTCTTTGCCTGGGTATCTCCGAGTATTGATTGTTGCGTAAATTCACCTATGATCAAAGTGACTAAACACCATTTTGTTTTGTTCTTGTGGATTTGCCCCACGACCTGATTTAAAAACAATAAAAATATGTCTTAGTAACAAATCACCTATAACATGTGTTATCCTCCAGTTATGCGTTTTTTATTATGTTCATCTGCTCATAATAGACCTAACTTTGTACAATTGTCTGGTAAATGAGTTCAATGTTGACATTAGATCACGTTGTTTTGTTACAGATGAAATCGGTTTTGGCATCCAGAGTGATCATTATTTTATCTCAAACTCACCGTCAACAACACCAGCTGTTATGTGCACATAATCATTTAGTTCAGCTCAATCAAGATTTATTGTGTGTTTAACTGCACACAGTGTTAACATCACGACAAAAACAGAAGATGGACGACAGTGAAAGAAACATTGACACGGTGGAACAACTATCAGTTAGCGCTCTTCTCTTAACAAAACCCTCATTGTACAACACATTTTGTCTTATTCGAAAAAGTATTATTTCATTTAGTTTGTCTAACATCAGCAGCAATTTCTAATAGAGTAATTCTTAGTCTAGTACATGCTGCTCTCAGTGATACTCTGACTGCAGCCTCAGTAGGTGCAGCTGCATGTAAAAAGATTACTGGTGGACCAAGACCAATTCGCGGATCAAACACAGCAAGATAATTACCGACGGTTACGAGATCAGCTGCTTCATCAATACCATGCGCAATCACATCTCCGACCGGAACAAATTCATCAGCATGTGATGTTGTATTAACAATGTCCTTCTACCAAAACATACTAGTTTCTTGGCATTTTGAGTATTAATCGCTAAAAAAAATCAAGTTTAATACTGTATTAGCTGTTGATATATTGTTTCTGGTGTACTCAACTACCCTATTATCAAATAGATATTGAGCGCTTTTGAAAATAGACATTATTGTGTAGTGTAAAATTTGTTCCAACAACATTTGGCACACCATCTGCTTATCTTATTACTCCTATCACTTCAAGAAAAGCTTTGTGAGGCAACAGAAAAATATCGTTATCGGTTCTGTTAATTGGTGTTATTCCAGCTTGATTAGGATCGCTTGTGTTTTCATCGAGATACTCAGCGTACTCAAGCTGTGTCGTTGAATCATCAACGCCCTCGATCTTAGTAAAATCTAATTAATCTCTCGTTGACATTTATTTTGCTGCTTACACAAAATTAAAATCTGGGTGCTCGTCTCTCAACTGTTGTTGATTCTTTAAGTTTTCGCAGAATGTCAACACCTTGCGGGGACAACAGCTTTTTTGTTGTTCTGTCATGGCATCGGCTGTTTCTTTTGTTGGTACAACTTCATTGACGACTTCTCTTAGCGTTGAGCGACTGGTTAACCTTTTCTTTTGTCGGAGATCTTTTCGCCAACAGCTGTTCCAGAGGCGGATGCTGATCCAGTAGCAAATGCCTGCAAGATTATTTTTTAACGTTATCTTAGCTCTCAATATGTTATAGTTCAGCTCTCTCAGAACATTTTTTGAGACACCACCAGTTGTTGATATCAGCTATTTTATTATTGTGGTAAGGTCAGTGACGTTGTAAGCTCCTTGTGGTATTGAGAACGATGACCAGACACCAGTTAAATAACGAAAGTTGTCATTATTTTCTGTTTTGACGTTGAATTTCGCCGACCACATTGTTGCTGATATTAGACCGATCTCACATCGCTCTTTTGGATGAAGTTGTAACAGTTGTGTGTACGCAACACAATTTTTTTAACTGTTCTCATTTGATTGTTTTGACTCAAGCAGTAGTGTACCTGAATTCATTATAATGAACTGTGCATAAAATCAGGCTAGATCATTGTGCAATATTATGTATTCACTTGTTGTTATGACGTTGTTCTTTCTCAAATGATCTAGTATATCATTTATCTCGTTGGTATCACCACCAGATGATACCATTGATGTTAATCTATCGACTAGTTCATCATTTAACTGATCAATATTTATACCACGACCCTCCTTTGAAAGTTTGTTACTTAGATTTTGTAATGCAGCCTTTTTAAGTACATTAAAACTTTCTCTGTAGTACCCATAAATTGGTTTGCCCTCAAACGTAAATGTGCCATCCACGCTGGTTACATTATTGACCTCTGTCTAGTATCTATAAAGCACCCGTAAGATGGCATCAGATAGCACAAATCTTTTTATTCCACTCTTGATCTCATCATCATCTCTCCCATGGATGATCTTGTAAAGCGATCTTGTTACGTTGTCGATTAAGTCCTCCTCAAAGAGATCAATTTTTGGGGATCTTCCACTGAAAAGTTTTTGATGAGATAATTTTAAACTGATCAGCATTAAACTTATAACTTCTAATCAAATCAGCAGGCTCGGGATCATCACTGATGCTTGTAATAATTTCTCTTATATCAGATTTTGCAGCAAATAGTTGAGGTAGTATATCGACGGTTAACATAGTATCAATTCGATTTTTGACACCTTGTAGCATGGTCATACATTTATCAAACTCAGCCTTCGTTAGTTTTGTTGCATTTGGTGTTTTATCGATGAAAACACCTCATAATATTTTTTTCTCTGATTTTAGTTGTGCTGGTTCTAGTGTGGACTCATGATTTCTCTCCGAGCAAGGCTCGTGTCACCGGTCTGAACAGTCTTTCGAGATCTTGTTCAACTTCACTCTGAATATCTGGTCAATGTCCAAGCTTTTTTCGAAAGTTTTTTTCGTTCACTAAGTTTACGTAATATCTCTAGATTATCCATTATAACAGATCATTGTACAAAATAGTGCACGCAGATATAGACAAGTTATTGTTCGATCTAAGATAATCAGTTGTTTCCACTATCAATTTCAGTTCGAGTGTTACCTGCTTCCTTAGCTGAAGTCAACAATAACAGACCATCAACAACGTCGCTTAATGATTGATGAAGGATATCATATCCTTTAACCGCATCATAACCCATGGTGGCCACAAAAAGATTGCTTTTTGCCTCTTTCTTTAAAATAACAGATTTACTCATGATACTATCGTCAATTGTTTTCTGGAATTTTTTTTTGGTACATTTTTTGTGTTAAATAACTCTTTACACCACCATCAATAATTGAATATATTCAGTACTCAAACATTTTACCTATCACACCATGAACGTCTTTATCCACGTAAGAAATTGTTTCATTATTTAATTTTTCGGTTATTTCACTAATCTCCTGTGTAAAAGGTCTCAGGAGTCTTAAATCTAATTTTTTCCGGTGGTTTTTAAAGTAGCAATACCATCGCTGTATATGTACTCTACGATAGATCTGTCCAAAACCTGATTCAAATTATCAAAAACCAGATTCAGCATATTATTGAAAGAGGCTTTTTAAGGTTGGTTTTTCAATGCTAGCTGGTTTCAGCTGCTCGCTTATTTTTGCTAAATCCTTTTTTGTCTTATCAGCCTTCTCCAGGAGATAGTGTATATACCATTTCCGTTGTTAAACGACGAAGAAAAAAAAAACAATCGAAACTGAAGGAGGAGGATGACAAGAAGAAAGGAACTTCATCTTTTTTATTTCGAATGTATGCTAGAGTCACGCATTCACATTCCTAATTTGTGCGTGGCACATCGAGCGTGCGTAAAGTGCATCGAAGAACCTATCGTTTGTCATTGCCCACACTGCAGCAAGATTCCTGGAGGACGCAAAAACTGTTTCGAGGATCTAACACGCTTGCCGATTTTGCCCGATGGATCTTAGACCCTATCGACGACACGGAGGCAAGAGGACATCGAACATTACGGAGATTGCATCGCTATGAAACGGTGATAGCTCACAATTTATCGGAATATGATGGACATTTTCTTCTGACATACTAAACAGAACAAGGCACCGAATGCCCTAAAGTCATGTTGAACGGAGCCAAAATCATTTCCATGCAAGTGGGACAGGTACAGATTAAAGATTCCATGAGTTATTTTAGCCATGCATCTAAGTCGAATGCCTAAAACGTTTGGAATGACAGAAATGGCTAAAGTCTATTCTCCGCACTTTTTCAATACCGAAGCCACATTTGCCTGATGCTCACTACTACGACCCGACAACATAGGCGCTGAAAAACGAGACGCATTCTATACTTGGTACCACTCAAATGCCTCGGACCCATTCGACTTTCAGGAAGAAATGTTAAAGTATTGTCGATCCGACTTGGACATTTTACCTCATTGCTTTGGAAAATTTCGAGAACTGTTCATGGAGCATTGAGGGATCTATCCTTTGAAAGACGCTTCCACCATCGCCAAAGCATGTTTCTTAGTGTACTGCAAGCGATTCATGACCGAGAAGACCCTGGCTGTCATCCTCAAACGTCGAACTTGGTCAAACGTCGATACTAGTCAAAGCTCTGCGCTGGCTACATGTCTTGTGCGAACAGGAAGACAAATGGATCCAAAATGCCGAAGAAGGAGGAGGCGAAAAGACTATTGGAGCGTATTTGATGGATGGCGGGGACTTAGAAGACCCTAAATATCGCGTACGAGTTTAACGGATGTATATTTTACGGATGTCTGACATGTTACCTTCAACACGACACCAAAAATAATTTTTACAGCGCACCATTATTGGACAACATTCCCAGTGATATAAGGGAGGCTCCTAGAATTTCTTCTTTTCATAATCAATGTCTCAAATGGATCAAATCTTTAGACAATTGAACAGCTGTAGTAAAATACAAATTGTTCGAAGCCTTATACCAGTTAGGAGATCGTGTCTTGTACTTTGACACAGACAGATGCATCAACATTGACCGCCCTGATCATCATCACCCTGAAATCGAAGAAAATCGTTTAGGAGCTTTGACTTACGACCGCCCCGTAGACAAGACTCTAAATTTTGCTAGCGGTGTCCTAAACATTACGGATACGAATACTGGGACAAACAAGGAGACTGGCACAGCGAATGCAGAGTAAAAAGACTGGCTCTAAATCGTCGAACGAGTGAAGTAGTGAACTTTAGCATGCTGAAAGAAGCGTTGCAGTTTTGAGAGGATCACAGCTTTAGAGTGACCACCTACGAACCGCACGTTTATACACTCACCAAATCGTCAGTTTGCCGTTGAAAAAAATACTGTATTAAATCGTGTATCAGAAGTGAGTGCGGCTTTCCAACCAATTCACTTTACCGTACGGACACGCCGTTATTGGCAAGTATATAAGTGGTAAAACTTCCAAGTCCAACACTTCACTTAAACTAACGTCAAACAAGAACAATGAATCATTTCACACAGACATAATCCAAGGAGAACTTCGATGTCGTTGATGAGAAACTTGAATACGATGATGTGACTTGCGATTGTAGCGATGCCATACGATGGGACACCAGGGATTCCGCGTAACATGTGAAATTTGCTATTACTATGTCCATCATAAAAAGTGATGTTGTGTTTCTAAAACCTTACGGATGAGAAATTGATGCCACTTGTTACAGCACACCTCACATCTTAATTGTTTTTCATATCAAATGTGATACAGCTGACCTACCCCTACCCCTGCTGATCTCATCCATGCCTGAACAAACTTCTTCATGTATAACACCTCCTTATCGAAATCAGCCTGTCAAAGAAGAATAATCGTTACATATGCGTTTGCCTGGATACTTCAACTTTGAAAGTCAATTCCAAACGTTCAAAGGAAAAAGGCCAAAATACCTGGGAGTTCATACAGCCGAAGAATTGTCCAGAACCGGAATTATGTACTTGGGAGAAGGAGATAAAGTCAAGTGTATCAGTTGCCGTGTGTCACTTCGCGAGGGAGAGCATATAGACTCGTGTTACGATGAACATGCTCGATGGGCTCCGCAACATTACTACCTACCTTTAGTGGAATTCCAGTAGCATATTTTGGATACTTTACAAACGAACATTTACAAAGTTTTGGTCAAGATACAAGTGAAACGCAAATAACAATTGCATCCTTTACAACACCAATGTTTTAACCATTGGTACATGAAAGCTATAAGAGGACTGATTGTTTTGAAAGCGTTCAAATGGTCAGACATTGATGAACTATCCGAGATTCAGAAGACTTTGGATTTTACTAATTCTACTTACAAGGTGTCAATACTACACAGAAATCCAAAGAAATAGTTAAAGGATTACAAAATAAGTTCACACGAAGTAATATTGCTTCAAGAGGAAACTTGTGTGCGACGTGTGGTATGTGAGCTAGTGACTAACACATTTTGATTTGACACTGAAATAAATGCCTTTGTGTGCAAAACGTTAGTCTGTTACCTCTAACAAAAGAAGGTATAAAAATGTATTACCATGCCAAGGCCTTTATAAATAGTGATACAACATATTCCTTTAAAGGAAGTCAATTACACTTTCAGACTTTGGAGGATTATCAAAACGTTTAATAAGAACTGTTTCCATTGCATTTGGGACGGTATGTAGTGTGCATGTTCATGACTACTTTTATGTGAATACGTTTACTAGCAGATTCCTTGTGGACTATTTACAAACAGTACTTACAAATACAGTATGGCGGTAGCTTTAAATGTGTACCAGAGACTCATTCTGTTAAAAGTGTTGCACTTTCATCTCGATAATACTTCTCTACCTCGACGGGGGAAAAAAGATTCGTAAAACTTATTTTTCATTACATTCTATTGTAATGTAAAATTGTATACTGGACTTGGCCTTGTCCAAAATTGAGTTCGTTTCTGCTTGACCTGATTAACTTTTTATATTTTATTTTGTGTAAACAACTACTAAATAGCGAAATTTCTGTATATGGGCTTAATATAAGGATCATAATTAAAAAAGAAGTAAATATGTTTATTTTGGTCTAAATTTTGGAATTTTCTGACCGTAATCCAGATTATGACTTTGATTTTGTAAACATTAGAATCATTCTAGAAGGGTATTTTAAATTAGGTAATTTATTCTATAGAAAATTCTAATTATGACCTGAGGTCAAGTAGAGAACTATATTATGTTGTAATTGTGAGGACTTGGTCAATTGTGTTTTAGCATCTAGCACTTTCAAGTTGTATACTATATGTTGTGGCCAGTAGTTCTGGGCTAGAATCATTTTTTCAAATTATTGAATTCAGGTGATTATTTTCTCTGGAAAAACAAAAGTGCTCTGATAAAGTTCTTGGATAAAGACAGTCACTGTAGTTTATACTGAATTCAAACCTGGAATAATTACTGTGATTCAACAAAAGATTCTTGACACATGAACACTCTATAGGCTATAACACACACGCCATCGCCTTCAGTTTCTTTATTTCCTCGGGAGTTCTTTCCATGATTTTAAATTATTAGGACTTGCGTTTGTAATGTTTGGATTATGTTGCGATTTGGTTTGCAATACCGTAAGATCGTTTTTCTCATTTTGTATTCTAGGGAAATAAAATTTATTTGTTAAATTTAACAAGGCTTATTGTCTTTTACTTTTTTCTGTTACTTATTTTAAGAGAATAGACTCGTAACATTACGAAGATGTGTGTTTCGCTTGTGACCTACACACTCACTGAAAAAACATTCCGAGAAGAACCGTTAGAGACTGTGCATCGTGTAGAGACTCCAAGAACATTACAGAGCGTCCCTAGATATTCTAGGACACCACACATTCGTCGAAAATGTTGTACAGTGACTTGTTTATATTCCATTTTGATCGTTTTTATTTGTATTTTATCGATGAACTTAACCATTTAACACTTATGTCTTTTTGTATTTCGTGTTCAAATTTAGATTTGAATAAACGTGTCCTGAAAAAGTATGAAATCGCTTGTCTTGTCTCTGTTGTTTTCAAACTTGTGAACACCTTAGCTATGGCTGCATCTTCCTCTTCTACCTCTTCCTTTACTTTCAAAGTTATCGACGAATGGTTCTATTAGGGAGGCCTTGCATCTTCGCCATCCCTTTAACATGTTGATTGCTTGATCGAGTGGTTCAGGCAAAACGTAATCGATCGTACTCCCCATCAAATAGTGTGGTGTTTCAAAGAGTGGCAATGGGATTACGGTCTCCTTCGAGAAAGCCAAGGAGATTCCATCGTCTTTATGGAAGGCATTCCTCGCGAGGACTATGGAATCGTGTCTGAAACCAGTCAAACACATCTAGTCATCTTCGACGACATGTTATTAGAAGACGAAGAAGAAATTAAACTTAGGTTTACACGCAAAGGGCATTATCGTAATGCCAGTGGTATTTACATTACCCAAAATTTGTTTCAACAAAGTAAAGCCCATTGCACCATCAGTCTTACTGCTCATTACGTGTTTTTTGTTTAAAAGTCCCAGAGATAAGTCTCATGTGCAAGTGTTAACCAAACAGTTAGGAACTCCTTTGCTGACTTATGCATACGACGATGCCACTCAAACAGCTCGTGCCTATTTACTCGTCGATTTAAAACCCACCACACCCGATTATTTGAGATTTCGTACATATCTGTTTCACGACTGGTGCCAAGACAGAGGGCTTCTCGTGTACACTTCACCGTCGGCTTGAAACATTTATAAAAACCTCCGACACTTCTTGTTTGACTCACAAATCGTCAACATGACGTCCTTTCAAATTCATCTTCCAGCCAATTGATTCGTACACTGTACTGCATCAGGCGCGAAAAATATCCACAAGTGCGTGCTCGTGTCTTCGAAGCCAGTATCAAAGAAGTCTTATGATGGTTTACGGTGACAGTAGTTCAATTATTCACATTCCTTGTCCAACCAAACGTTTTTTTTTACAAACATAAAGTAGCCTTGTCGCAACTGGCATATACCAGAATCGACACTCAAACCAGACAACAAATCATTTTGAAACCTGGAGCTAGCGGCTCTCTAGGAGGCCTCATCTTTCGTTCCCTCTTAAAAAGGGTTCCTAATACCTCAGTAGTAAAAACCCCAAAGAAAAAAAGCCTCTCCTAAACATAAACGTTCCAAGAAGAAGACAAGCAGTGGTGGCAAGACCAGATCATATTCCCACACAAAGAAAAGTCTCCAGAAAAAGAAAAGTCGCACGAAAACAGCTTCTACCAGAAAGAGAGGCAGTGTTGCCAGGAGGCAACCTCATTTCCCGAAACCAATGCCCCGGACGACCGTGTCTCCAGCAGCAACATCTTCTTCCACTTCACCGTTACTGGTGATGCCTGACAAAACAGATTTGACAAGCATCTTTCCCAATTTGATGAGAAAATGGAAACCCGTTTCTTAAGGAATTTCTCCGGCAACAACGACGACCACCTCGTCATCATCATCATTATCTTCATCTTTAGCCGTATTGGAAGCCGCTAAAAAAGTACACTCTCCCTAAATCAAAGTCCAAGAGAGATCGGTTGTGTTACAGAGTTTACTGGGTTTATCCAAGCAGGAACTGTCCCGATTTAATCCGCTGAGAACCCCTCAACAGCAAGTGATATCTGTCACGAAGATGATACGACGTACCGACAATCAGTGTAGACATATTCCAGTATAAAAGGGACCCGTGTCAGGCGTTGGACTTCAGTGTATTTTTGTGCTCCTGCAAGAAAAACAAGATGTCACCCCAAAGAAACCATCACTCTTCTGTCAAAATATGAGAAAGAAAAGGGCTGTCTCTTCGTTTAGCCAAACATTGGGACTTGTTGTCTGTCCTATCGAAATCCCCTCCACCCATGTGAAAACACCTCGTTCAAACAGGCACAAACCGAAACGTATCCAGGTCAAAATGTACCCAAACCGAAACGTACCCATGTCGAAACGTAACCAGACCGATAAGTACCCATGTCAAAACGTATTCAAGTCATAACGTACCACAGTCAAAACGTACTCTAATTAAAACGTGACCCACACTCTCTTTAAATTATGGCATAATTTTAGTGTATTGTGTTTCAAATGTCAGTGACCGGCCTGATGAGCAATGGAAATCGGTAGACGCAATGGAACTATCTTATCTTATCATCACACACATTAAGAAATACGTATTTAGGTTAAAAAGTATCGTTTGAACATATTTATGTTGTGTTTTCCTGTGGAGAAAAAATTCTACCAGCTGATGTGAACCATGCTTAATGGCTGTTTCGTGTGTTTTGACTAATACTCAAACGCATAGTTCGTAAATTATTAGCGTCCGTTTCGAAACTTAATGTTCTATTTCACAACAGAAACAGACATGTATGCATCTGATAATTAAAATCTTCTTTTTACTTTGAATAATTAAAAAATTAAAAACTCGAAAATAATTTCCATTTGTGTTTTTGTTTGCTTTGTGTTCTATATTTTCGTTTCGTATTTTATTGTATTTCCTTTGCCTTCCATTTTTTCATTCGAAATTAGCAAAGCTGAACGAAGCCCACGTACATTTGCATCGTGTCAGGCAGAACTTAATGCAAAAGCCGGGAGAAACAAAATGTCAGAATGCTTAAGGTGGTGCAAGACCTAATAGAAGAGGTCCTTAGAGAAGAAGTGAAGCAAGAAGAGATGTGGACAGATACATAGAGGCAAAAGAAACAACAGCAACAGCTACAACATCAACAATGGAGAGATGTTTTGTAGATTGTTGAGTGGACACCAAGGAGTTAGAAACACCTGCAGCGAAACACGGCAAACCTCCTCGCAGACATTAAGAGATTGGCAACAAAAAATATATAAATAAACAAAAGAGCCCTTTCTAGGTCTAAACCAATGTCTAAAACAGAGATACTACTCCATTTTAAAAACTATATTTTGGTTGTAAGATAGTTTGTTAAGTTGTGTGTGTGTGTGTGTGTGTGTGTGTGTGTGTAAGGGTTAGAGGTGTTTGAGTGTGTGGGTGTTGGATATTATATGTATTTTTGAATAGTATGTTTCCTTCCTCTACACAATGCACCCATTTTCTGATAGTTGGTGTGGGAGCTTAGAATGTGTGTTTGAATTAGGTGTATAGGTTGTTGGATAATATAGGTACATTTCATATTATCTTTATGCGATTTGAACTTCGTATACATTTTAAGCTAAAACAAAAGACGTTGGGATACGATGTTTAAGAGGTGTTGAATGGTATAGTTGGTGTGATGAATATTATTTTTGTGGTGTAAGGGATAGCCGATTTTGAGAGATTTCATTGCTTCTCTTACCCTCTAAGCTAACACGGGACTTTTTTATTAATGTGTGTGTTTGTGTGTGTCTGTCTATGTTTTTGTGTGTGTATGTTTGTTTGTTTGTTTGTTTCTGAATGTATATGTCCATGCTTTTTTTTTGTCCCTATAAAACTCCCTTAGTCCCTATACAATTCATTTCACCTACCAACCTACAGTAGCGCGTATTCAGGTCAAACACTTGGAACACTGGTACTAATTGTTCCGCCCTATAGGGGTCAGCCACTTGAAATATTGTTTCCAATGTTCCCCGGTGTCCAGTACCATGACCTCACTCAAGTTAAATTCCTATTTGAGGCTATATATGTTCATCCGTTTTTACATATAAAGTCATATGAGGTTATAGTGTCCCACATTTCTACCAATAGGGACTAGGTCAGACAATTTTGATAGCCCAGTAATCTTTATTTATTTATGCAATTGCAAGATTATGTAATTTTCTGGTGATATGCTTCTTGTTGATTATACACGTACAATTAACATTTCCAACATTGTGGCTAATATTTTCATGAAGTGTCTTGGTATGAAACGAAGACATCATATACTTCTTGAATCTATTTATTTTTCGATAACTCCTTGACGTCATTCTCAAAATAGACCTTCACATAATATTACCAATATGTTCTGAACCATGTAAGAGAAATGAGAGAGAGAAAGAGAGAAAGAGAGCAAGATACAGATGAGGGGCATATGGTAATATTGATAAATTATAATGAATGAATGAAAACTCGTTGTGCCGGCTTTCATTTAAATTAGTTTGTACTGTAACAAGATAGCCGGGTTGGGTTCGGATTTATAATAGAACACTTTTGATGGTGACAAAAATACGATGTTTATTGATGAATGACTCAAATGAAAAAAGAATTATGATTAATACGTGCGTGTATAAGATCCAAATATTAGAAAAATTAACACAATCCGCACGAACCTAATAATGTAACATAAATGTGAATACAAGTAAATGACCTTACACAGTACAAGGACAAAGGTTAATGATTCACAGAAATTTCACACGACGAAAAGAATGATTTGTTTTACTCAAATAGTAAAAATGAGGTACTTTACTCAAATAGTAAAATGATGAAACGATGGGACAGATATCATATAAAATATCTTTACAGTCCCAAAACACTGGGTATAACAAACCCCAAACTTAGCCCACGGCTACAAGATTACATTTCTGTTGTTGTGAGTTTAATTATAGTGGTGTACACACAATTGTGCATGTGCCACTTTTTTCTGACTGAACCGCAGCCTGCTAGTTTTTCCTGGGGAAGGGAATGGTGCCACCTCCCCCAGGCTTTTATGGGTTCAAGGAACTCGGATAGTTTGGCCTCAATCTGTGGGTCCCTTACAGTTAGCAGCAGGGGAGGGCTAACAGCCTTTAATTCGTTCACCTGTATTTTCGCAAATTAAGCCTTCCTGGGGATCGCAAAAATCGTTAAAAAATATGCGCGATCGTCGGTGACGCGTTGAGAGCGTCGCCCTCCTTGCTACTATGAATTAAAAATTGCTATACCAAATAATGGTACACTCGGAATCTTACACAGCTAGACTGGGTAGAGAGCGACAGGAAGCACTTACAAAATATATTCCTGTAAAAGAGGAGTTAAAAATAAATGTGCAATCGCGACAGGAAGCACAAGTTGAGTAAACAGCGGAAACGGAACAGTTCTTTAAACCTATTACCGCGGTTACTAGAGATGTTTTAACTGCTATCAGGGGACCTAAAAAGGAACCAGGTGAGAAACAAGAAAGTCTTATTCAAGTATTAAAAGAAACTGCTGAAACAATGGCTGCGGTCCAACCTCAACCTGACTGTTGGAGAACCCAAAAAGAAAAAAAGGGGAGTTGATTTTAGGGAGAAATTTACTGAAGCGGGTCTAAAAGAAATTAAACTTATAAGACAAACACTCGCCAGGGTATAGCCAAATTTAGTGAGTTTGCTGTCAAAAGATTTAATACCAGAGGTGATATTTTAAAACCCAACATATTAAAGTAGATAAAAAACGTGGTATGATTGGTTGTATAAAATAGATCGAGTTGATGATCAAATAAACAGTGAGAGTCCTGATTATAAAATTTATTCGCAGAGGATAACGGATTATAATAGGAATCGAAAAGAACGACAAGAAGAAGAAAGAGAACAAAGGCTAAAAGAAGTAGAAAAGAAACGAGAACATCTACGAATTTCGCTGGCAGAAAAGAAGGAACGGCAACGAGAAATACGAGAACAAAAGAAAAAAGAAAGGGAAGAGAAAAAAGGAGTCTTATCTTATTGTTCCGCATCGTGAGATTTCTCCTACACCTGAAGAAGAAGATGATACTTCTTTATATCTTCCTTCGACTCAGCAGCAAACAGAGCAAGAACAATTCTGGTCCTGATTACCACCGAATCCCGAAGAGATGTTTAAAGAAACTTCCATAGAAAAACTTCGAGGACTTTTAAAACCCCATTTAATCAGTATTGCTTTGAATTACAAAGATCATCTTTATTTAAAACCTGAGTATCTTGGAAAAGTAACACGTGAGCAGTGGCCTACTGTATTATATTTTACTTCTAGAGGATTACCTATTAACCTAACCGATCCCAAATACTTGAAATTTATGAAAAAGGTCGAAGAAGAACGACAACGAAAACCATCTGGTGCTACTGGCAGTGGTTTGGGAAGTGGTTTTATTCCCTGTCCTGATAATATTTGTAATGACGTTTCGCGGTTAGAAGTTCTCATAGGAGGAAAACGAGCTGGAAATAACTCACCAGAAATAATTAATGAAGCAGCTGATATCTGTCCGCGATTGTTTCAGGGTGGTGTCATGGATGCTAGTATTTACCGAGAACTCGTTGATGAACTCATTAATGATTACAGCGATTAAACAATAGTAAATAGCATAACATGGTCATATATAACAGACATACATCTGTGCAGATCAGAGCAGTAAACTCACGTTACCAATCTATAGAGCAGCTTACGGAGACGGACTTGGTGATGTAACTCAAAGATTATTTGCAGGGTTAGCACCAAAATTTGGTCCTCTTGCAAAACAATTATCGATGAAAGCCATTAATGTGGTTGCCGAAAAAACTCCTGGTGCAATTGTTAGTGCTGCTGGTAAGGCGCTCTCGGCGATCAAAGAAAGACTAGCGCGATTAATAAGACGAAAATCAGCTACGGTGAAATTACCGAGTACCGAAATTATGACCGCGGATGTTAGTAAGGTGATAAATCAAGCTGCAAATTAAAAACTAGCAGCGTTAATAAACCAGGAATCTGACGCACAAAGAAATATAACAGCGAATTTGATAGCAGGAAGTGGACTTCGTGTTCGACAAAGATAATCACCATTTGGAAAAATACGCAATAGTATAAAATGTTCAAACGCATATCCGACCCAGCATTTAACATAGATGAGCCGGTCGAGCGAGATTACTCAGTGCGTGATTATCAATTTTATTCCTATAATGCAGTTAAACCGGAACAACGAGGGCGTATCGAACTTCAAGTTCATGATACAAGTAGATATTTCCTACCTTGTGAGGCGTTTATTGAAGTAGAAGGTGAACTTGTAAGGGCGAGCAGCAGAGGGGGCGAATCCGACATTTTGTCCAATCGTTATTTTGCTTAATTATTACTTTCTGCACTCAACGATCTAGTGTCGTCAGCGCCTGGTAAAAAAAAAACGACGTCGTCGTTGGGGAATCGTCCAATCGTCATTTGGTTTAATTAACACCTTCTGCGCGCCGATCCCCAGCGTCGTCAGCGTCCGGTAAGCACATCGACGACCGCGTCGATGTCATTGCCCCCTCTGCTGCTTACAATGAAAATTATTTACAACTAACCGAATATTTGGTCAAGTCCGATACGATATCGTGTCCGAGGATCATGTAAATTTGTCGTTACGAATCCATGTGGGGTCGATTGAGCATGACTAAAGAAGTTTCGAAAAACATTAAAGTCCATGTCACCGCCGCACCATGTCTGCCAAATATTTCGTAGCGTGTGTGTATCAACGCCGTTGAATACAGCAAGAATATTACAGTTGTCTCTAATTACTTTTGGAATCTGAGTGTATCGTTGAGTGAGATCATAAAGACCCTCATTGTAAATAACTTCTTAGCAGCAGAGGGGGCAATGACATCGACGCGGTCGTCGATGTGCTTACCGGACGCTGACGACGCTGGGGATCGGCGCGCAGAAGGTGTTAATTAAACCAAATGACGATTGGACGATTCCCCAACGACGACGTCGTTTTTTTTTTACCAGGCGCTGACGACACTAGATCGTTGAGTGCAGAAAGTAATAATTAAGCAAAATAACGATTGGACAAAATGTCGGATTCGCCCCCTCTGCTGCTGGGCGGATGGTACTAACTACGGTGTCAATGACCGAGTTAGTTTTGTCAACAACGGGATCATGTCATTGTTTAATAGCGCCACCTACATGATTGATGGAAAAAATATCGAATCGATTCAGAATGATGTCGATGTTGCTACAACAATTATTGGTCTAGCAAGATACTCTGACGACTTTATAAAATCAGCTGGTCCATCGATGATGTTTGCTAAGGATATTAACGACAGCGCCGACCATCTTCAGTATATTAAGTTGCGAACATCACAAGATACTGCATCTAATCCACAACCAGTTGATTTTGAACATGAAGTTAGACCAGGTGGTGTTTTTGATGTTATAAAAGATGCTAGCGCTACTTACAACTTTGAATTTGCAACACGCCGAGCAATGTTGTCAGGAGATAATAAAAGTTTTTCATGCTCGATTCCACTAACTCACAATTTTGGATTTTGCAGGGATGTTAGAAAGGTCATCTTTGGAGCTAAACACACAGTTGTGCTTTACAGAAAAAATGACGACAATGATGCGATTTGGCGAACAGCTGGCCATGCCGGCCAAGTAAACATAACAAAACTATTACTGTGGATGCCGGTATTAACTCCATCAGTCACGGAAGAGAAACGATTACTTTCTTTTATGAATCAATGTGGTAAATTATTGCTATCGTGGTTAACAGTTACCACAGACGCCATCCAAAGTTCCGTCAGAGATATATTTACTTGGCATATAGCATCACAGCAGGGTGTTTCTGCGCCACGACATATTTTTATTGCGTTGCAAGATATTCGTCGGACAGGTAATCAGGAATGGTCTCATATGATATTTGACAAACTTGACGTTACCGAGGTTTCGTTGAGAATAAACGGACAACAAGAACCATCCGAAGATATCTCTTTAAGTTTTACAAATAATCATGTGGCGCGCGCATATGATCGCTGGCTGACATTCTTGTCGCTTAACACAAATATAGATACTGGGACGCAAATATCACAGCTTGATTTTACAAAGTTGTATCCGATTTATTACTTTTCGCTGGAGCATCTTGATTTATCCAAGCAGTCTGTTGTTGATATCCATTTCCGAGCTCGTGTTGGTACCCCACCAATTACCGAGGTTGGTCCGCCAATTGTTTATGGTCCTTACAGAGCAATTGCTGTTATACTCGGTCATAAAACAATGATACTTGAAGGTATTAGTGGCCGAATGAGAATCATTGACGCACCAGTGGAAAATATGTAGACAATTAAATCAATCGCGTTAATTATAAAATGTCATATAGTCACGTTAATGTTACTTTGACCTCTGGTCAGATAAAGAAATTACAATCAAAGAACGCGAGTGTGTGTGGGGTAGCGATAACACTAAAAAACGATCAAATCACTAATGGCGGTCCAAACAAGTTATCGCTGACTAAAACCCAACTAAAACATTTCAATAAAGCAAAACAGGCAAAAATCGGAGTTCTACTTGATTTCGCTCCAAAAGCTATCAAGGATATGGTTAAAACCGGTGGAATATTTCCACTTCTCGCAGCAATACCAGCGCTGATAGCTGCTGATGCCCCAGCAGTCGCAAAAGCAGCCGCGTTAGGAGCTGTTGGAACAGCTGCCGGAATGGCATTAAAGAAAGCAACTGGATAAAGATGCAAAAAAAAAAGGACGGGGTCTAAGACTTCCAGGAACTCTGCCTTCATGGTACCCAAAATGGTTTTGAAAATACGAAGTATTTAACCGATGTCAAATTTTGATTTGCTCCATGCTGCTTAACAATTAAATATAAAAAAAATTTCAAAGGTGTTTTTATGCGAGATCAATTACCACAACAACCGAATAATCCAGAAAGTGGAATTATTAATCTTGATAACAATGATGGTCCAGGAACTCACTGGGTTGCTTACGCGATCGATCCACGTGGAATTATCTATTTCGATTCGTATGGGTTAGCACCGCCAGTTTAATTCCTTAAATATGTGCAAAGCACTCCAACCCCAGTCTGGTATTCAACGCTACCAACACAAACACTAACCGATCCGCCAATATGTGGCCGTGAGGTATTAAATGTTCTCACCACGATATCAAAATCAACCAAACCGCCTCATAAAGTCCTGAACGAGTATATCGCGGGTCGATTTAAACAATCCTTAAGAGAATAATGGTAGATATTTACGGAAGATCTCTCATCGAGGCAAAAATATAAAAAAAAAAAACGCTGTGATGTAGATTTATCAAAATATGCGACCAAAGATGAAATCTACAATCTTTTATCGTTATCCGGGATGAGGTTGTTTTTTGTCAGGACCGATACGGAAAACTAAAAACCAGTAATATCAAATTCAATGACATAGTTCTCAGGGTTCTTGGAGCTGTCCCGAATAACATTCCTGTGTTTAATAACAGCGGAAAAATCAGAGACTCAAGTATATCGTTTACAACTATCAAAGATCAAATCGCAGCAAGTGTGACTAATCGCCTAATAATACCGTTGACACAATGACAGGTGAACTCAACATGAACGGGAACAAAATACTGGTGTTAGCGGATTCAACATCCGACAAAGATGCTGCAAACAAATTATACGTCGACAACGTAGACAATAAATTATCCACGCTGCAGGCCGATCATAGCGCTCACGTAAACATGTCTACAAATCTTCGTAGAAACTTTAGAAAAATTAATGAAACATCGGCGGAATTCTTTGGTAATACGCTTACCGTTGGCATAAAACTTTCTGATATCAAAACCAATATTGACACGATCAAACATACGGTAAATGAGATTCCTGATATCGTTAACAAAACTAATCTGATTAAATTCCCACATGGAATTACTCCGGGCATTTTACCAACATAGTATACACGGTATCATCTAATTTCGTAACATGGTCTAAACAAAATTAAACTATCAAATACACCGCAACAGCCACAGGCGTGTACGGTTTTCTGTGTTCAGTGCTGAAAAATTTGAGATTTTTACAACAAAATAACATCGGCGACATTTTACCAATAAGTTTTCCGGGGTTGTCACTGTAATAATAAATAACGGAACCGAAGAAGAGTTTACACTGGAAGCATCCGATAAGACATCAAACGCAACACCATCTTACTGGTGGTGTTTGGAATTCGTAGCTGAAACACCTCAATTGTTTACTGCGTAAGATAATAAATGACATCCTTAACAGCATCAACAACAACATTAGATGCGCAACAATATAGATAAGATCAAGTGCGCGAATGGCAATCAGAGTTAAAACCCCTCATCGACAAATACAACCTAAAAGTAAAATAATATAAACGACGAGCAGTCATCCTGGATGCGTTAGTGTACTCGGTATCCGCGTTAGCTACATCCACCGGAGTAGTATTAACAATCGCAGCAACAATCGTCTCTTCATCAACTGCAATCGCAGGGGTTTTTAAGATAATCGCAAACAATATCCTCGTGCACGAGCACAAAATTGCACGATTATATCATACAACTAAACCCAACCACAGCCTCATATTCAAAATTGTCGTCGTTGATATCAACAAGCATCGACGATACAACAATATCAGATTCCGAATTCGCGTTAATGGTTAAGATATACGAAGATTGCACTCGCCATTTAAAAGCAACAAAGATAAATAATGACAGAATTACTTCAGCAGATTGTCGAGAACACAAGCCCCAAGAGAATTTCAATGATAACGGTAAGTTCGACTAACCCTGAATTTAGTATTAATTTTCCAACTGCGATTCCCGTAAAAGAAATCGCACTAGCACAATTACGAGTATACCACAATTGGCCCAATATCAGATCAAAATCGTTTGGTGGATTACCAGCAAATAATTCGTTCGTGTTTGCACCTAAAAATAAAGAAGATGGTACACCAGTAGTGACTAGGGTCACCCTAGCGACAATGGGAATTAGCATTACAGACCCCCCCCCGCTCACTCTAGCGACAATGGAAACTTAACATGGAGAAAAATCGTTTGTCACTCTAGCGACAAGGGAAATTAACATGGGAATAAATCGTGGGTCTGTCTAGCGACAAGGGAAATTAACATGGGGAAAATTGTTGGGTCACTCTAGCGACAAGGGGAATTGAACATGGGGGAATAAAATGTCTATCTAGGGACAAGGGGGAATTGAACATGGGATCTATTTTTTTTTTAAAAATAAAAAATTTTTTTTTTAAAAAAAGGGGTAGGCAATGGAAAGTCATTCTCTTTTCGAGAAATATGGGTGGCCCTGAAAAGGGCCTTTGGGTTTATGTTAATGTATCCATTAACATAAAGGGCATCTGTGGCATCTTCTTGTCCTCAAGCTGCGTCTTACTCGAGGGCCATAAATCAGTGTCCTCTTCAGGCAACCTTGTCTTTCTACGTACACTCTTCGTATCCACAGACTGGTGTCTGATTTGTCGACAACGGTCCACTTGGACCGGACATACATGAGCATGTCCGTCCTAAACATCATGGAAGACACAAGGGTGGATGATTCGACTGTGGTCCACATCTTGAAGCGACGAGAACAGGTGAATCAATGCAGTGAACTGCGCTTATTTATAGGTAGAGGAAGGATTGAAACGGATTGAGTTCATTCATCAATCCGAACACGCGTTACAAAATTCAGTCAGCCCGCATTTAATCAGAAGAGAGCAGTCTGTGACGTTACGTGGTCTATATAGATTCGCTAGCGCCTGTGTGCAGTCAATCTATGCGACAGTGATTCAACATGACGGAAGCTCAGAAAACGATCCATTGGGGTGCACCAGCAGGGGAGACTGCCCAAGGGAACCCGGATTTACTTTCAGAAGAGGTCAATTGGGATTTTGTGGATTTTCTTACCTCGCAAGAATTTGTTCCGGAACCTTCGTTACCTTCATCATTATCGCAAGTGGAGAATTTTAGACAGAGACAGAAAGAAGAATTGGAGAAATTTATACAACGACAAAAGGAAGTTGAACAAGCTTTTCTCCTACAGCAGCAAGAAGAAGAGGTAAGAAAAAAACAACAGCAACAACAGCAAGAAGAAGTAACAGCAAAGAAACAAGAGGGTGAAAATCAAACTGTCACGGTACTGTTGGACATTTTAGCGGAGTTAAGAGGTCTGAAACAAATGTATCAGACTTCTTTATTACGACCGAAGAGAATACGACCTTCCCGAGCTAAACACGTTAACCCTGTGACTAAGCCTACCGTACCACCCTTAGTGATTTCAACCCAATCATCATCAACATTACGCAGTCCAGAAGTAGGCCTCGGCCGTGGCAAAGGCTTAAGGCAGTTAAAGTTGATTGCTTAAACTCACCCCTACACCAAAAAAGGCCCTTTTCAGGGCCACCCACATTTCTCGAAAAGAGATAGCCTTTCAATTTGCCAATAACTCAAAAAAAAAAGAAAAAAAACATTTTACCTCTATAGTACGTGTCTGTGTATGAGTGCGTGAGTGTACGTTCTTATTTTAAAATCAAAACTCAAAGACACTTACCTTATATAATTAATTTATTCTTTTATCCATAATTACAATCCAATTCACAATTCACAACAGAACACTTTAAAAAAGTTCATTGATTTCTTCTTTCTCCTTGTTTAGTCTCTCTGTTTTTTGAATTTCTTCACCGTCTTTTCCTCTTCTTTCTCCTCATTTTCTTCCCTTCTTTTCTTCTCCTGTTTCTTTGCCTCTTGTAAATAGAATTGTCTTTCTTCCTCTTCTTCCTCTGAAGAATCCCTCTCTTCCTCTGAAGAATCCCTCTCTTCTTCTGAAGAAATCCTCTTTTCTTCTGACTCCTCTTGTTTCTTTTTTGGGCAATCTGGAGACCAATGTCCTTTTTCATGACAATAATAACAGGTATCTTGACTTTTATCTTTTTTAGCCCTTTTTTATCCTTTTTGACGGTCTGGACACTCTGAAGACCAATGCCCTTTCTTCTGACGGATATAGCAAGTATCTTGACTTTTATCTCGAAAGGAAGGAGAGTAGTCCGTGGGCTGGTCTGAAGAGAATTTTCTAATGACCCCTCGCAAAGCTCTGACGAAACGTTCGATTTGGCTAGTCTCTTCCATCGTTGTGCTCAGCTTGAGAGTGAAATGAATAGTGAAAGGACAAGACACACACCCTTTTATATACGCTGGTCTGCCATGACTATAAATTAGTCTATGGAGTCATTTGACGTTTTTCACTCAAGATGAAACGATCCTATTCATTCGAGAAGAAAGAAGAAGAAAGTAAGAGGCAGAAACGTGATCTATCGCCTCGTACCAGGGCTGAAATCTTGGCACAAATTCATGCCAGTGATTTTGAAGAGGACATGAGTGAACCAGAATCCGAACCCTCTAAACCAAGTTCGCCACCCTTAGTCAACCCTGAAAAATACTATTCCATTCGAGAGACGGAAAAGCGCTCCTCTAGAAAATTTAGAACCACGGCTTACAAATACACCGTGAAGTTTAAAGATTTCAAGCCTGAAGTGCCGTTAGAGAAAGCAGAAGTGTTTATCACTGGGGTGTGGCATTCTTTGCTCACCACACTCAAGCGACAATGTCAACCCAAAGAAGACGATCGCTTGAGACTTTCCATACAACACGACGGTTTGAAATCCCCTGTTTGGATCGAGTTTAGCACCCTGCAGAATTGACCGCTTCCAAAGTCATGGACAAGATTCAACACGTACAACAATCTAATGACCAGTTTGACATCACCGATGGAAAAGCCACACTGGACATGACTCACGTCTCTCCTCCTCAAGGGAGTGGACGCAAAAAAATGTTATTGGTGGACGACCTTCGCAACACCAAAACAAGTCTCGTCCGAATTAGCAACCCTCAAGACCAGATGTGTTTAGCCCGTGCCATCGTGGTGGGACGAACCTATGCCAACAAGAACGACACGGTAGAATGGAAAAGAACCTGGAAAATTATTCAACGATCCGATCGAGCCAAACAACGAAATGAAGCAGAACTCCTGTTACAACAAGCCGGACTGTCCAAAGACAAACCCTGTGACATTCCTGAGATGCAAAAATTGCAAGATGCCCTAGCTCCACGATACACCTTGAAAGTGCACCCTCAAGAAATGCGTGGGCCTCTGTTGTTTCGAGGCCAAGATTTTAAGGATGGAAAATACATTCATGTTTATTATCACGATGACCATTTCGATACCATTACCACCATCCCCGGATTCCTGGGATATGTTTATTATTGTGAGAAATGTGACCGTGGTTATAATAATCGAGAGCAACACAAATATTGCGGATCGAAATACCCAGGATGTTTGGCCTCTCCACCCTGTCTGAGCGAAGGACCAGTGCCTTGTTCAACTTGTCTGCGCACGTTTGTCAGCCCTACCTGTTACCAACAACATCTGAAGACGCAAGGTTCACAGAAGAAATGTGCTTGTCAACTGCTGAGATTGTGCCCTACGTGTGGACAAGGCATATGTACCAATACTGCCAAGGCACACGTATGTCGAGGAAAGAAAAAATGTCACATTTGTCACCACATCGTGGACTTGGAAGACCAATGCTACGTGCAAAAATACCAACCCCCACCAGAGAAAGAGGACGGTCACAAGAAGAAAGGCAATTTCATCTTTTTCGATTTCGAATGCATGCAAGAGACCGGCATTCACATTCCTAATTTCTGCGTGGCTCATCGAGCGTGCGAGAAGTGCATTCAAGAACCTATCTTCAGTCATTGCCCTCACTGCAGCAAGATTCCTGGAGGACGTGAAAAAATATTTCGGGGACAGAAAACGCTAGCCGATTTTACCCAATGGGTCTTAGACCCCGTCGACAAGACGTGGAGCCAAGAGGACATCGAACGTTACGGAGATTGTCATCGTCATCCCACGGTGATGGCTCACAATTTCTCCGGATACGATGGACAGTTTCTTCTCAGATACTATACGGAACATGGCACCGAACGTCCTAAAGTGACTTTGAACGGAGCCAAAATCATTTTCATGCAAGTGGGACAAGTACAGTTTCAAGATTCGATGAGCTATTTGGCCATGCCTTTGAGCCGAATGCCTAAAACGTTTGGAATCACAGAAATGGCTAAAGGGTACTTTCCACACTTTTTCAATACGGAAGCCAATCAACACGCCGTTCTACCCCATTTACCTGAGGCTCACTATTACGACCCCGACAACATGCGTACCGAACAACGAGAAGCTTTCTACGCTTGGTACCAGGCTCACGCCTTTCGACTTTCAGGAAGAAATGCTAAAGTATTGTCGTTCCGACGTGGACATTTTACGGCGTTGCTGTGGAAAATTTCGAGAACTGTTCATGGAACACGGAGGGGTCGATCCTTTGAAAGAAGCTTGCACCATTGCCAAAGCGTGTTCCTTAGTGTATCGACAACGATTCATGCCTGAAAACACCGTGGCTGTCATCAGCCCTCAAACGACCAACTTTGTCAAACGTCAATACCCGGTCAAAGCCCTACGTTGGTTACATTACTTGTGCGACAAGGAAGACAAATGGATTCAGCATGCCCGCAACGGAGGGGGAGAAAAGATCATCGGAACGTATTCGGTAGGTGGCTGGGACTTAGAAAACCCAAAAGATCGTGTACGAGTTTAACGGTTGCTTATTTCACGGATGTCCCGTCTGTTACCTGATCGTAGCACTAAAAATCAGTTTTTACAACGAACCATGGAAGACTTGTACCAGGACACTCGTCAGCGGCGCCTAAAGTTAGAACAGGAAGGATACCAAGTGGTGGAAATGTGGGAACACGAGTACCATCACCGTATGAAAACCGATCCCGAGTTTAAACGCCTCGTGGAAAGTTACCAGTTCATGGACCCGCTGAACCCGAGGGATAGTTTGTACGGAGGAAGGACCAATGCCACCTGTTTGCTGTACCAAGCCGACGAAGAGAAAGGAGAAGAAATCAAATACTTGGACGTGTGTTCGCTGTATCCATACGTGTGCAAATATTGTCGCTTTCCTGTAGGGCACACGCAATTGTAAACGGAACTCATCGACCTGAAAAACATTCGACAATACGAAGGCTTGATCAAGTGTAAAGTTTTGCCTCCCACGGACTTGTACCATCCCGTGTTACCTCACCATTGCCAAGGCAAACTGATGTTTCCATTGTGCCGTACTTGTGCCGAAACGTGCAACCAAGACCACCCTTGTCAGCACACCCAGGAAGAACGGGCCTTGACGGTAACCTGGGTCAGCGTAGAATTGTCCAAAGCTCTGGACATGGGATACCAACTGTTAGAAGTGTACGAAATTTGCCACTTTCCCAAGACACAACAATACCACAAGGGTGATCCCAGTCAGAAAGCATTTTCGCTGACTACGTGGATGCCTTTTTGAAACTGAAACAAGAAGCCAGCGGCTATCCTTCCTGGTGTCACACTCCCGAAGACCAAATACAATTCAAAGAGAAATACTATGAACAAGAAGGCATCACTTTAGACCACATCGAGAAAAACGAAGGTAGGCGATCGTTTGCCAAAGTGATGTTAAATTGCTTGTGGGGTAAAATGGCACAACGACCGTGTTTACCCAAGACGGAATATTTGACAGAACCTTCCCGCTACTTCCAGATGATTCACGACAAAACCAAATACATGAAACACGTGGACGTCGTTCGCGAAAATTTGATCTTGGTCAATTACGAACAAGATCTGGACTTTGTACAAGACGACCCTTTTGGAAATGTCATCATTGCGGCTTACGTGACAGCCCATGCTCGCTTAAAATTGTACGAAGCTTTAGAACTGTTAGAAGAACGCGTCCTGTACTTTGACACGGACAGTTGCATTTACATTCATCACCCGAGTCAACAGCACCCTGACATCGAAGGAGACCGTTTACCCACTCATCACATCGTCAGTCGGCCCTTGGAAAAAGTCTATCAAATCGTGTACCAGAAGCGAGTGCGACTTCCCAATCATTTCACCATACCGTATGGACACGTCGGTATTGGTCTGTATATAAAAAGGAACCCTAGGCAAGATCGATAGTTCATTGTGACTACCAAGACCAAGCGAACAAGATGAATACTTTCAGAGAAACACAATTCAAGTGTGAGGCTTCTGAAGTGGAATGCGATTGTGAGCCTTGCGATGGGTACGATGCTGTAAGCTGTGACCTTAGCGATGCCGTAAAGCATCATGGGAACTTTGTTCTCACTACCCCTATCATGGAAAGTGATGCTGTGCGTGTCAAACCTGAGGGATGCGAAAGTGATGCCGCTCGTCCTCTTGGACATTTTACTGGGTTTCGTTTTAAAGGGGAATGTTCACGTTCACGTCTACCTCCCTACGGATGTCATCCAGCCCTGAGCAAACTCCTGTTCATGTCACCCAACCCTCATCGAAACGAACCTGTGAAAGACGAATATTCGTTTCCTGTGCGTTTGTCGGAATACTGTGACTTTGAAAATCGTCTTCAATCGTTCAAAGGAAAATGGCCTAAGTATCTGGGAGGCCCGACCCCCGAAGAATTAGCCAGAGCCGGGTTTTTCTACTTGGGCGAAGGAGATAAAGTCAAGTGCTTCAGTTGCGGTGTGTCACTTCACCACTGGGAACCGCAAGATTCGGCCTACGTAGAACATGCTCGATGGTCACCGAATTGTCATTACTTACCCTTAGTGGGATCGAGACATTGAAGTAACTTACCATAATCTGTTCATGGATACTTTACAAGAGAACATTCGTCCTTTGCCTGTGGAGTTGAGAGAACGCATTTATCGAGAGCTGGTCAAAATACAAGTGAAACGTAAAGAACAATTGCATCCGTTACGTCACCGGTGTTTGAACCACTGGTACCTGAAGGCTATACAAGGACTGATTGAGTTGAAAGTGTTCCATTGGACAGACATTGATCAACGACCCTCTGGTTTTAAAAAGGAATGGTTTGCTCTGGATGATTCTATCTACTACATTGTAAACGTACTGCATCGAATTCCAGAGGAAGAGTTAACGAATTACCAACATCTTTTACGCAATGTCGACCTAGTGAAAGAGGAAACTTCTGAACGAATTGTAACGTGTAAATTAGTAACTAAACGATTTAGATTCGACAATGAATTAAAACCATGTCTGTGCAAACAGTACATGTCTTGTGTCAGACAAAAGAGGATTTAGTATGACCTATTCATGGATACTTTGCTAGAGAACATTCGTGCTTTGCCTGTGGAGTTGAGAGAACGCATTTACCGAGAACTGATCAAAATACAAGTGAAACGCAAACGCAAAGTTATTGAACCGTTTTTAAATTATGCTCTGTTCCAAAGTATAAGAAGACTGATTATGAGTGGATATTACATCAGGCACAAAGGTAAACGAGGCTATTGGCCACCACCCAAGGAGTCCAAAAACAGTGTATATACTTATGGATACTTTACAGGAGAACATTTTGGGCTTGCCTGAGGGGTTGAGAGAAAGGATTTACCGAGAGCTGGTGAAAATACAAGTCAAACGTAAAGAACAATTGCATCCGTTACGTCACCAGATCTTTAACCACTGGTACCTGAATGGTATAAGAGAACTGATTCGTCAGAAATTGTTTCAATGGTCAGACATTGTTCAAAACTTTGAGGTCGCCAATGATCGACATGTTCATAATTTTGGTTACTTCGACATTCACCTAGTGCAACGCATTGAGGAAGACAAGTTAAAGGATTACCAACATTTGTTACGTGGAATCTGCTAGCTGAAGACGAAACATCTAGACAAACTCTGACGTTTCGGTTACAGTATGCAAGATTTAGATTCCCTACTGGGAAACGATGATCTCTGGCTAGAAAGTACGTGTATTGCATCCGAAAAAAAGAGAATATAAAAACAGGCTGCCATGCCACTACTTATGTCACATGTCATTGAACAGATTCCATGGAAGGAACTCAATGACCATATTCAAACCGTGGATCATTACCATCGATTATTACAAGAACTGTATCCATTCAATTTGGGTCGACAAGTGGTGTGTGTCTTAGTGACTTGTTTTCTGGGATTTCGTTTACCAGCCGATTCTTTGTGGACTCTTTACGAACAGTACTTACCACATCCCCATGGCCTTAAATGGTCACGAAAAACTCCTTTTGCTCAAAGCCTTGCGTTTTCATCTGGATACTTCTCGACCTCAACGGGAAAAAAAGATTCGTCAACTTTTAGCTACCCAAGACGTGTATGACGATGTGTGTGTAGCTTGTGACTTACATCCCCATTTTACAGATGTCCGTGCCTGGAAAGAATGGGATTTTGAGGCTTCGACCCAAGAAGTGGCCCAGTATGCACGAGAGTTGTTCAAGGAAAAAAGTTACTTTTCAACCCGTGTTAGTGACGGTGCCAGAAGCACCCGTCACCCAGGACGGGACTGTCACAGACAGACCTGAAAGACCCTTTCGGGAGGACACTTGTGTGACCTTACCCCCCACTATAGAACTGGTTAGAACATTACACAAAACATGTTGTACAGACACTTGTGTTTATTCCACGTTAATGGTTATCATGTGCCTTTTATCCTTATACTTAAGCCTTTGGCTTTTATGTATTTTTGTCTTTCGTATTCATGTTTGAAAAAAAAACATTCAATAAACGTGTTCTGAAAAAGTATATAAACTCTTGTCTTCTTTGTTTTCGTGTCACAAGTGACATTTCTCACACAATGGCTACCTCTGCTGTCTCTGCTCCCTCTTCCTTTACTGTCAAAGTCATCGACGAACACTTAGATCGTGCCAGTTGGGAGGCTTTGTATCTTCGCCATCCCTTTAACATGCTCATTGCTGGACCTAGCGGTTCAGGCAAAACCGAATTCGTCAAACGTTTGATCGAACATAAACATCATTTGATCGATCGGCCACCTCAGCGGATCGTGTGGTGTTACAAAGAGGGGCAATCGGCGTACAGCCTCTTGCGAGAAAGTCAAGGCGATTCCATCGTGTTTGTGGAAGGCATTCCTAAAGAAGACGACAGCATCGTCTCTGACTCCCGTCAAACCCATTTGGTCATTTTCAACGACATGTTAGGAGAAGACGAAGAAGAAATTAAACTGTGGTTCACGCGCAAAGGGCATCAACGTAATGCCAGTGTCGTTTACATCACCCAAAATTTGTTTCAACAAAGTAAAGCCCATCGCACCATCAGTCTCAATGCGCATTACGTGGTCATGTTTAAAAGCCCTCGAGATAAATCGCAAGTGCAAGTCTTAGCCAAACAGTTAGGAACGCCTTGGCTGACTCAGGCGTACGACGATGCCACTCAAACTCCACACGCCTATTTACTCGTCGATTTGAAACCTACAACCCCCGAGGATTTACGATTTCGTACCCACTTGTTTCACCACTGGTCCCAAGACGGAGGGCCTGTCCTGTACACGTCTCCGTCCTCGACTTAATTTCACTCCACAAAAAAAATCTATAAAAACCTCAGACCCTTTTCGGCTGTCACACTCACATTTTGAACATGACGTAACTTCAGTCGCATCTTCCCGTCAAATTGATTCGTGCCTTGTATGGCATCAGTCGAGAAAAAAATCCACAAATACGAGCTCGTGTCTTAGAGGCTAGTCTCAAAGAAGTCTTACGATGGTTCACGGTGACGGCACGTCAATTACTCCAAGGAATCATTCAGATTCCTCATCAAACCAAACGCTTTTTCGATCGAAACAAAGTCGCTTTGGTCCAACTGGCCGATACCCGCATCGACACTCAAACCAAAAAACAAATCATTTTGAAACCTGGAGGGAGTGGTACTCTAGGAGGGGTCATCATTCGCTCTCTCTTAAGATGGGATCCTAATGCCCCCAAAGTTATACCCAAGAAAAAAGTCCAACGAAGCCCCAAGCAGAAAAAGAAAAAGACCAGGTCCCCAAGGAGAACTTCTCCAGTGGCGGGACCCTCCTCTTACCACACACCACCCAGAAAAAAGAAAAGAAGCCCTCAGAAAAAGAAACAGAGAAAAAGTTCCCAGAAAAAGAAAAGTCCACAGAAGAAAACTAGTCGCAAGAGAGGCACTTCGGCCAGGACGCAACTTTACACTCGCAAACCACGACCTGCCACGGCAGTGACTGCGTCTCCGGCATCCTCACGTTCATCCACTTCTCCGTTGATGACACCAAGAACTGAAGAGTACCTGGAGACGTTGATCACACCAAGAACTTCTCCGTTATTGACCCCAAAAAGAACTTCCACAGTGGCAGGACCCTCCAATTTAGCGGTAGTGGCTGCTGCTCACAAAGTACCTTCTCCCAAAATCAAAGTCCAAGAAAGATCGGGCATGTTACAAAGTTTACTGGATTTGTCCAAGCAAGAACTGGCTCGATTTAGTCCGTTACGTACCCCTGCACAACGTGTCATGCCTGTCCTCAAACTAATACGACGTAAAGATAATCAGTGCGACGCGTTCCAGTATAAAAAAGACCTGTGACCAAGTCGGAGGTATCAGTGTTTTTTGGTGCTCCTGAAGACTCAAAGATGTCACCCTCCAGAAAACCCCAAGGAAAGAAAAGGAAAGGACTACCACCACGTTTAGTCAAACATGGGGACATGTTATCTATCCTGTCCAAAGCTTCTCCACCGCTACGAAAAAAACTCATTCAATCGGCCTCCAAAGAGGTCATCGATACCGTGTGCGAATGTTGTTTGAACGTCTTGAAAGGCACGATCCCTTTGTCCAAACACCAGAAACAATGCTTAAGCAAACATCGTCACGTTCTTCGCCAAAGGGTTCAAAAGAAAATTCCCATTCGTCAAAAGAAGAAGATGTTGATCCAACGTGGAGGCATTTTGCCTCTCTTGTTAGGCCCCATACTGAAAGGAGTCTTGGGAACCATGTTGGGAGGACTGGTGGGGGCAAGATAAAAAGGCCCTTGGAAGTCCCAAGATCTCAGAATCTACCACTGACAACCCCATGGAAGGACGAAAACTAGCTTTAGTGCCTTGCAAACGATGGATGGAATACCATCGGTGGCAAGAACAACGCACCCCGCATTTACCTCCCAATCCCAATTTGAGCGAGATGTCCCAATTACAACACGAATTGCAGTCCTTGATGGATCGCCAAGATTTGTCCGAAACAGAAAAATCGCAAAAGTACGGTCAACTCTTGCGACGACTGCAACTCTTTCACCAGAATGCTTTAGACGAAACAGCTCTACCCACTCTGAAAGATTTTAAGACCTTGATGAAAAGTCCAGCACCATCACCAGTACCAGTACCAGTACCAGTGACCAAGACAGAAAAAGGAAAAGAAGAAGAAGAAGGGTTTCAAACTCCACCAGAAAAAGTACGCAAGTTAACAACACCACCTACCTCCAGAATTGGATGGATTAAAAAGATGATGGCCACCCCTTCTTCATCACAAGAGAAAAAGAAAGTGAAGACAGAAGTGAAGACAGAAGTGAAACAAGAACCGATATCCCCCGCTCAGACATCCTCCTCCTCTTCAACACCTATTGCCGGTCGCACACGCAAAGCATTGCAATCCAAGAAAATACCCCAAGAGAAAAAGAGTAGCATCTTCCAAGAGTGGGTGCCTTATTAACACACCAACCAACACAAAAAATGGAAAAAGTCTTAGCCAGCATTTACTACGATCCCTCCCATCCTGCAGGTTACGCAGGAGTTCAAAAATTGTATCGTGCTGCCAAAACACGACTGAAAAGTCTCCGTTTACCTCAAGTGCAACGATTGTTACAAGAACAAGCTACCTACACTTTACACAAACCCATTCGACGCAAGTTTGCCAGAAGTCGCACCCGAGTGAAAGGCATCGATCATCAATGGCAAGCCGATTTAGCCGATGTCTCTCATTTGGCCAACTACAATCGTGGCTACAAATATTTGTTTTCTGTCATCGACGTCTTTTCCAAATTAGCCTGGGTCGTGCCCTTGACTTCCAAATCGAGCAGCGAGTTAGTGCGAACCCTGCAACGGGTGTTGAAACAAAGCGGTCGTCACCCTCTTCGATGGCAAACGGACAAAGGCACCGAATTTCTGAACCAAGCTTTCCAAAAAGAATTAAAGAAACGTGACATTCATTTTTTTACCACCGAGAATCCCGAAACCAAAGCCAGCATCGTGGAACGTTTTCAACGCACTTTGAAAGAACGCATGTGGAAATATTTTACGCATCACCACTCTCTGAAGTACATCGACATCTTACCGCACCTGGTGCAAGCGTACAACCAATCTTACTATCGAAGCATCGGACGTGCCCCGCAAGAAGTGACTCCCGACAACGAAGTGTTGATGTTTGAGCGCCTGTTTGGTACGTCCCCGACGAGGGCTGTCCCCAAGAAAAGTGGAGAGTTGACCGTAGGAGATTGGGTACGCATTGGCAAAACCAAACGCACTTTCGACAAAGGTTACTTACCTAATTGGACGACCGAATTGTTTCGCGTCACTGGACGAGTGCATGGCCGTCATCCTACCGTCTATAAATTGGAAGACATGAACTGAGAAGTGCTCAAAGGAACGTTTTATTTGCCCGAGTTACAATGTGTCACCAAAAAAGAAGACGACGTGTACGACATCGAAAGCATTCTCGAACGCAGAACCCGTAAAGTGGGCAAACGACGTGTCAAAGAAGTCAAAGTACGTTGGAAAGGATATCCACCCAGTTTTGATTACAGTGGTGTGGAGAACGTGTGCCTAAAACGCAAATCGTCTTTTTCTGCCAAATCTTCGTGGTGTATTGTGTCATCGGGGCAGCCATTGCCAATTTGAGTTTCCAACAAGGAGAAAAACAATTGTGGACCATTTTATTGAGCAGTTACATCGGTTACCTGCTTCCCAATCCCTCCCTCAAATTCTCCTCGAACGGGAACCACGGGAACCTTGTGTCCAGTGCCAGTGCCTGTCACCACTCCAATCACAATCACAACCAGAACCCCATTTTGGGCGGAGACACGCCTCTGACGTCCAGTAACCCCTCGGACAGCCACAGAACTCTGGAATTATAAGTCACCAAAACCAATTTTACTTAACCTTACCCAGTGACAGTTCCATGAAGGTGGTTCCCAACAACACGTTGTGCTGTTACATGGCCAAATTACTTCAGGCCATCCCCTTAGAGGCCCATTGGGAAGTGGCTTTATTGGAAATCATTCACCCATCCCAGGTCCTCAATGTCCTTCCCAATCAAAATAAATTTGATGTGGAAGTTCATGACGAGCGAGTCCAACACTACTTGGATACCAATATCAAATATGACAAGAAATCCCGTACACAAAATCAAAAGTACACCACCTATCACTTGTTCATTCCCCCAGGCTATTATTTTAGTGGTCAACATTTGGTCAGCACCATAGCCACCAGGTTTAATGGCGTGTTTCTGAAAGCTTTGGAAAGTGCCCAAAAAAGTGTCACCCTGTAATACCACAAAACAGCTAGTCGCTTCCTGATGAAATTTTTTCCTGAGGGGAGTAAAATCATGTCTTTCTTATTTTGTCCTGAATTGTTTGACATGTTGGGCCGAGACATGAACATGAGAATGACCATGATGAAGAAAAACGAATTACCCATCGTTTACGACAACGATTCTTTTAGCAAGTTATTTCATACCCCGGTAGAACTGAACCAAGGACTGAATTTGATGTTCGTGTATTCCGATGTGGTGGAGTACAACGTGGTGGGACACACCTCCGTACCGTACTGCGTGTCATTCCTTTCAAAGTGGATTCTGCCACGAACGCTGACGAGGAAGGTGGAAACACTTACCACGTTCACCGCGAATTTGTCCATCCTCACTATTTGCCTGTCAGCAAGTCGTATTTGGACACGGTCAACATTACTATAAAAGGAGATTTGGGACAAAATATTCCATTCACCAAAGGAAAAGTCACGGTGAAACTCCATTTTCGAAAACGGTTCTCTCACGACTCTTAAGTCATGTACCCAGTGTACCGAGGGGTTGCTCGACAGCGAGGACACGGTTTAGGAGATATGATAAAATCGGCTCTTCGTTCGCTCGCCCCAGTCTTGAAACCGATGGTGACACGCGGATTGCACACCTTGAAAGATGCGGCACTGACGCAAGGCAAAGAATTTCTCCAAAATGTCATCATCGACAAACAAAACCCTAAAGAAGCCTTCATGAGGGCTAGCAAAAATGTCTTGCTGCAAACGGGCAAAGACCTTTTGGGTCGCCGAGAAACACCTATAAATGCTCTGCACGCTACCGAGTCAGGCATTCAGCAAGGACAAGGCAGAAAGAGACGACGAAGAAAACACCCTTTCACCAGACTTCACACGTCTAAAGCGAGAAAGACAAAGAAAAGAAGAACCGTTCGAGACTTAGACGTTTTCGATTATTGAGACACAGAGAAAAAATGATGCACCGAGAATCTTGCGCTTGTTCCAAGTCGGAACTGGACCTGTTTGCCATGCCCCCACGATGATGACGATGCAAGAATCCCAATGGGTGGAATTTCACCCCGTCTCCTCATTGACCAATTCCGCTCCCATCGAGTTTGAAATCAAGGGACAGCCCGAAGATGACATCGATCTGAATAGCAGTTACTTGTACTTGAAAGTCAAAGTTCTAGATGAGGATAATGGTGAAGTAGGAGACAGCGACAATATAGCTCCCGTCAACAATTTCATGCATTCCTTGTTCAGCTCAGTGGACTTGTACTTGAATAACAAACTGGTCAGCAGCAGCATGGATACTTACCCTTACCGTGCCTACCTGGAAAATCTCTTGACGTACGGAATAGATGCCAAGAATACTCATCTCAGTACTTGTGTGCTGTGGGAACCTGACGAAGCGGGCAAGTTTGACGCAACTAACAATGACGGCTTTGAGGAAAGACGAAAGAAAATCACAGCGGGACAGAGTTTAGAACTGATGGATCGTTTGCATTTGGACATGTGGTTGCAAGAGAAATATTTGCTGAACGGGGTCAATGTCCGCTTGAGACTGAATCGCAGCAGTGCCACTTTCCATCTGTTGGCTGATGATGATGCTACTAAGACTGGCACTCCTAAAAGCAAAATCGAGGAGGCCAAACTCTACGTACGACGCGTGGAAGTGTTACCCAAAGTGGGAAACGACATCAGTCAGACGTTGAGCAGAACGACCGCTAAGTATCCCATACGTCGCGTGGAAGTGAAAACCTTCACCATTCCCAAGGGACAGCGATCCATGGTCGAAGATCATCTGTTCCAAGGACAGCTACCCAAACGTTTAATCCTTGGTATGGTCGAGAATTTAAGCTTCAACGGACACTTCGCTAAAAATCCTTTCCACTTTCATCACTTCAACGTGTCCAAGATCGAAGTCAGTCGCGATGGCAAGACCTTGTGTACCCGAGCCTTTGAGCCTAACTTTGAGAAGAACAATTACTTGAGATCGTACTTGTCCCTGTACGAAGCCACAGGACAGTTTGGAACCAACACCAGTCATGGCATTACCTACGAGGATTATGCAGGAGGCTATGCTTTGTGGGCTTTTGATTTCACTCCAGACCAAGGCAGCGACGAGGGACATTTCCATCCTATAAAATCCGGCCAGATTCGTGTGGAACTTCAATTTAATAATGCTCTACCAGAGACGGTGAACGTCATCCTGTATGCAGAATTCGATAATACCATAGAAATCAACAGTTTGAGACAAGTTATTCTAGATTAGTAGAAGCCATGGAAGAGTGTTATCCCTCTTTACCAAGTGGAGAAACTTTGGACATGGAATGTGAGGAGACCATGGAAAAAGAAGAAGTCATCATGATGAAGTCAAGATGGCCAGAACAAGAAGCCCATTTAGTCTCCTGTTTTGCCAAACACTTGGTGGAAAAAATGACAGAATTGAGCAAGAAAAATTGCTATGGATGTCAAAACGATCATCCCAGTCAAATTCAACACGATAAATGCCTGATGTTGAGTTAAGAAGAAAAATTGGACGAGTATCTGGACGAAGCTTGGAGTCTCATCTCGGACGAAGACGTGTGGCACCAGTGGTATAAAGACTTGCGTGAACATTCTTGTCCACCATTAACCACTCAAGAGATCCATCGTATCGAAGCTCTCCTGAATCAGAGTGAGGAGACGAAACGAAGAAACGGTTATTTGTCAGACATTTTCAAGCAAAAAGTCAGGATCGAATTGATGACTTATTATTACCTGTGAAGAAGAAAAAAAACAACACACAAATGGATACCTGGGAACTTTATTACCTTTTGAACCACAGTTCGTATACGGCTTCTTGGAATCCTGTCGTCTGTACTAAAGATGAACTCCCTCATCGCAAACCTCAAGACCATCAAGCTTACGTGATCAACACGGACGACAGTCATCTCCCAGGAACCCACTGGGTAGCCGTCTACTTTCCTCAAGAAGGATGTGTGGAATATTTCGATTCGTACGGATTGCCCCCTTTGGAAGACGATATCATCGACTTTATGAGAAGAAATGCTCAGACCACCCGATTCAATAATGTGAAATTACAAGGCACAGATTCCTTGGTGTGTGGACAGTACTGTGTGTATTTTCTGCATCTTCGTAGCCTGGGCTATTCCTTAGAACATTTAGTGACTCATTTTGATCCTCGTTCTTCTTCAAGAAACGATGTGAAAGTAGATCGATGGTTTTGTGACCATTATGCTTATCTTTTGTCTCAAGCTAGGAAACGTAGTGTCCATCAATGGCCTAATGATTTCCAACAGTGGAAATCACAATTTCATTCACAACATTGTCAGCCCTGTTTAAAGTAGAGTGTGAATTGAAAAAATGTTTGTCATTTTTTAAAAAAATGTTTGATGTTATATGGTTGGATTATTGTTAAAAATGTTAGAGTTGTTGTTTAGTGTTAAGTGATTTTTGAATAAAAAATGTGTTTTGAAAAAAATGCCTTTGTCGTTTGTTTGGCTATAAGAATGTTTGATTCATGCTCTTTAATTTCTTACTATCCCTCTCATGACACTCATTGAACGTTGCGACTCGAAAACCGTAGAGGGATGTTTTCCTTCACGTCCGCGCTTTGACTTTAAGAACCGGGGAAGTTTCCAGTCTAACCATCCATTGTCGACTCATCCTCCTACGAAGATGTGCTCCAAACTAGCTAAGCTAAACGAAGCCTACGTGAATTTGCATAGGGTCAGACACACTCTGATACCGAAGCCAGAAGAGATAGAGAATGTGAGAATGTTAAAAGTCACTGAAGATCTGATAGAAGAGCTCTTCAGAGAAGAAGTGAACAGGAGAAAGAAGAATGGACAGAGAAGTACAGACTTCAGAGACAGCAGCAGCAACAACAACAACAGCAGCAGCAGCAACAACCTAAACCTGACAGAGGCTTTGTCGATTGCCGTATCGACACCAAAGAGTTCTTCTTCTCTTTCCGAAGAAGCAGACCTATCGCCAGAAAGTCCATCCTCAGAGGACATCGCATTCTTAGAAACTAAAAGATTGCCATAGCAAACAAAAAAACAGCCCTTTTCAGGGCTACCCCCAATACTCTAGAAAAGAAATAACCATCAATTTGCCAATGTGTTTAGGTAGAGTAGTGTGAATATAAACACTAACTCTTTTTTATAGTGTGAGGGTATGTGTTTGTGTATAGGATTGTGTGTTTGTAAGTGCTCACTTACGTAGGTGTGGATAGTAGTTTAAGATCATGTCTTTTTTTGGTGTTTGAGTTGTGGGTAGAGTAGATTTAAGGTTAGATTACTTTGCGTATGTGGACAGTATATTGAAGTGATTAATGAAAAATTTTTTTTAGAATAGTGATGGGAAGTATAAAAAAGTGAGTGAATGTTTCTTTTAGGTCCGCGCGTTGTTTTTTGGTCATGATCTAGGTAAGATCACTTTTATGTTTTTAAGGGGATGTTTTCCTTCACGTCCGCACTTTTGGCATAAATTGAAAATCGTTCGGCAGTCCAGCTACCCTTGTTGATTGATCAACACCAGAATGAACACCAGACTAGCGAAACTGTTGGAACTTCATGTGCATCTGGAATATGCCAGGCGCCTGTTGAACGAACTGGCCGCGGAAGCCATTGTGGAAGAGGGAAGGATGAGAGAGGAGGAGAGAAGAAACAAAGAAGAGGAGGAGAGAAGATACAAAGAAGAGGCGGAGAGAAGATACAAAGAAGAGGAAGAGGAGAGAAGAAACAAAGAAGAGGAGGAAAAGGAGAGAAGAAATTTCAGAATCCCAGAAACAGAAAATTGGGATTCTGAAGCTATTTATCCCGCCTCTGCTCTCTCCCCAAAAAAAGTTAAAAGCAACTGCAGAACAAGATGTGTATGTGGCGCCAGGCCTGGAAGGTGCCATCATTAACCAGGTGTCCATGAAGTTAAAAAAAAAAACCAGCCCTTTTCAGGGCTACCCAATACTCTAGAAAAGAAATAACCATCAATTTGCCAATGTGTGTAGGTAGAGTAGTGTGAATATAAACACTGACTCCTTTTTTTATACTGTGAGTGTATGTGTTTGTGTGTTTGTGTTTGTGTTTGTAACAGCTCACGTAAGTTTGTGTGAATAGTAGATTATGGGTTTCTTTATTGTTTCTTAGCGTATGTGGAGAGTATAGTTTGGGCTTTATTATATGAAATGAGAAAGTAGGGGGATGTTTTCCTTCACGTCCGTGCGTTGTTTGGTCATGATCTAGGTAAGATCAATTTTATGTTTTAGGGGGATGTTTTCCTTCACGTCCGCGCTTTTCGTATAAGAACCCGCAGCATTCGTCGTTCAAACCATTCTACAAAGAAGATGGCTTCGAACCACCTTGACAAAATGCAAAAATTACAAGACGTTTTGGACAATTTAGGAATAATGGAGCAGATGTTAGTGAGACTCAATGAAGACCACTATTCCTATAGTCCCCATCGAGTAAAGATGGAGATTAATAACTTAAGAAAAGTAAAGGACATAATAAGTGGTGTCATGAAAGAGATAAAGGAGGAGAAGGAGGATGAAAAGGAAAGGATAAGGATAAGAGAATGGAATGAAAAAATTGAAAAAGAAGAAGAAAATGAGAAGAGGAAGAAAGAAGAGGAGGAGAAGAAAGAAGAAGAGGAGAAAAAAAGAAGAGAAAGAGTGTAGGAGAGAAAATAAGAAGTTGGTTGAGAATAAGAAGAAATTAGAAGCAGAAGAAGAAGAAAAACCAAAGGCCCTTTTCAGGGCCACCCATATTTCTCGAAATGAGAATGACTTTCCATTGCCTACCCCTTTTTTAAACAAATTTTTTTTTATTTTTAAAAAAAAAAAATCCCATGTTCAATTCCCCCTTGTCCCTAGACAGACAATTTATTCCCCCATGTTCAATTTCCCTTGTCGCTAGAGTGACCCAACAATTTTCCCCATGTTAATTTCCCTTGTTGCTAGACAGACCCACGATTTATTCCCATGTTAACTTCCCTTGTCGCTAGACAGACCCACGATTTATTCCCATGTTAATTTCCCTTGTCGCTAGAGTGATCCACGATTTTTCTCCATGTTAAATTTCCATTGTCGCTAGAGTGACCGGGGGGGGGGTCTGTAATGCTAATTCCCATTGTCGCTAGGGTGACCCTAGTCACTACTTACACCCAACTGGAACGTCATTTGGTTACCAACCGGGTCTTATCAAATTGATGAAATCAATGAGGAATTACAAGGGCGAATAAAAAGATATCACAGGAAAAGAATCCAAGTTAGCAATAACTGTTCATGAACCAACCCTGTCTTCTGCGATTGAAATAAGCACTCCAGACTACGCCGTAGATATATATCAGAGTTCGATCAGAACAGTATTTGGATGGCCTGAAATCCCACCCGAAGCACCACCAATACCACCAGAACAGAAAAAGTCTGATTATGTCACGGATAAAACTTCATACCACGATATGGCACCATCGTACAAGGATCTTTTACTTAGGATAAGAAATTCACCGCTGAGTGAAGATGCGATTGCTATTAGGTATAGAGATGAGGGTGATGGAACCGAATTTTGGTCATTTGGTGCTGAAAGAAATTTACTTAGTCCAAATCAAATTTTTAGATACTTTAGCGAAATTAATCAAAAACATAAAAGAAAATTACAGCAATTACGGCAACTCTTTCAAGAACATCTTTCCGATATAACTTCACGCGATGAAATCATTAAGCACGTAAAAATCCTAAATCAGCTTGCATCCGACATGGAATATATCAACTATCGAGTAATTCAGCTAATGATTTCCTCCGTAGTAGACAGTGGTTTTAAGAACCGATTTTTAACTGCGCGCTCGTTAACAGAGGCAGATCTGCCAAATTATAAATTCCCTCAGTATAATGTCCCCGAACTAACAAAATCAGTCAGCGATCTCATTGATGAGTTATTTCCTGATATACCCCTTGCGTGGAGAAAAACACTACCACCAGCAACTATTCTCCGGCACAACAATGACCCAACAGGGACAGGCCGACATGTCTCTCCGAAAATCGTAAATATAACCAATGTGATCGCGGTCAATCTTGTGTGTGATGTCATTGATGGCAGCTACAGCAGGGACACCATAGTATCAAATCAAGCTCAGCAAGGATTTGTTCTTTATTCGTTCACCCCGAAAGAACCACCTGTATATTTGATTGTGCAAGAGCCGATCAATCAGGTTTATCTGCAATGTTATGATCCACTGTTATCAGAATAAATTTCAAACTAACAGACCAATCTGGCCACCTTCTAGATTTAAGACATGAAACGCTATACATTAATCTACTTGTGAAATCCTAAAGATTTTCATCCAAAAGATTTTCAATTTTCAAAATCTCACTCCCAAAAAAATCCTGACAGTCAGTATGTTTTTTTTTACTGTCGCTCAGAATTATAAGAAATTTATTTTTTACTGAAAAACTGTCAAATTTGCCAATTCTGAAGGGTAATATGCTGTCAAAATCATGAAAATCGACCGATTTGCTAATTCGGAAAGGTAATATGCCTGACAGAATCATGAAAATCATTGGATTTGCTAATTCGGAAAGATAATATGCCTGACAGAATCATAAAAATCATCCTATTTGCTAATTCGGAAGGGTAATATACCTGACAAAATCATAAAAATCAACCGAAATTCACAAACAAGTATTTTTTTTTGTGCACGAGCAACAATAAAAATATTTTATTTATATATATTTTGTACACATCGTCCGATTTGCTAATTCTAAAGGGTAATATGCCTGTCAAAATCATGAAAATCGACCGATTTGTTAATTCTGAAAAGTAATATGCCTGACAAATTCAGTAAAAAAACCTGCAAAGAATTTTACTTTTTCCTGACAGACCCTGATTTCCAAATAATCAAACGAGTATTATATATGTACCAGCACGTGAAAGTTTTTATACACGACAAGCATGCACTTGAATACTACATCAAAGATGTGTTTATGCAGTCCCCGGTCAGCACGGTTGATTTGGTTATTGATATATTCGGTAATGAAGTCTTTTTATTAACTCAGGAACAGTTAGATGAACTGCGGCAAAACGTATTTGTGTGATCACATGTGACAGAGATGAGATTTTAAATGACGCGCATTCCTGCATTAACATTGATCGGCTTAAGAAAATATTATTTAACTCTGCAGATGCAGATGATACAAGTGAAAATAACTAATCAGATTGATTGATGTAGGTCAGATTGATGCAGGTCAGATTAATGCGAGTAAAAAAAATATTTTTTTTACTGTCAGTGCGAGACCGACATTCTACTTTCGATTTCATTTCCATTACCTGACTTCATTTCCCAGTAATCAAGGGATCTAACTCACGATCTGATATACTTTTTTCTCAACTGTCTTGCACGAGTATTAATTACCTTCCTGGCTTCGTATTCTTTGGATAACACTAATCTAATTTTTTCGATTGCACGGCAGAAAAGGACAAATTCATCCGGCTGATGTTTTTCTATTGTAGCTAGTGATTCATATAACGCTGTCTGGATTTTTTAAATAAATTTATACTGAGCGGGCAAAATATATCAACCTTCCAATTTAGCCTGATATAATGCTTCAAAATCAATTTTTAATAGCAACAATTACATCATTGATATTTTCATAGTTCATTATTTATATAATTATATATTTAAAAGAAAAAATAAATAGCAGCCTTGATGAGCGGTTATCAATCATGGGTCTTGCACTGGCCTATGTGTTTTTCAGACTTTAAGTTCCAAGATTTTATCTCGGAGATTTTTGTCTTACAGATCGTTTCTTGTCGATTCTCCGCATCCTTCGTGATCGTGGCCGCATTCTTTCTGAATGGGACCAATGTGACGTAGAGCTGTCTGCATCCAAGGCAACTGTTTATTTTTCCGGGACCTATATTCACAATCATACCTCCAGTGAATTTTCTAAGCGAAAGCGAGGCGAAATGTTAGAGTATTCAGAAGGCTGTCTTTGTATTTTTCATGTACATACCCCCTGGATTAAATCCTAGGGGTGATAAAACGTCACCCCCACGATTTAACGTGGAGGAGGATATGTACATGAAGGGCCCTTGCTGGAGCACCCCAATTATAAAAGCCATATTTATTGGCACCGTCGACACAATTTTTCCGTTACGAGATTCGATCCATTGGCAGCGATAAGTCAGGGACGAGAGTTGGCTGAACTAACCACTACACCACGGTCTCTTCTGATGGTATAAGATTTAAAAAACATCATATAGGTAACTAGTGACAGAGCTGCAGCTGAATTTTGAACTGCTGGAGTTCTGAACAAAGATTTTAAGTTCTGAATTAGATTTTAAGTTCTGAACTAGATTTTAAGTTTTGAACTAGATATTAAGTTCTGAATTAGATTTTGTGAAAATAACATTTACCTGTACTGACAATTGTTAATTTTATCAAACGCAGGTGAAAAAATAGACTGCTGCTAGTGTGTATACAGTAGGACGGTTACAACTGGCTGTGAAAAACTGTATACAGTTCTGCCCGCCGCTGAATAATGCATAATACATTTGTGTTGTGCAATCACATTGACGAAACAGTTACCTGGACTGACAATTCTTGATTTTATCAAACGCAGGTGAAAATAGACTGTTGTTAGTGAGCATGCAATTGGCTGTGTAAAAAAATGTTTATACAGTTCTACTCGCTGGATAATATATTTACAGGTAATGACTTGACGAGTCAAAGGGATAACTACATCATTGACTTTAACACAGTCGCTGTGGAGTTATCTCCGTTATCTGCATCTACATAACGAAATGAAATCCAGCTATTAATTTGTATGAAAACGTTGATTTGATTATCTCATCTGCAACACGTTTGACCGAACGCGACTGAATACCAAAATACTTGCCAGCCGCGCACATTGACTTAAATATTTTTTCTTCACCGGTGCTTATGTTGAAATCTGACAACTCTGGGGTTTTTATCAAATTTACCAGCACACCCTGCAGAATTTTTGCTCTGTGTGACAATTCTCAGATTGGATAATTTATTATTAAACTTATCATTATCTATATGATCGATCACAAGACCATCTTCGATCACTCCGTTAAATACCTCAAACACGAAACGATGACAGAGATAATTTTCCTTCCCAACACTAAATTGGAGATAGCCAGTATTAATAACAAAACCAACTGTTTATTCAACCTGCAATTTCTAATTTCACCATTACGCGACGCTTCGTAATTATTGATGATGGTATGTCGAACAATTTCCTGGTTCATTTTATATAATAATGTCATTTGTCTAATTTATAATTTGTCTGAAACCTAGTTATATAATCGCGCTCACATTTCAGCACATCTTTATTATTTTTTTTTTTATAATATCGCTTAAGTTCACGGTATCTTTTCCCCCCGCCACCTGCGCACAATTGTGTTTTACCTCTGATCCCAACACCACATAGCAGACACTGTATTGGTCCTGAACTTCGGATGTTTTGGGAATGTTCCCCGCAGAATTCTTTTCTGCAGGATTTGTTACAAACAGTTACAGATCCTACCTTGAACCACTTGCACTGATTCAATATATATATATATATATATATATATATATATATCTTATTTTAATATTTGTCTTAAATATAATATGGAAGCGTTTGAGAGATTATCTGCAACTAAGCCCTGAAAGCTTCTAGATTTGATCTTGACAGACTAACCCCTGATTCGCGAAAGCAAGCTCTGACTGATCTGTTTGATATTATCAGAGATGCCAAAGACGAATTTCGTGATGATGGGGCATCTTACGTGTGGTCTACATTTAAAATTATACGCGACGACGATGTCAAGGACGGTACAATGAACGATACACGAGCGAAAACGATCATCGATTACCTCAATCAAAAATATCATTTCAGAATAAAGTTTATTGTGCAGGCGAATTCCGACACGTGGATTATCCGTGACAAACGTGACCCTGTCCTTGCTAATGGAAAAAACGCTCTGTTAAGTAAAGATTCCAAACCACGAATGTTGACTGGGATCGACAGACCATATCACGCTCGAGCGTATCCTGTGACAGCGGTCATTTACGGAACCTATCAGCTAAATGATAGACCCAACATTACTGATCTTACCCCGATGAGATTTTCAAAGCTGAATTGTGTAGCCGAGCGAGTAAGAGAACATTTTACAAATGCGAAGCGTGGAAACGGTTTAACTGATCTGCGATCTGAAAAAATAAACAAATGGGCTGAATCGGTTAAGGCTAAAGGAGCGTTAATAAACTATGTCGCTGAGTTATCAAGTAAATTAAAATTTCCAATGGTAGTAAAAACGTTAACGGGGAAGGTTTTATATGAATCAGTGAATAAAGTAAAGGGAGCGCCAATTGAAATTATTGACCACAATACTCAATCTTGGACCTCCGCGGTAACAATATTTCCACCAAATCGTGTTGTGAGATATTACTCCTCAGAGAGTTTTTGGAGTGGAATATTTGATGCTATCAGCCGAATAAGCAAAAACAACCCTGTGTGAGTATGGTTGTTTAAAAGTTCCGAAAAAGGCGAGTATGATCAATTTGTAAGACCTAACGGCGAATTATATCGTAAAGAATCTCTCCACGAAGAAATGAAAAAACTCGCACAGAGATACGCAGAAAATACTGAGCAATTATTAACTAATTGTTTTACAGTCCCGTCAGTTGCTGCCACGCTGCTCGAGAAAGAAATTCATGGAGACCAACACACGCTGAGTTACTTGAAGATGTCCAGAATAGTTGTATCGAATACGGACACGGCGGTTTGTGGAACACCAAGTATGATATAAGCGAGATGATTTCCCTGGACATGACCGCGTGTTATCCAGGAAGTTTTCTTGGGATGGGCGAGTGTGCTGGATATTTTGCGAGATTTGGTCATCCTTGTCATGAGATGGTAAGAGCATCGATTAATGGTCCATTACCCGATTTTGATCTAACAGGATTTGCTCGTGTAGCGTCGTTTGAATTCACTATGAATTTTCATCCGATTTGTTATATTTGGTTTGGCATTTTTCGGAGAAACGTTGGGCGCCAATAGTGTTATTACGATATATACTTGACAGTAAAATATTGATATCGTTGGTTGTCAGTGAAGCAATTATATCGTACCAAAAACAGACTTCGGTTTGATTACCAACACCGGAGCGTATCAGACTCGATGAAGTCATCGAAGAATGCAAACAGGAATATCCGGACCTACCCACGGATTTCATTGTTAATGATCCTTCTAATATTCTTAAGATTAAGCTCAGCAACAGTGAAAAAACAGCAACAGATTTCGATAGAAGAATAATCGCTAAATTTACTCAGTGTGGTGCATATGATCATAAACGAAATCACTCACGATTGATTATGGATGATGTTGAATTAGATTTTATAATTAATGATGCCACTGCGAGAGATATACTTTGTAATCGGGAAGACGCTTACTTGTCTGACGGAACAAAGTTGGGTACAATTGTTAGTTACATTGATGGAGAATCACACCAGTACACACATTTAAGATCTTCGATGCTCGCTTATGTTTCTATGAATTTGCTATCGATGATAAATATATTTCCTAGCACTGCAGTTAGAGTTGCAACGGATTCATTTTATATCGATAAAAGATATTCAGAGTTACTGGCTCGTTTCACAAGCAATGATGAATCATGGAGTTCGTGGAGAATAAAAAAGGAAATGGTACATTGTTATTGTGAATCCGGTGATGTTGCGTTAAAGACAGTTATTGTAAATCAGAATTATCAGAAATGTCGAATGCACCATCTGTGTATGATCCAGTATCCAGACAAAAAACCGTTTATTTGAACGGGGCGGGTGGTTCTGGTAAGACAACTCGAGTGATTGAATTATTTCGTGGAAAATCGAAGATATTCGATTCAGATATAATCGTGTTAACATCAACAAACAGACTTGCCAGGGAGATGAAACAACGAGGAGTTAATTCTAGTACTTATCACAGCTTTTTCAAATACAGCGGTGGTGTGTGGACTCCAGATCGAATAGGGGAGAAATATATTCCAAAGGTTATAATTTGGGATGAAGTGTGCACAATGCCGTTAGAAACATTAAAAACATTTCTCGATTGGTTATTAACAAAAAATACAGCTGTGATAATGTGCGGCGATCACGGTCAGCCACCTCCGTTTGTTGGACCATCTCCACACGATTGATTGAAGAATTTTGTTGATTATTACGACGTAGTGACTGATGATCATAGACCTCTCGATGCAGTATTAAAGGAATTTAAAACATTAATCAGACTACAACCGAATAAAATTCAATGTGAAATAATGCGTGAAATAATTTCAGAAACTTCCTTGAGCGACTTTTGGAAAACGTGGAAACCAAACGATTTGATAGTGGCAAGTAGAAAGACAGTCAGAGACACACTTCAGCAGCAGTTATTTCTATTACACAAGAACAAATTCCCAACACTGCCAGTGCCATAGTGTCATAGACCAGCTGATTCGCGGTTACAGAATATTGACGTTGATATACCAGGACAGTCAGGGGGAAACAGAATCTTGTGCTGAATGATATTGTCACAGTTGATGTCAATGTTGTTGAAACTGCACTGCGCGATTATAAATCCCCGTGGACGCTAGGATACGCAATGACGATTCATTCATCTCAAGGATTAACTATCTCTGATACAGTTGTCTGGATAGTTGATGATCGAATCGAGTGGTCAAACTTAGTTTACTTGGCTGTGTCCAGAGTCAGAAGAATACCTCAGCTGCGAAGGATTGTCTTGGATGAGTCAATGGCTGATGAAATTAATAATGAAAACAACAGTGACATAATCAGAAAAAATTAGCTGGTTACAGAGTGACAGAAAAAATAATCGAGAATTTGACCTTGATGTTGAATTAATCATGACACTGAAGCAAAAGCAGAATAATCATTGTGCAAGCTGTAATTGTATAATGTTGTGGCAGTATTCGTATAAACATTCAAGACAATTCACAGTAGATAGAAAAGATAATCGTCTTGGTCATACACGAGAGAATGTGATGCTGACCTGTCTCGAGTGCAACTGGCGTAGAGGCGCTAGTTAAGTGATGTAGGCGGTAATTGTGTGTCCTCGGGAATTACTTGTAATTGTTCACGTGTGAATCCACGTTGAGGAGCAGTCGAATCCAGCCTGTAGATTGCTGGTCTACCAGTAGATCTAGTTGTGTTAGATATCTTATGTGTAGTGATGCTCCAGATAGGATCAGTCGCTCTTCTTTTAACGTTTTCACGTTCACCTGGTTCATATAAATATCTCACAGTGACATCACCCAGTATTGGTTGTGCTGAAAAATCACGTCGTACGAGTATATGTTTTTTGGTAATTGCGTTGATAGGTTTCATGTTGGTTGTTCGAGTAAATTCATTATTTAATACAGTTATCACACCTGGTAATCTTGCGACCCATTCGCGTGATCTTATGTCCTGAATGAATTCCTTCGCGTATTGATATCTAAATAACCGCTCGGCAAGTGTTCGATTAAATCGCTCAACAATTGCCTCATCACGGTGAATTTCAGCATGTCCTCGTCTGATGGTGACATTATGTTGCTTCATCAGCGATGATACTGCACCCTGAAATTCTTTGCCAGGATCAACTTGTAAGAGATGTGGCCATTGTAGAGGTCCTCGTTGATAAATTCGTTCAAACGCAGAAGCAACCTCAGATGATGTTTTAGTCGCTAACGGTTCCGCATCTTTGTATCTACTTGCAACATCAACTACAGTTAACGCGTATTTATATGTTATTTGACGTCTTCGGATTTTAATGGTATCGTGTGGCAGATATAGTATATCAGCTTGGTGAACTTCATTTGGCACATTAACATTGAAATGCGCAAAGTGAATTTGTTTAGGCGGTGGTTGGTAAATTTGCCATATTGCCTGTTTGGATAACCAATTTTTAGCAGTAACACATGTAACTTTTGCTGCTTCAGTGAATTTAATAATTGCTGCGCTACCCTCCAGTATCCTTTTGGGGAATAATAAATCGACTCCATTATAATTAATTACCAGCACCTAGCGTTAATTTACCTTTCATCGCGGATGTTATTAACCAGCTAGCTAATTTTTCCTTGAGAGATTTATCAGTGATGGAATTTAACGCGTGAATTAATTTCACATCTGCGAGATGTCTATGCTGCAGATCTTTACTTTTATTAGCTACATCAGGAGTATGACACGCCTTATCAATAGCGTTTATCAGATACTCACCTGATTTTGGTTGATATTGGTAATCAAGTCTGATATCAAGTCTGGTTCCAGGGCCGCAATAACTATACCCTGGAAGATGTTTTTCTCCTGGATATTTAGCCCACGGAGTAAAGGTAGTTTTGTTAATTTTGCTGCGATGTTGCTTTTTTTAACTCGATTTTGACCTTGGTTTCTCACCTGACTTGCCAGTGGAAATAAATTTAAATTTCTTTGTACCTCATCGTTCACACTTGCCCGTAACCGCAGATCTATTACTTTTTGTTGTAATGGTTGTTAGATCACTTGTCGATGTGCGCGCCCTGCATTTCACACAATATAAATCCATATTCTTTTTATATATTTTCTAATGGAAATCACTGGCTTTTCTGCTACAAGGAAACGAGAACCAGATAAGCATCACGCAGCGCTGCCAAATTATGTTCGTAAGTAGTGAAAGGGGTGAGATTAGCGTCAATGGGAATTAGCATTACAAACACCCCCTGGGCGAGATTAGCGTCAATGGAAATTTAACATTAACCACCCTGGGCGAGATTAGCGTCAATGGAAATTTAACATGGGCAAAAAATCCTGGGTAAGATTAGCGTCAATGGAATTTAACATTGGAGAAAGGAAAAAAAAAGGAAATATTGAGATTAGCGTCAAAGGCATTCGAACAATGGAAAAAAAAAATATCGATTCTAGGGACAAAGGCAATTGAACATGGGGAATAGAGTTTGGGTCTGTCTAGGGACAAGTGGAATTGAACATGGGAATAAAGTGTGGGTTTGTCTAGGGACAAAGGGGAATTGAACATGTTAGAAAAAAAAAACTATTTTAGGGACAAGGGGAATTGAACATGGGATTTTTTTTTTTTTAAAAATTTTTTATAAAGGGGTAGGCAATTGAAAAGTCATTCTCTTTTCGAGAAATATGGCTGGCCCTGAAAAGGGCCTTTGGTTTCTTCTTCTTCTGCTTCTAATTTCTTCTTTTTCTCCACCAACTTTTTATTTTCTCACCTACACTCTTTTTCTTCTTTTTTTCTCCTCCTCTTCTTTCTTCTCTTCCTCCTCCTCTTCTTTCTTCCTCTTCTCATTTTCTTCTTCTTTTTCAATTTTTTCATTCCATTTTCTTATTCTTATCCTTTCCTCTTCATCCTCCTTCTCCTCCTTTATTTCCTTCATCACATCACTTATCATGTCTTTGCTTTCCTTAAGTTGTTAATCTCCATTTTTACTCTATGCGGACTATAAGAATAGTGGTCTTCATTGAGTCGTACTAGCATTTGTTCTATCATGCCCAAATTGTCAAGGACGTCTTGCAATGTTTGAAATGTATCGTGGTGGTTCGAAGCCATCTCCTCTGTAGAATGGTTTGAACGACGAATACTGTGGGTTCTTATACGAAAAGCGTGGACGTGAAGGAAAACATCCCCCTAACACATACAATTGTTATTACCTAGATCATGACCTAACATCGTGCGGACGTGAAAGAAAACATCCCCTACTTTTCTCATTTCATATAATATACTATCCACATAAGTGAAACAACAATAAACAAACCCCAAATCTACTATTTACACCCGCAAATCATTAAAACAAAATGCATAATCTACTATCCACACAATCGTACATGAGCGGTTACAAAACCCAAACTATACTCTCCACATACGCTAAGAAACAATAAACAAAATCCATATTCTACTATCCACACAATCGTACGTGAGCGGTTACAAAACCCAAACTATACTCTCCACATACGCTAAGAAACAATAAACAAAATCCATAATCTACTATCCACACAATCGTACGTGAGCGGTTACAAAACCCAAACTATACTCTCCACATACGCTAAGAAACAATAAACAAAATCCATAATCTACTATCCACACAATCGTACGTGAGCGGTTACAAAACCCAAACTATACTCTCCACATACGCTAAGAAACAATAAACAAAATCCATAATCTACTATCCACACAATCGTACGTGAGCGGTTACAAAACCCAAACTATACTCTCCACATACGCTAAGAAACAATAAACAAAATCCATAATCTACTATCCACACAATCGTACGTGAGCGGTTACAAAACCCAAACTATACTCTTCACATACGCTAAGAAACAATAAAGAAACCCATAGTCTACCATTCACACAAACTTACGTGAGCAGTTACAAACACACAAACACATACACTCTCACTATGAAAAAAGAGTTAGTGTTTATATTCACACTACTCTACCTACACACACACACACACACACACACACACATTGGCAAATTGATGGTTATTTCTTTTCTAGAGTATTGGATAGCCCTGAAAAGGGCTGTTTTTTGGAACTTCATGGACACCTGGTTAATGGTGGCACCTTCCAGGCCTGGCGCCACATACACATCTTGTTCCCCAGTTGCTTTTTACTTTTTTGGAGGAGAGAGCAGAGGCAGGATATGTGGCTTCAGAATCCCAATTTTCGGTTTCTGGGATTCTGAAATTTCTTCTTCGTTTCTCCTTTTCCTCCTCCTCTTCTTTGTATCTTCTCTCCTCCTCTTCTTTGTATCTTCTCTCCTCTTCTTTGTATCTTCTTTCCTCCTCTTCTTTGTATCTTCTCTCCTCCTCTTCTTTATTTCTTCTTTCCTCCTCCTCTCTCATCCTTCCTTCTTCCACAATGGCCTCCGCGGCCAGTTCGTTCAACAGGCGCCTGGCATATTCCCGATGAACATGAAGTTCCAATAGTTTCGCCAGTCTCGTGTTCATTCTGGTGTTGATCAATCAACAAGGGTAGCTGGACTGCCGAACGAGTTTCAATTTATACTAAAACTGCGGACGTGAAGGAAAATATCCCCCTAAAAAACATAAAATTGATCTTACCTAGATCATGACCAAAAAACAACGCGCGGACCTAAAAGAAACACTCACTCACTTTTTTATACTACCCATTCCTATTCTAAAATTTTTTTTCATTAATCACTCCAATATACTATTCACATACGCAAAGCAATTCAATCAAACCCCCCAAATCTACTCTCTCCACACCTCAAACAGCCAAAAAGAAAACATGATCTTAATCTACTATCCACACCAACGTACGTGAGATGTTACAAACACAAACACACAAACACATACCCTCACACTATAAAAAAGAGTTAGTGTTTATATTCACACTACTCTACCTACACACATTGGCAAATTGATTGTTATTTCTTTTCTAGAGTATTGGGGTAGCCCTGAAAAGGGCTGTTTTTTTTTTTTTTTTTTTTGCTATTTCAATCTTTTAGTTTCTAAGAATGCGATGTCCTCTGAGGATAGACTTTCTGGCGATAGGTCTGCTTCTTCAAAAAGAGAAGAAGAACTCTTTGGTGTCGATACGACAATCGACAAAGCCTCTCTCAGGTTCAGGTTCCTGCTGCTGTTGCTGCTGCTGTTGTTGTTGTTGCTGCTGTCTCTGAAGTCTGTACTTCTCTGTCCATTCTTCTTTCTCCCTGTTCACTTCTTCTCTGAAGAGTTCTTCTATCAAGTCTTCAGTGACTTTTAGCATTCTCACATTCTCTATCTCTTCTGGCTTCGGTATCAGACTGTGTCTGACCCTATGCAAATTCACGTAGGCTTCGTTGAGCTTAGCTAGTTTGGAGCACATCTTCGTAGGAGGATGAGTCGACAATGGATGGTTAGACTGGAAACAACCCGGTTCTTAAAGTCAAAGCGCGGACGTGAAGGAAAACATCCCTCCACGGTTTTCGAGCCGCAATGTTCAATGAGTGTCATGAGAGGGATAGTAAGAAGTCAAAGATCATAAATCAAACATTCTTATAGCCAAACAAATCACAAAGGCATTTTTTTCAAAACACATCATTTTTTATTCAAAAATCACTTAACACTAACCAACAACTCTAACATTTTTTAACAATAATCCAACAATATAACATCAAACATTTTTTTCAATTTACACTCTACTTTAAACAGGGTTGGCAAAGTTGTGAATGAAATTGTGATTTCCGCTGTTGCAAGTCATTGAGTCATGGATGGACACTACGTTTCCTAGCTTAAGACAACAAAATAAGCATGCTAGTCAAAAAATCAACGATTCACTTTCTCATCGTTTCTAGAAAAATCACGATCAAAATAAGTCACTAAATGTTCTTTTGCTGATAATAAGTGATCAATTTCGATCTCGACTTTCTCTTTGAATTTGTCAAAAGAGGGTTTTGATGTAATGGATGTCTCGAGTAGTTAATGGAGGACAGAAATGTTCACGCAAGTCTTTATACCACCAACGTAACACGTCTTTTGTAAACAGACTCCAAGCTTCGTCCAGATATTCGTTGAATTTTTCTTCTTGACTGATGTTTTGACATCCATAGTAGTCATGCTTCATCCATGTCGTAATTGTGTCTGCCAGGTATGTAGCACAGTAGGAGACCAATTGCTGTTCTTGTTCTGGCCATCTCGACTTGATCACGATGTCCTTTTCGTCTTTGTGTTGGGATTCTCCTTCCACGGTCTCCTCACATTCCATCTTCAAAGCTTCTCCACTAGGTAAAGAGGGATAACAGTCTTCCATGGCTTCAAGTAATCTAGAATGACTTCTCTCAAACTGTTGATTTCTATCGTATTATCGAATTCTGCATACAGGATGACGTTCAACGTTACATCATCATCACCGATTCTGTTTCCGAACTGAATTTCCACACGAATCTGGTCGGATTTTATAGGGTGGAAATGTCCCTCGTCGCTGCCTTGGTCTGGAGTGAAATCAAAAGCCCACAAAGCATAGCCTCCGTCATAATCGTCGTACGTAATGCCGTGACTGGTGTTGGTTCCTAACTGTCCAGTGGCTTCGTACAAGGACAAGTACGATCTCAAGTAATTCTTCTTCTCAAAGTCAGGTTCGAAAGGTCGGGTACACAAGGTCTTGCCATCGCGACTGACTTCAATCTTGGACACGTTGAAGTGATGAAAGTTGAAAGGATTTTTAGTGATAGCTCCGTTGAAGGCTTCATTTGAGACCATACCAAGGATCAAACGTTTGGGTAGCTGTCCTTGGAACAGATGATCTTCGATCATGGATCGCTGTCCCCTAGGAATGGTGAAAGTTTTCACTTCTACGCGTCGGATCGGATACTTGGTGGTAGTTCTGCTCAACGTCTGACTGATGTCGTTACCTACTTTAGGTAACACTTCCACACGACGTACGTAGAGTCTGGCTTCTTGGATTTTGGTTTTGTACTCGCCAGCATCAGCCAATAAATGGAAAGCGGTACTGCTCCGATTCAGTCTCAGGCGGACATCCACCCCGTTCAGCAAATATTTTTCTTGCAACCACATGTCCAAATGCAAACGATCCATCAGTTCTAAACTTTGGTTGGGTCCTATGATTCTCTTTCTTCGTTCTACAAATCCCTCATTGGTGGTTGTTTTTGATTTGGGGTCAGCTTCAAGACCTGTTTTATCAAATTCGCCCGCTTCGTCAGGTTCCCATAGCACGCAGCATTGAGATGAGTGTTCTTGGCGTCTATTCCGTACGTCAAGAGATTTTCCAGGTATGCACGGTAAGGGTAAGTATCCATGCTGCTGCTAACCAGTTTGTTGTTCAAGCACAAGTCCACTGAGCTGAACAAGGAATGCATGAAATTGTTGACGGGAGCTACTGGCTCGGTGTCTATAGCATTTCCATCCTTATCTAGAACTTTGACTTTCAGGTACAAGTAACTGCTATTCAGATCGATGTAATCTTCGGGCTGTCCTTTGATTTCAAACTCGATGGGAGCGGAATCGGTCAATGAGGAGACGGGATGAAATTCCACCCATTGGGATTCTTGCATGGTCATCATGGTGGGGGGCATGGCAAACAGATCTAGTTCCGTCTTGGAACAGGCGCAAGACTCTCGGTGCATCATTTTTTTGTTGCAGTGTCTCAATAATCGAAAACGTCTAAGTCTCGAACGGTTCTTCTTTTCTTGGCCTTTCTAGCTTGAAGTCTGGTGAAAGGGTGTTTTCTTCGTCGTCTCTTTCTGCCTTGTCCTTGCTGAATGCTTGACTCGGTAGCGTGCAGGGCATTTATAGGTGTGTCTTGTCGGCCCAAAAGGTCTTTACCCGTTTGCAGCAAGACATTTTTGCCTGCCCTCATGAAGGCTTCTTTAGGGTTTTGTTTGTCGATGATGACATTTTGGAGAAATTCTTTGCCTTGTGTCAGTGCCGCATCTTTCAAGGCGTGCAATCCGCGTGTCACCATCTGTTTCAACACCGGGGCCACCCAACGAAAGGCTGATTTTAACATATCTCCTAAACCGTGTCCTCGCTGTCGTGCAACCCCTCGATACACTGGATAGATGACTTACGAGTCGTGAGAGAACCGTTTTCGAAAATGGAGTTTCACCGTGACTTTTAATTTGGTGAATGGAATATTTTGTCCCAAATCTCCTTTTATAGCAATGTTGACCGTGTCCAAATACGACTTGCTGACAGGCAAATAATGAGGATGCACAAATTCCCGGTGGACGTGATAGGTGTTTCCACCTTCCTGGTCACTGGTCGTGGTACTATCCACTTTGAAAGGAATGACACGCAGTAACGGTACAGAGGTGTGTCCCCCCACGTTATACTCCACCACATCGGAGTACACGAACATCAAATTTAGTCCTTGGTTCAGTTCTACAGGGAATCAAAAAAACTTGTAAACTTCCGTATTGCTGTTGATCTTCGGTTTAAAATTTGGAGCCATTTTTGTGTCTCCACCTAAAATATCAAACAAGTCGCGATTAAAACTGATGGACAAAGTTTGGGTATCCTGAAATTTCATCAGTAAGCGACGAGCCACTTTGTGGTACTCCAGGGTGACACTTTTTTTGACTCTGTTCAGGGCTTTGCCAAAGACGAACTCGAACCTGGAAGTAATGGTGTCCACCAAATGTTGGCCATTAAAATAAAACCCTGCCGGAATTTTCAAGGTGTAGATATTGAAGGGTGAATTGTTGGATGGTCTTGTGTCCCCTGAAAACCCGATGTCATTCATGGCTTCTTGTAATTGTTGGTTCATGATTTCGACCTCAAAAGTGTTTTGCTTTTCGGTGATGTTTTGGATTTGTGTAGGGTGAATCATTTCTACTAAAGCCACTTCCCAATGGGCTTCGTGATCTAACTGGATGGCTTGAGGTAATTTAGCCGTGTAACAGCACAACGTGTTGTGGGGAAACACCTCCATGGAACTGTCACTGGGTAAGGTTAAGTAAAATTGGTTTTCGTGACTCATAATTCCAGAGTTCTGTGGCTGTCCGAGGGGTTAATGGATGTCAGAGGCGTGTCTCCGCCCAAAATGGGGTTCTGGTTGTGGTTGTTGTTGGAGTGGTGACTGGCACTGGCACTGGATGCAAGGTTCCCGTGGTTCCCGTTCGAGGAGAATTTCAGGGAGGGATTGGGAAGCAGGTAACCGATGCAACTGCTCAATAAAATGGTCCACAATTGTTTGTCTCCTTGTTGCAAACTCAAATTGGCAATGGCTGCCCCGATGACACAATACACCACGAAGATTTGGCAGAAAAAGACGATTTGCGTTTTAGGCACACGTTCTCCACACCACACCCACAAGGGTTGTTTTTGTAAATCTTGCACAGAAGAACTAGGTGAAGGAGGAGTGGTCGACGTAGCTGCGTCTGTGTGAAAGGGCATGATGGTCACTTCTTTTTATACTCGATGACTTGCGAAGCGTCGATCCAAGAATCAAAACTGGGTGGAGATCCTTTCCAACGTACTTTCAATTCTTTGACACGTCGTTTGCCCACTTTACGGGTTCTGCGTTCGAGAATGCTTTCGATGTCGTACACGTCGTCTTCTTTTTTGGTGACACGTTGTAACTCGGGCAAATAAAACGTTCCTTTGAGCACTTCTCCGTTCATGTCTTCCAATTTATAGACGGCAGGATGACGGCCATGCACTCGTCCAGTGACGCGAAACCATTCGGTCGTCCAGTTAGGTAAGTAAACTTTGTCGAAAGTGCGTTTGGTTTTGCCAATGCGCACCCAATCTCCTACGGCCAACTCTCCACTTTTCTTGGGGACAGCCCTCGTCGGGGACGTACCGAACAGACGCTCAAACACCAACACTTCGTTGTCGGGAGTCACGTCTTGCGGGGCACGTCCGATGCATCGATGGTAAGATTGGTTGTACGCTTGCACCAGGTGCGGTAAGATGTCGATGTACTTCAGAGTGTGGTGATGCGTAAAATATTTCCACATGCGTTCTTTCAAAGTGCGTTGAAAACGTTCCACGATGCTGGCTTTGGTTTCGGGATACTCGGTGGAAAAAAATGAATGTCACGTTTCTTTAATTCTTTTTGGAAAGCTTGGTTCAGAAATTCGGTGCCTTTGTCCGTTTGCCATCGAAGAGGGTGACGACCGCTTTGTTTCAACACCCGTTGCAGGGCTCGCACTAACTCGCTGCTCGATTTGGAAGTCAAGGGCAAGACCCAGGCAAATTTGGAAAAGACGTCGATGACACAAAACAAATATTTGTAGCCACGATTGTAGCTGGCCAAATGAGAGACATCGGCTAAATCGGCTTGCCATTGATGATCGATGCCTTCCACTCGGGTGCGACTTCTGGCAAACTTGCGTCGAATGGGTTTGTGTAAAGTGTAGGTAGCTTGTTCTTGTAACCATCGTTGCACTTGAGGTAAACGGAGACTTTTCAGTCGCGTTTTGGCAGCACGATACAATTTTTGAACTCCTGCGTAACCTGCAGGATGCGAGGGATCGTAGTAAATGCTGGCTAAGACTTTTTCCATTTTTTGTGTTGGTTGGTGTGTTAATAAGGCACCCACTCTTGGAAGATACTACTCTTTTTCTCTTGGGGTACTTTCTTGGATTGCAATGCTTTGCGTGTGCGACCAGCAATAGGTGTTGAAGAGGAGGATGTCTGAGCGGGGGATATCGGTTCTTGTTTCACTTCTGTCTTCACTTCTGTCTTCACTTTCTTTTTCTCTTGTGATGAAGAAGGGGTGGCCATCGTCTTTTTAATCCATCCAATTCTGGAGGTAGGTGGTGTTGTTAACTTGCGTATTTTTTCTGGTGGAGTTTGAAACCCTTCTTCTTCTTCTTCTTCTTCTCCTTTTTCCATCTTGGTCACTGGTAGTGGTGGTACTGGTACTGGTACTGGTGATGGTGCTGGACTTTTCATCAAGGTCTTAAAATCTTTCAGAGTGGGTAGATCTGTTTCGTCTAAAGCTTTCTGGTGAAAGAGTTGCAGTCGTTGCAAGAGTTGACCGTACTTTTGCGATTTTTCTGTTTCGGACAAATCTTGGCGATCCATCAAGGACTGCAATTCGTGTTGTAACTGGGACATCTCGCTCGCATTGGGATTGGGAGGTAAATGCGGGGTGCGTTGTTCTTGCCACCGATGGTATTCCATCCATCGTTTGTAAGGCACTAAAGCTAGTTTTCGTCCTTCCATAGGGTTGTCAGGGGTCAATTCTGAGATCTTGGGACTTCCGAGGGCCTTTTTATCTTGCTTCCACCAGTCCTCCCAACATGGTTCCCAAGACTCCTTTCAGTATGGGGCCTAACAAGAGAGGCAAATTGCCTCCACGTTGGACCAACATCTTCTTCTTTTGACGAATGGGAATTTTCTTTCGAACCATTTGGCAAAGAACGTGACGATGTTTGCTTAAGCATTGTTTCTGGTGTTTGGACAAAGGGATCGTGCCTTTCAAAACGTTCAAACAACATTCGCACACGGTATCGATGACCTCTTTGGAGGCCGATTGAATGAGTTTTTTTCGTAGAGCTGAAGAAGCTTTGGACAGGACAGATAACATGTCCCCATGTTTGACTAAACGTGGTGGTAGTCCTTTTCTTTTCTTTCCTTGGGGTTTTCTGGAGGGTGACATCTTCGAGTCTTCAGGAGCACCAAAAAAACACTGATACCCCCGACTTGGTCACAGGTCTTTTTTATACTGGAACGCGTCGCCACTGATTGTCTTTACGGCGTATCAGTTTGAGGACAGGCATGACACGTCGTGGAAGGGTACGCAACGGATTAAATCGAGCCAGTTCTTGCTTGGACAAATCCAGTAAACTTTGTAACATACCCGATCTTTCATGGACTTTGATTTTGGGAGAAGGTACTTTGTGAGCAGCAGCCACTACCACTAAATTGGAGGGTCCTGCCACTGGGGAAGTTCTTTTTGGGGTCATCAACGGAGAAGTTCTTGGTGTGATCAACGTCTCCAAGTACTCTTCAGTTCTTGGTGTCATCAACGGAGAAGTGGATGAACATGAGGCTGCCGGAGATGCGGTCCCCGCCGTGGCAGGTCGTGGTTTGCGGGTGTAAGGTTGCGTCCTGGCCGAAGTGCCTCTCTTGCGACTAGTTTTCTTCTGTGGACTTTTCTTTTTCTAGGGGCTTCTTTTCTTTTCCCGGGGTGGTGTCTGGTAAGAGGAGGGTCCCGCCACTGGAGACGTTCTTCTTGGGGACCTGGTCTTTTTATTTTTCTTCTTGGGGCTTCGTTGGACTTTTTTCTTGGGGATAACTTTGGGGGCATTAGGATCCCATCTTAAGAGTGAGCTAATGATGACCCCTCCTAGAGTACCACTCCCTCCAGGTTTCAAAATGATTTGTTTTTTGGTCTGAGTGTCGATGCGGGGATCGGCCAGTTGGACCAAAGCGACTTTGTTTCGATCGAAAAAGCGTTTGGTTTGATGAGGAATCTGAATGATTGCTTGGAGTATTTGACGTGCCGTCACCGTGAACCATCGTAAGACTTCTTTGAGACTAGCTTCTAAGACGCGCTCGTATTTGTGGATTTTTTTCTCGACTGATGCCAAACAAGGCACGAATCAATTTGACGGGAAGATGCGACTGAAGGGACGTCATGTTCGCAGTGTGAGTGAGACAGACGAAAAAGGGTCTGAGGTTTTTATTCTTGCGAGGTATGAAAATCCACAAAATCCCAATGTACCTCTTCTGAAAGTAAGTCCGGGTTCCCTTGGGCGGTCTCCACTGCTGGTGCACCCCAATGGATCGTTTTCTGAGTTTCCGTCATGTTGAATCACTGTCGCATAGATTCACAGCACACAGGCGCTAGCGAATCTATATACACCACATGACGTCACAGACTGCTCTCTTCGGATTGGATGCGGACTGATTTAATTTTGTAACGCGTGTTTGGATTGGTGAATGAACTCAATCCGTTTCAATCCTTCCTCTACCTATAAATAAGCGCAGTTCACTGCATTGATTCACCTGTTCTCGATGTGGACCACAGTTGAATCATCCACCCTTGTGTCTTCCATGATGTTTAGGACGGACATGCTCATGTATGTCCGGTCCAAGTAGACTGTTGTTGATAGGACAGATACTAGTCTATGGATGAGAAGAGTTTACATAGAAAGACAAGGATGCCTCAAGAGGGTACTTGTGTATGGACCTGCAGTTAGAAGGAGTTTAAGAAGAAGAAGATGTGACAGATGCCGTCTATGTTAATATTAATATTAACATAAACCCAAAGGCCCTTTTCAGGGCCAGCCATATTTCTCGAAAAGAGAATGACTTTTCAATTGCCTACCCCTTTATAAAAATTTAAAAAAAAAAAATCCCATGTTTAATTCCCCTTGTCCCTAAAGTAGTTTTTTTTTTTCTAACATGTTCAATTCCCCTTTGTCCCTAGACAAACCCACACTTTATTCCCATGTTCAATTCCCCTTGTCCCTAGACAGACCCAAACTCTATTCCCCATGTTCAATTGCCTTTGTCCCTAGAATCGATATTTTTTTTCCATTGTTCGAATGCCTTTGACGCTAATCTCAATATTTCCTTTTTTTTCCTTTCTCCAATGTTAAATTCCATTGACGCTAATCTTACCCAGGGTTTTTTGCCCATGTTAAATTTCCATTGACGCTAATCTCGCCCAGGGTGGTTAATGTTAAATTTCCATTGACGCTAATCTCGCCCAGGGGGTGTTTGTAATGCTAATTCCCATTGACGCTAATCTCACCCCTTTCACTACTTTCGTATGATTATCACAGGTCCATCTGGAAGTGGTAAGACGCAGTTGTTACTTAATTTAATAATGAAGTGGATGAGGTGGGATAAACTATATCTGGTAGCTCCATCTGTAGACGATCAACGATGCTATGATGTAATAAAAGATTATAATGAGAGCGCAAAACCATTAATCGGAGATGATGTTGTTGAATTTATAAATGACATTAATGAAGCACCAAGTAATGATTCCACTGACGGGTCAATTAACAATTTAGTGTTTACGATGATATTATGCTGGACAAACAATCAAACCCTGCCAGGATATTTTCCAGAGGTAGACACAAAAACGCAGATGTAATTTATGTAACCCAGCGGTATACACAGATTCCTAAAGTGATCAGGGATAACTGTCATATTCTTACTGTCTTTAACGGAGTTGATACTCACACGTTACGAAATATTCATCAGACCTGGTGTAGTGGTGATATGGACATAAATACGTTTAGAAATTTCTTTAGTCGTGCTAAAATAACCCCGCACAGATTTATAACAATAAATTTACATGATCCTCGAACACGGTATCGAATCTGGTTAGATACAATTTTTAATTCATAGCTGCAGGGAGGGCGACGCATTTTTTTAACGATTTTTGCGATCCCCCAGGAAGGCTTAATTTGCGAAAATACAGGTGAACCAATTAGAGCTTGTTCGCCCTCCCTGCTGCTCAGTTGAATGGTTGGCTGTCATTAGTGGGAAGGAGAGCTCGGGAATGGTCCTGGTTGTTTCACATCGCTGGTTTCGTGTTGCATTTGCCTGGTGTTTCTCGTGGTTTTTTTTTTTCTCGTCTTTTTCTTGTTTTTCCCCAAAATGTTCTAAAAAAAGGGGGGATGTTCTATGCTGTTTATAGAGGTTGTTAGTATAAATCATGTATGAAGAGACATTTTCAAGGTTATTATGGTATTACTAGTCGAGATGTTTAGGGTGTGCTTCCAACGTTATGTTATTCATAATGTTTAGGGTGTGCTTCCAACGTTATGTTATTCATAATTTTTAGATATTGCCTCTTTAAGTTATTTATTTATTAATGTTTTCAGAGATTGAATGTTATTTATACTTTATTTAGCAAGAGACCGGAGTCCTAGCCGATTACAGGGTTCGTTAAGGACATCTAAGTAGTTAAGTGGGGCGATATAGCGTCAATGGGACTTAGCATTAAAAAATACCCTGGGGGGATATAGCGTCAATGGGAAATTTAACATTACGGAAACCCCTGGGGGGATATAGAGTCAATGGGAAATTTAACATCACGGAAACCCCTGGGGGGATATAGCGTCAATGGGAAATTAACATGGGAAAAAATCGTGGGCCTGTTGAACCTCAATCACACAAAGCCAGACAAAGTCATACAAAGCCTAACAAATCCTCACAAAGCCTGACAGTCATAAAAGTCATTTTAGACAAGTGTATTTATATTGTAAATTATATTGACGAATAAATTAACAAAACAAGGATTAGTTTTCAACATAATTATGCCAAATTAAATAGCCAATAAAATTTGGCGGCAAAGTTCGAATTAGAATAGTAAGAAAATCGTATGTAAAATTTTCATTGTAAGTTTAAAAACGTTTCTTTCCTTGTACTGAGTTAAATATATAAGAAAAAAACAATGATCATAGACAAAGCAAACAGTTTCTAGTTCTGTTATATTTATTGATATAAAGTATGTATCAACACTATATATTATCAAATATTTTTAGAATGTTACAATATTGTACAAATAATAATAAGAAAATGTTTGAGAAAATGCAAGATTTAATATTTAACGTAATTCACAATAGTTATATATGTATTTGCGCTTCTTTGCTGTGTTTAGTGGGACCGATACGTCTTGGAGACGAATGTTATTGGGCGCGACATTGCCCATAGTCACAAAAACAATACGATAATAATTATAGCTGGTAACAGCGACAACTTATGTAAATGGGTATACCAAAACAAAATATTATATCCTTGCTATTATTTGGAGAAAATTATAATTATCTTGAGAAAGAGAAAAGAAAATATTTAAAATAGCCAAATGTCTCTCTCTCCCAGTGCGCACGTAGAGACGGCACTAAACTATTAAGGGGAAGCTGATAAAATAATAGTATAAGACGCGGCACAGGAAGAGATCAGGTTGGAAGGAGAAGGAAGAAAAGAAGAAATCGTATATTAGAATAAATAAGGCATTTATAACAAGCCAAATTAACATATATTTCCATATTTATGTCATATTTAAATTGTTTTAAATTACGAAAGACCATTTTTATAATGTCAGTAGTTAAGTGGGGCACATTAGGGACAATGGGACTTAGCATTAAAAAGACCCCTGGGTCAGATTAGGGACAATGGAAATTTAACATGGAGAGAAATCGTGGGTCACTTTAGGGACAATGGGAATTTAACATAGAGTTTGGGTCTGTCTAGGGACAAGGGAAATTAACATGGGGAATAGAGTTTGGGCTTTTGGGATTTTTTTTTTTTTTTAAATTTTTTTAAATTTAAATTTAAATTTAAATTTAAATTTAAAAAAGGGGTAGGCAATGGAAAGGCTATCTCTTTTCGAGAAATATGGCTGGCCCTGAAAAGGGCCTTTGGGTTTTCTTCTTCTTCTTCTGCTTCTAGTTTCTTCTTTTTCTCCACCAAGTTCTTATTTTATCTCCAACACTCTTTCTCTTCTTTTCTTTCTTTTTTTTCTCCTGCTCTTCTTTCTTCTTCTCTTCCTCCTCTTCTTTCTTCCTCTTTTCATTTTCTTCTTCTTTTTCAATTTTTTCATTCCATGCTCTCATCCTTATCCTTTCCTCTTCATCCTCCTTCTCCTCCTTTATTTCTTTCAACAGATCACTGATGATTACCTTCATTTTTCGCAAATTGTTTATCTCCATCTTCACTCGATGGGGACTATAAGAATAGTGATCCTCGTTTAGGTTAACCAACATTTCCTCTATCATTCCTAAATTGTCGAGGACGTTTTGCAATTTTTCCATTTTGTCCATTTGGTTAAAAGCCATCTTCTTTTTTATTCTTTGCAGAATGGTTTGAACGACGAATACTGTGGGTTCTTATACGAAAAGCGCGGACGTGAAGGAAAACATCCCCCTACTTTTTCATTTCATATAATAAAACCCAAACTATACTTTCTCATTTCATATAATAAAAACCCAAACTATACTCTCCACATACGCTAAGAAACAATAAACAAAATCCATAATCTACTATCCACACAATCTTACGTGAGCGCTTACAAAACCCAAACTATACTCTTCACATACGCTAAGAACAATAAACAAATCCATAATCTACTATTCACACAATCGTACGTGAGCGGGTACAAACACAAACACAAACACACAAACACAAACACACAAACACATACGCTAAGAAACAATAAACGAATCCATAATCTACTATCCACACAATCGTATGTGAGCGGTTACAAAACCCAAACTATACTCTCCACATACGCTAAGAACAATAAACTAATCCATAATCTACTATCCACACAATCGTACGTGAGCGCATACAGAACCCTAACTATACTCTTCACCTACGCTAAGAAACAATAAAGAAACCCATAATCTACTATTCCCACAAACATACCTTAGCTCTTACAAGCACCATCACACAAACACATACCCTCACACTATCTTAAAAAAGAGTTAGTGTTTATAATCACACTACTCTACCTACACACATTGGCAAATCGATCGTTATTTCTTTTCTAGAGTATTGGGTAGCCCTGAAAAGGGCTGTTTTTTTGTTTGGAACTTCATGGACACCTGGTTAATGGTGGCACCTTCCAGGCCTGGCGCCGCATACACATCTTGTCCCCCAGTTACTTTTTACCTTTTTGGGGGAGAGAGCAGAGGCAGGATATGTCGCTTCAGAATCCCAATTTTCGCTCTCTGGGATTCTGAAATTTCTTCTTCTTCTCTCCTTTTCCTCCTCCTCCTCTTCTTTGTATCTTCTCTCTTCCTCTTTGTATCTTCTTTCCTCTTCTTCTTTATATCTTCTCTCCTCCTCTTCTTTGTTTCTTCTTTCCTCCTCCTCTCTTATCCTTCCCTCCTCCACAATGGCTTCCGCGGCCAGTTCATTTAATATGCGCCTGGCATATTCCAGATGCACATGAAGTTCCAACAGTTTCTCCAGTCTCGTGTTCATTTTTGGTGTTGATCAATCAACAAGGGTAGCTGGACTGCCGAACGAGTTTCAATTTATAGTGAAAGCGCGGACGTGAAGGAAAACATCCCCAAAAAACATAAAATTGATCTTACCTACATCATGACCAAAAAACAACAACGCGTGGACCTAAAAGAAACACTCACTCACTTTTTATGCTACCCATCACTATTTTAAAATTTTTTATAAATCACTTCAATAGACTATCCACATACGCAAAGCAATCCAATCTAACCCCAAATTTACACCTCAAACACCAAAAAAAAAAAAAAATCTACTATCCATACCAACTTACTTAACCACTTACAAACACAAACACACAAACACATACCCTCACATTTTTTTTAAAAAAGAGTTAGTGTTTATTTTCACACTACTCTACCTACACACATTGGCAAATCTATTGTTATTTCTTTTCTAGAGTATTGGGTAGCCCTGAAAAGGGCTGTTTTTTTTGTTTGCTATGGCATTCTTTTTAGTTTCTAAGAATGCGATGTCCTCTGAGGATAGACTTTCTGGCGATAGGTCTGCTTCTTCGGAAAGAGAAGAAGAACTCTTTGGTGTCGATACGACAATCGACAAAGCCTCTGTCAGCTTCAGGTTGCAGCTGCTGCTCTTGTTCTTGTTGTTGCTGCTGTCTCTGAAGTCTGTACTTCTCTGTCCATTCTTCTTTTTCCCTGTTCATTTCTTCTCTGAAGAGCTCTTCTATCAGGTCTTCAGTGATTTTTAACATTCTCACATTCTCTATTTCTTCTGGCTTCGGTATCAGACTGTGTCTGACCCTATGCAAATTCACGTAGGCTTCGTTGAGTTTAGCTAGTTTGGAGCACATCTTCTTAGGAGGATGAGTCGACAATGGATGGTTAGACTGGAAACAACCCGGTTCTTAAAGTCAAAGCGCGGACGTGAAGGAAAACATCCCCCCACACGGTTTTTGAGTCGCAACGTTTAGTGAGTGTCATGAGAGGGATAGTAAGAAATGAAAGAGCATCAATCCAACATTCTTATAGCTAAACAAAAGACAAAGGCATTTTTTTTCAAAACACAACATTTTTTATTCAAAAATCACTTAACACTAAACAACAACTCTAACATTTTTAACAATAATCCAACAATATATCATCAAACAATTTTTTCAAAACACAACATTTTTATTCAAAAATCACTTAACACTAAGCAACAACAACTCTAACATTTTTTAACAACAATGCAACACTAAAAGTTTCTCCACTAGGTAAAGAGGGATAACAGTCTTCCATGGTTTCTAGTAATCTAGGATGACTTCTCTCAAACTGTTGATTTCTATGGTATTATCGAATTCTGCATACAGGATGACCTTCACCGTTTCATCAGGGTCTCGGTCTTTAAACTGAATTTCCACACGAATCTGGCCGGATTTTATAGGGTGGAAATGTCCCTCGTCGCTGCCTTGGTCTGGAGTGAAATCGAAAGCCCACAAAGCGTAGCCTCCTGCATAATCCTCGTACGTAATACCGTGACTGGTATTGGTTCCTAACTGTCCGGTGGCTTCGTACAAGGACAAGTACGATCTCAAGTAATTCTTCTTTTTAAAGTCAGGTTCGAAAGGTCGGGTACACAAGGTCTTGCCATCGCGACTGACTTCGATTTTGGACACGCCAAAGTGTTGAAAGTAGAAAGGATTTTTTTCGGCAGCTCCGTTGAAGGCTGTATTCTCGACGATACCAACGATCAAACGTTTGGGTAACTGTCCTTGGAACAGATGATCTTCGATCATGGATCGCTGTCCCTTGGGAATGGTGAAGGTTTTCACTTCCACGTGTCGTATGGGATACTTGGCGGTCGTTCTGCTCAACGTCTGACTGATGTCGTTTCCCACTTTAGGTAACACTTCCACACGGCGTACGTAGAGTCTGGCTTCTAGGATTTTGGTTTTGTAACCGTCACTATCAGCCATCAAATGGAAAGCGGCACTGCTACGATTCAGTCTCAGACGGATATCCACCCCGTTCAGCAAATACTTTTCTTGCAACCACATGTCCAAATGCAAACGATCCATCAGTTCTAAACTTGTGTTGACTCCCGTGATTCTCTTTCTTCGTTCTACAAATCCGTCATTGTTGTCTTTCTTTTCATCAGTTTCCAAATTTTCAAACTTGGTAGGTTCGTCAGCTTCCCATAGCACACAGGCATTGAGATGAGTCTTCTTGGCATCTATTCCGTACGTCAAGAGATTTTCCAGGTAGGCACGATAAGGGTAAGTATCCATGCTGCTACTGACCAGTTTGTTATTCAAATACAAGTCCACTCCACGGAACAAGGAATGCATGAAATTGTTGACGGGAGCTACTGCTTCATCGTCTATAGCACCTCCAGTCTTATCTAGAATTTTGACTTTCAGGTACAAGTAACTGCTATTCAGATCGATGTAATCTTCGGGCTGTCCTTTGATTTCAAACTCGATGGGAGCGGAATCGGTCAGTGAGGAGACGGGGTGAAATTCCACCCACTGGGATTCTTGCATCGTCATCATCGTGGGGGGCATGGCAAACAGATCCAGTTCCGTCTTGGAACAAGCGCAAGATTCTCGGTGCATCATTTTTTTGTCTCTTTTCTCAATAATCGAAAACGTCTAAGTCTCGAACGGTTCTTCTTTTCTTGGCCTTTCTCGCTTGAAGTCTGGTGAAAGGGTGTTTTCTTCGTCGTCTCTTTCTGCCTTGTCCTTGCTGAATGCCTGACTCGGTAGCGTGCAGGGCATTTATAGGTGTTTCTCGTTGGCCTAAAATGTCTTTGCCCGTTTGCAGCAAGACATATTTGCCTGCCCTCATGAAGGCTTCTTTAGGGTTTTGTTTGTCGATGATGACATTTTGGAGAAATTCTTTGCCTTGCGTCAGTGCCGCATCTTTCAAGGCGTGCAATCCGCGTGTCACCATCGGTTTCAACACCGGGGCCACCGAACGAAAGGCCGATTTTAACATATCTCCTAAGCCGTGTCCTCGCTGTCGTGCAACCCCTCGGTACACTGGATACATGACTTAAGAGTCGTGAGAGAACCGTTTTCGAAAATGGAGTTTCACCGTGACTTTTCCTTTGGTGAATGGAATATTTTGTCCCAGATCTCCTTTTATAGCAATGTTGACCGTGTCCAAATACGACTTACTGACAGGCAAATAGTGAGGATGGACAAATTCGCGGTGGACGTGGTAAGTGTTTCCACCTTCCTCGTCAGTGTTCGTGGCAGAATCCACTTTGAAAGGAATGACACGCAGTAACGGTACGGAGGTGTGTCCCACCACGTTGTACTCCACCACATCGGAATACACGAACATCAAATTCAGTCCTTGGTTCAGTTCTACCGGGGCACGAAATAACTTGCTAAAAGACTCGTTGTCGTAAACGATGGGTAATTCGTTTTTCTTGATCATGGTCTTTCTCATGTCCATGTCTCCGCCCAACATGTCAAACAATTCAGGACAAAATAAAATGGACAGGATTTTACTCCGTTCAAATTTCATCAAGAAGCGACGAGCTGCTTTTTGGTACTCCATGGTGACATTTTTGTTGACATGCTCCAAAGCTTTCAGAAACACGACATTAAACCTGGAGGTTATGGTGCTGACCAAATGTTGACCACTAAAATAATAGCCTGGGGGAATGAACAAGTGATAGGTGGTGTACTTTTGTGCACGGGTTTTCTTGTCATATTTGACATTGCTATCCATCCACTGTTGCATTTGCTCGTCATGAACTTCCACATCAAAAAAATTTTGATTGGGAAGGACATTGAGGACTTGGGTCGGGTGAATCATTTCTACTAAAGCCACTTCCCAATGGGCTTCGTGATCTAACTGGATGGCTTGAGGTAATTTGGCCGTGTAACAGCACAACGTGTTCTTGGGAAACACCTCCATGGAACTGTCACTGGGTAAGGTTAAGTAAAATTGGTTTTGGTGACTCATAATTCCAGAGTTCTGTGGCTGTCCGAGGGGTTACTGGACGTCAGAGGCGTGTCTCCGTCTAAAATGGGGTTCTGGTTGTGATTGAAGTGGTGACTGGCACTGGCACTGGACACAAGGTTCCCGGGGTTCCCGTTCGAGGTGAATTTCAGGGAGGGATTAGGAAGCAGGTAACCGATGCAACTGCTCAATAAAATGGTCCACAATTGTTTGTCTCCTTGTTGCAAACTCAAATTGGCGATGGCTGCCCCGATGACACAATACACCACGAAGATTTGGCAGAAAAAGACGATTTGCGTTTTAGGCACACGTTCTCCACACCACACCCACAAGGGTTGTTTTTGTAAATCTTGCACAGAAGAACTAGGTGAAGGAGGAGTGGTCGACGTAGCTGCGTCTGCTGTGTGAAAGGGCATGATGGTCACTTCTTTTTATAGTCGATGACTTGCGAAGCGTCGATCCAAGAATCAAAACTGGGTGGATATCCTTTCCAACGTACTTTGACTTCTTTGATACGTCGTTTACCCACTTTACGGGTTCTGCGTTCGAGAATGCTTTCGATGTCGTACACGTCGTCTTCTTTTTTGGTGACACGTTGTAACTCGGGCAAATAAAACGTTCCTTTGAGCACTTCTCCGTTCATGTCTTCCAATTTATAGACGGCAGGATGACGGCCATGCACTCGTCCAGTGACGCGAAACAATTCGGTCGTCCAGTTAGGTAAGTAACCTCTGTTGAAAGTGCGTTTGGTTTTGCCAATGCGCACCCAATCTCCTATGGCCAACACTCCACTTTTCTTGGGGACAGCCCTCGTCGGGGACGTACCAAACAGGCGCTCAAACACCAGCACTTCGTTGTCGGGAGTCACGTCTTGCGGGGCACGTCCGATGCTTCGATGGTAAGATTGGTTGTACGCTTGCACCAGGTGCGGTAAGATGTCGATGTACTTCAGAGTGTGGTGATGCGTAAAATATTTCCACATGCGTTCTTTCAAAGTGCGTTGAAAACGTTCCACGATGCTGGCTTTGGTTTCGGGATTCTCGGTGGTAAAAAAATGAATGTCACGTTTCTTTAATTCTTTTTGGAAAGCTTGGTTCAGAAATTCGGTGCCTTTGTCCGTTTGCCATCGAAGAGGGTGACGACCGCTTTGTTTCAACACCCGTTGCAGGGCTCGCACTAACTCGCTGCTCGATTTGGAAGTCAAGGGTACGACCCAAGCAAATTTGGAAAAGACGTCGATGACACAAAACAAATATTTGTAGCCACGATTGTAGCTGACCAAATGAGAGACATCGGCTAAATCGGCTTGCCATTGATGATCGATGCCTTCCACTCGGGTGCGACTTCTGGCAAACTTGCGTCGAATGGGTTTGTGTAAAGTGTAGGTAGCTTGTTCTTGTAACCATCGTTGCACTTGAGGTAAACGGAGACTTTTCAGTCGCGATTTGGCAGCACGATACAATTTTTGAACTCCTGCGTAACCTGCAGGATGGGAGGGATCGTAGTAAATGCTGGCTAAGACTTTTTCCATTTTTTTTGTGTTGGTTGGTGTGTTAATAAGACACCCACTCTTGGAGGATGCTACTCTTTTTCTCTTGGGGTACTTTCTTGGATTGCAATGCTTTGCGTGTGCGGCCAGCAATAGGTGTCGAAGAGGAGAAGGATGTCTGAGCGGGGGATATCGGTTCTTGTTTCACTTCTGTCTTCACTTCTGTCTTCACTTTCTTTTTCTCTTGTGAGGAAGAAGGGGTGGCCATCATCTTTTTAATCCATCCAATTCTGGAGGTAGGTGGTGTTGTTAACTTGCGTACTTTTTCTGGTGGAGTTTGAAACCCTTCCTCTTCTTCTCCTTTTTCTGTCTTGGTCACGGGTACTGGTGGTACTGGTACTGGTACTGGTACTGGTGCTGGACTTTTCATCAAGGTCTTAAAATCTTTCAGAGTTTGTAGAGCTGTTTCGTCTAAAGCTTTCTGGTGAAAGAGTTGCAGTCGTTGCAAGAGTTGACCGTACTTTTGTGATTTTCCTGTTTCGGACAAATCTTGGCGATCCATCAAGGACTGCAATTCGTGTTCTAACTGGGACATCTCGCTCAAATGGGGATTGGGAGGTAAATGCGGGGTGTGTTGTTCTTGCCACCGATGGTATTCCATCCATCGTTTGTAAGGTACTAAAGCTAGTTTTCGTCCTTCCATGGGGTTGTCAGGGGTCGATTCTGAGATCTTGGAACTTCCGAGGCCTTTTTATCTTGCTCCAACCAGTCCTCCCAACATGGTTCCCAAGACTCCTTTCAGTATGGGGCCTAACAAGAGAGGTAAAATACCTCCACGTTGCACTAACATCTTCTTTTCTTGACGAATGGGAATTTTCTTTTGAACCATTTGGCGAAGAACGTGACGATGTTTGCCTAAGCATTGTTTCTGGTGTTTGGACAAAGGGATCGTGCCTTTCAAAACGTTCAAACAACATTCGCACACGGTATCGATGACCTCTTTGGAGGCTGTTTGAATGAGTTTTTTTCGTAGGGGTGGAGAAGCTTTGGACAGGACAGATAACATGTCCCCATGTTTGGCTAAACGTGGTGGCAGTCCTTTCCTTTTCTTTCCTTGGGGTTTTCTGGAGGGTGACATCTTTGAGTCTTCAGGAGCACCAAAAAACACTGATACCCGACTTGGTCACAGGCCTTTTTTATACTGGAACGCGTCGCCACTGATTGTCTTGACGTCGTATTAGTTTGAGGACAGGCATGACACATCGTGCAGGGGTACGTAACGGACTAAATCGAGCCAGTTCTTGCTTGGACAAATCCAGTAAACTTTGTAACATGCCCGATCTTTCTTGGACTTTGATTTTGGGAGAAGGTACTTTGTGAGCAGCAGCCACTGCCACTAAATTGGAGGGTCCTGCCACTGGAGAAGTTCTTTTGGGGGTCATCAACGGAGAAGTTCTTGGTGTGATCAACGTCTCCAAGTACTCTTCAGTTCTGGGTGTCATTAACGGAGAAGTGGACAAACGTGAAGCTGCCGGAGACGCAGTCACTGCCGTGGCAGGTCGTGGTTTGCGAGTGTAAGGTTGCGTCCTGGCCGAAGTGCCTCTCTTGCGGCTAGTTTTCTGTGGACTTTTCTTTTTCTGGGGGCTTCTTTTCTTTTTCCGGGGTGGTGGTGGTGTCTGGTCAGAGGAGGGTCCTGCCACTGGAGAAGTTCTCCTTGGGGACCTGGTCTTTTTCTTCTTGGGGCTTCGTTGGACTTTTGTCTTGGGTATAACTTTGGGGGCATTAGGATCCCATCTTAAGAGTGAGCGAATGATGACCCCTCCTAGAGTACCGCTCCCTCCAGGTTTCAAAATGATTTGTTTTTTGGTTTGAGTGTCGATGCGGGGATCGGCCAGTTGGACCAAAGCGACTTTGTTTCGATCGAAAAAGCGTTTGGTTTGATGAGGAATCTGAATGATTCCTTGGAATAATTGACGTGCCGTCACCGTGAACCATTGTAAGACTTCTTTGAGACTAGCTTCTAAGACACGAGCTCGTGTTTGTGGATCTTTTTCTCGACTGATGCCATACAAGGCACGAATCAATTTGACGGGAAGATGCGACTGAAGGGACGTCATGTTCGCACTGAGAGTGAGAGAGACGAAAAAGGGTCTGAGGTTTTTATAGATTTTTTTATGGGGAGTGAAATGAAGTCGAGGACGGAGACGTGTACAGGACAGGCCCTCCGTCTTGGCACCAGTGGTGAAACAAGTGGGTACGAAATCGCAAATCCTCGGGAGTCGTAGGTTTCAAATCGACGAGTAAATAGGCGTGTGGAGTTTGAGTGGCATCGTCGTACGCCTGAGTCAGCCAAGGCGTTCCTAACTGTTTGGCTAAGACTTGCACTTGCGATTTATCTCGAGGGCTTTTAAACAAGACCACGTAATGCGCATTGAGACTGATGGTGCGATGGGCTTTACTTTGTTGAAACAAATTTTGGGTGATGTAAACGACACTGGCATTACGGTGATGCCCTTTGCGCGTGAACCACAGTTTAATTTCTTCTTCGTCTTCTCCTAACATGTCGTCGAAAATGACCAAATGGGTTAGACGGGAGTCAGAGACGATGCCGTCGTCTTCTTTAGGAATGCCTTCCACAAACACGATGGAATCGCCTTGACTTTCTCGCAAGAGGCTGTACGCCGATTGCCACTCTTTGTAACACCACACGATTCGTTGAGGGGGTCGATCGATCAAATGATGTTTATGTTCGATCAAACATTTGACGAATTCGGTTTTGCCAGAACCGCTAGGTCCAGCAATCAGCATGTTAAAGGGATGGCGAAGATACAAAGCCTCCCAACTGGCACGATCTAAGTGTTCGTCGATGACTTTGACAGTAGAGGAAGAGGGAGCAGAGACAGTAGAGGTAGCCATGGTGTGAGAAATGTCACTTGTGACACGAAAAACAAACAAGAAAAGAGTTTATATACTTTTTCAGAACACGTTTATTGATTGCTTCAAACATGAATACGAAAGACAAAAAAGCATAAAAGCCAAAGGCTTAAGTACAAGAATAAAAGGCACATGATAACGATGAACGTGGAATAAACACAAGTGTCTGTACAACATGTTTTGGGTAAAGTTCTAACCAGTTCTATAGTAGGGGTAAGGTCACACAAGTGTCCTCCCGAAAGGGTCTTTCAGGCCTGTCCACGACAGTCCTGTCCTGGGTGACGGGTTCTTCTGGCACCGTCACTAACACAGGTTGAAAAGTAACTTTTTTCCTTGAATAACTCTCGTGCATACTGGACCACCTCTTGTGTCCAAGCCTCAAAACCCTGGTCTCGGTGATGTCCAACATTTGACTCCTAACCAATCTGGTTTCTTCTTCGTCAACGACATGGTAAGTTACTTCAATGAACAATGAACTATCGATCTTGCCTAGGGTTCCTTTTCATATGCAGACCAATACCGACGTGACCGTACGGTAAGGTGAAGTGATTGGGAAGTCGCACTCGCTTCTGGTATACAATTTGATAGACTTTTTCCAAGGGTCGACTGACGATGTGTTGAGTGGGTAAACGTACAATCTTGTTCGGTTGATAGGTGGTCACTTTAAAGTTTCCATCCTCTCCCGATTGCAAGGCTTCTTTCAATACCCCAAAGTTGACCACTCGACTGGTACGATGATTCAGAGTCAGTCCTTTCACTTTGCACGTCGTGTGCACTTCTCCTTGTTTGTCCCGGTATTCGTAGCCGTAATTTTTGGGACCACCACTGACGAAACTTAGAATCTTGTCGTCGGGATGCTCGTCTGTCCAGGCTCCTAAACGGTCACCTTCGATGTCAGGGTGCTGTTGAATCGGGTGATGGATGTAAATGCAACTGTCCGTGTCAAAGTACAGGACGCGTTCTTCTAACAGTTCTAAAGCTTCGTACAATTTTAAGCGAGCATGAGCTGTCACGTAAGCCGCAATGATGACATTTCCAAAGGGGTCGTCTTGTACAAAGTCCAGATCTTCTTCGTAATTGACCAAGATCAAATCCTCTCGAACGACGTCCACGTGTTTCATGTATTTGGTTTTGTCGTGAATCATCTGGAAGTAGCGGGAAGGTTCTGTCAAATATTCCGTCTTGGGTAAACACGGTCGTTGTGCCATTTTACCCCACAAGCAATTTAACATCACTTTGGCAAACGATCGCCTGCCTTCGTTTATCTCGATGTGGTCTAAAGTGATGCCTTCTTGTTCGTAGTATTTCTCTTTGAATTGTATTTGGTCTTCGGGAGTGTGACACCAGGAAGGATAGCCGCTGGCTTCTTGCTTCAGTTTCAAAAAGGCATCCACGTAGTCTGCGAAAATGCCTTTCTGAGTAGGGTCACCCTTGTGGTACTGTTTTGTCTTGGGAAAGTGGCAAATTTCGTACACTTCTAACAGTTGGCATCCCATGTGCAGAGCTTTGAACAATTCCACGCTGACCCAGGTTCCCGTCAAGGCACGTTCTTCTTGGATGTGATGGCTAGGTTGGTCCTGGTTGCACGTTTCGGCACAAGTACGGCACAAGGGAAACATCAGTTTGCCTTGACAATGGTGAGGTAAGACGGGATGGTATAGGTTCGTGGGAGGCAAAACTTTACACTTGATCAAGCCTTCGTATTGTCGAATGTTTTTCAGGTCGATGTGTTCCGTGAACAATTGCGGGTGCCCTACAGGAAAGCGACAATATTTGCACACGTAGGGATACAGCGAACACACGTCCAAGTATTTGATTTCTTCTCCTTTCTCTTCGTCGGCTTGGTACAGCAAACAGGTGGCATTGGTCCTTCCTCCGTACAAACTATCCCTCGGGTTCAGCGGGTCCATGAACTGGTAACTTTCCACGAGGTGTTTAAACTCGGGATCGGTTTTCAAACGGTGATCGTACTCGTGTTCCCACATTTCCACCACTTGGTATCCTTGCTGTTCTAACTTTAGGCGTCGCTGACAAGTGTCCTGGTACAAGTCTTCCATGGTTCGTTGCAAAAACTGATTTTTAGTGTCACGGTCAGGGTAACAGACGGGACATCCGTGAAATAAGCAACCGTTAAACTCGTACACGATCTTGGGGTTTTCTAAGTCCCAGCCATCTACCGAATACGTTCCGATGGTCTTTTCGCCTCCTCCGTTGCGGGCATGCTGAATCCATTTGTCTTCCTTGTCGCACAAGTAATGTAACCAACGTAGGGCTTTGACCGAGTATTGACGCTTGACATAGTGGGTCGTTTGAGGACTGATGACAGCCACGGTGTTTTCAGGCATGAATCGTTGGCGGTACACTAAGGAACACGCTTTGGCAATGGTGCAAGCTTCTTTCAAAGGATCGACCCCTCCGTGTTCCATGAACAGTTCTCGAAATTTTCCACAGCAACGTCGTAAAATGTCCACGTCGGAACGACAATACTTTAACATTTCTTCCTGAAAGTCGAAGGGGTCAGAGGCATGAGCCTGGTACCAAGCGTAGAAAGCTTCTCGTTGTTCGGTACGCATGTTGTCGGGGTCGTAATAGTGAGCCTCAGGCAAATGGGGTAGAACGGCGTGTTGATTGGCTTCCGTATTGAAAAAGTGTGGAAAGTACCCTTTAGCCATTTCTGTCATTCCAAACGTTTTAGGCATTCGACTCAAAGGCATGGCCAAGTAACTCATTGAATCTTTAAACTGCACTTGTCCCACTTGCATGAAAATGATTTTGGCTCCGTTCAAAATCACTTTAGGACGTTCGGTGCCATGTTCCGTATAGTACCTCAAAAGAAACTGTCCATCGTATCCGGAGAAATTGTGAGCCATCACCGTGGCATGACGATGACAATCTCCGTAACGTTCGATGTCCTCTTGGCTCCACGTCTTGTCGATGGGGTTTAAGACCCATTGGGCAAAATCGGCTAACGTGTTCGGTCCCCGAAAGATTTTTTCACGCCCTACAGGAATCTTGCTGCAGTGAGGGCAATGACTGAAGATAGGTTCTTGAATGCACTTCTCGCACGCTCGATGAGCCACGCAGAAATTAGGAATGTGAATGCCAGTCTCTTGCATGCATTCGAAATCGAAAAAGATGAAATTGCCTTTCTTCTTGTGACCGTCCTCTTTCTCTGGTGGGGGTTGGTATTTTTGCACGTGGCATTGGTCTTCCAAGTCCACGATGTGATGACAAATGTGACATTTTTTCTTTCCTGAACATACGTGTGCCTTGGTACTATTGGTACGTATGCCTTGTCTACACGTAGGGCACAATCTCAAGAGTTGACAAGCACATTTCTGCTGTGAACCTTGCGTCTTCAGATGTTGTTGGTAACAGGTAGGACTGACAAACGTGCGCAAACAAGTCGAACAAGGCACTGGTCCTTCGCTCAGACAGGGTGGAGAGGCGAAACATCCTGGGCATTTCATTCCACAATGCTTGTGTTGCTCTCGATTGTTATAACCATAGTCACATTTCTCACAATAATAACCGTATCCCAGGAATCCAGTGATACTGGTAATGGTATCGAAATGGTCATCGTGATGATAGACATGAATGTATTTTCCGTCCTTAAAATCTTGGCCTCGAAACAACAGAGTTCCACGCATTTCTTGAGGGTGCACTTTCAAGGTGTAGCGTGGAGCTAGGGCATCTTGCAATTTTTGCATCTCAGGAATGCCACAGGGTGTGTCTTTGGACAGGCCGGCTTGTTGTAACAGGAGTTCTGCTTCGTTTCGTTGTTTGGCTCGATCGCATCGTTGAATAGTTTTCCAGGTTATTTTCCATTCTACCGTGTCGTTCTTGTTGGCATAGGTTCGTCCCACCACGATGGCACGGGCTAAGCACATCTGGTCTTGAGGGTTGTTAATTCGGACGAGACTCTTTTTGGTGTTGCGAAGGTCGTTCACCAGTAGGACCTTTTTGCGTCCTGTCCCTTGAGGAAGAGAGACGTGAGCCATTTTCAGTGTGGCTTTACCATCGGTGATGTCAAACTGGTCATTAGATTGTTGTACGTGTTGAATCTTGTCCATGACTTTGGAAGGGGTTAGTTCTGCGGGTCTGCTAAACTCGATCCAAACAGGGGATTTCAAACCGTCGTGATCTATGGATAGTGTCAAGCGATCGTCTTCTTTGGGTTGACATTGTCGCTTGAGTGCGGTGAGCAAAGAATCCCACATCTCGGTGATAAACACTTCTGCTTTCTCCAAGGGTACGTCGGACTTGAAATCTTTAAACTTCACCGTGTAGGTGTAAGCCGTGGTTCTAAATTTTCTAGAGGAGCGCTTTTCCGTCTCTCGAATGGAATAGTACTTTTCAGGGTTGACTAAGGGTGGTGAACTTGGCTTAGAGGGTTCGGATTCTGGTTCACTCATGTCCTCTTCAAAATCACTGGCATGAATTTGTGCCAAGATTTCGGCCCTGGTACGAGGCGATAGATCACGTTTCTGCCTCTTACTTTCTTCTTCTTCTTTCTTCTCGAATGAATGGGATCGTTTCATCTTGAGTGCAAAACGTCAAATGACTCAAGTTCAAACACCATAGACTAATTTATAGTCATGGCAAACCAGCGTATATAAAAAGTTTGTGTCTTGTCCTTTCACTATTCATTTCACTCTCAAACCGAGGAGAACGATGGAAGAGACTACCCAGATGGAACGTTTCGTCAGAGCTTTGCGAGGGGTCATTAGAAAATTCTCTTCAGACCAGCCGACGGACTACTCTCCTTCCTTTCGAGATAAGAGTCAAGATACTTGCTATATCTTTCAGAAGAAAGGGCATTGGTCTTCAGAGTGTCCAGACCGTCAAAAAAGAAAAAAAACAGGGGCTAAAAAAGACAAAAGTCAAGATACCTGTTATTATTGTAAAGAAAAAGGACATTGGTCTCCAGATTGCCCAAAAAAGAAACAAGAGGAGTCAGAAGAAAAGAAGGATTCTTCAGAAGAAGAGAGGGATTCTTCGGAAGAAGAGAGGGATTCTTCGAAAGAAGAGAGGGATTCTTCAGAGGAAGAAGAGGAAGAAAGAAGACAATTCTATTTAAAAGAAGCAAAGAAACAGGAGAAGAAAAGAAGAAGCGAAGAAAATGAGGAAAAAACGGTGAAGAAATTCAAAAAACAGAGAGACTAAACAAGGAGAAAGAAGAAGTCAATGAACTTTTAATTAAAGTGTTCTGTGGTGAATTGTGAATTGGATTGTAAAAAATGGATAAAAGAATACATGAATGATATAAGGTAAGTGTCTTTGAGTTTTGATTTTAAAATAAGAAGCTACACTCACGCACTCATACACAGACACGTACTATAAGGGTAAAATGGGTGGGGTTTATTTTTGAGTTATTGGCAAATTGAAATTGTATTTCTTTTCGAGAAATGTGGGTGGCCCTGAAAAGGGCCTTTTTATTTTGGTGTAGGGGTGAGTTTAACCAATCAACTTTAACTGCCTTAAGCCTTTGCCACGGCCAAGGCCTACTTCTGATGATTGGGTTGAAATCACTAAGGGTGGTACGACAGGCTTAGTCACAGGGTTGGCGTGTTTAGCTCGGGAAGGTCGTATTCTCTTCGGTCGTGATAAAGAAGTCTGATACATTTGTTTCAGACTTCTTAACTCCGGTATAATGTCCAACAGTACCGTAGCCGTTTGATTTTCACCCTCTTGTTTCTTTGCTGCTACTTCTTCTTGCTGTTGTTGCTGTTGTTTTTTTCTTACCTCTTCTTGTTGCTGTTGCTGTTGCTGTAGGAGAAAAGCTTGTTCCGCTTCCTTTTGTCGTTGCATAAATTTCTCCAATTCTTCTTTCTGTCTGTGTCTAAAATTCTCCACTTGCGGTAATGAAGAAGGTAACGAAGGTTCCGGAACAAATTCTTGCGAGGTAAGAAAATCCACAAAATCCCAATGTACCTCTTCTGAAAGTAAGTCCGGGTTCCCTTGGGCAGTCTCCCCTGCTGGTGCACCCCAATGGATCGTTTTCTGAGTTTCCGTCATGTTGAATCACTGTTGCATAGATTGACTGCACACAAGCGCTAGCGAATCTTTATAGACCAACTGACGTCACAGACTACTCTCTTCGGATTGGATGCGGGCTGACTGAATTTTGTAACGAGTGTTCGGATTGGTGAATGAACTCAATCCGTTTCAATCCTGCCTCTACCTATAAATAAGCGCAGTTCAGTGCATTGATTCACTTGTTCTCGTTGCTTCAAGATGTGGACCGATGTGCAATCTTCTACGCTTGTGTCTTCCATGATGTTCCGGACGGACATACCCATGTATGTCCGATCCAAGTGGACCGTTGTCCACAGGACAAACACCAGCCTGTGGATACGTAGGATCTACGTAGAAAGACAAGGATGCCTGAAAAGAGTGCTGATTTACGGACCAACAGTGAGACGTAGCCTAAGGACAAGAAGAAGACCAATGCGGTGCCATTTATGTTAATGAATACATTAACATAAACCCAAAGGCCCTTTTCAGGGCCAGCCATATTTCTCGAAAAGAGATAGCCTTTCCATTGCCTACCCCTTTTTTTAAAATTTAAATTTAAATTTAAATTTAAATTTAAAAAAATTTAAAAAAATAAAAAAAAAATCCCAAAAGCCCAAACTCTATTCCCCATGTTAATTTCCCTTGTCCCTAGACAGACCCAAACTCTATGTTAAATTCCCATTGTCCCTAAAGTGACCCACGATTTCTCTCCATGTTAAATTTCCATTGTCCCTAATCTGACCCAGGGGTCTTTTTAATGCTAAGTCCCATTGTCCCTAATGTGCCCCACTTAACTACTAATGTCTTCTTATTTAGTACAAAATGCTGAACAGGAATTTGGCAACGGCCAATCAAATCTACAATGAATAATCACAGATTCAAAACTGGTTACATATTTTAAACTGTTCCTTTGCGCTGAGTTAAATCGATAATAAATAAGAAATAATGATCATAGACAAAGCAAACATTTTCTAATTCTTTCTCTGAGTCCATGTCGCCCGGCACCCTGTTTTTTTGATTTGGCTTTTTTGCCAATTTTGGGCTTTCAACACATTGTACATGCTGTCAGAGGACGTGACCGCTGTTGTTAATTTAAGGTGTGATTTCTTCAAAAATGTCACGAATATATCGCTTTTTCTTCCTCAGATTTGGAATTCCATGATAATTTAATTATTTTACATGGGGAGAATTTTGTGTTGAGGATCTAGTTCCCTGTGCCGTAAAGAGATCGGCGCAGGTCGACGAGCTGGACCTTGATCAGTTCATATATATTTTCTATGAGTTCGTTCGTTTTCCTTGGTTGCCAATTGAGTAAGACCTTTAACCGGTTGTTCATGATTTCCGTATTATTATTAGTCCAAAGTTGGCCATCACCGGATACAACATGTTTTGCTATTTTCTCTTGAATGTATCTTTCGTAATAGGCCAAAAAATCTCCGCGATTATTTTCAGTCAATTTAGTTTTCAAGATTTGGTTACGTTCGTCAAACGTTGCTGAGTCATTGGCTGTGGCAACACCATTTGATCCAAAGATCATTTCAACGATACATGTTCGCTCCTCAGTGTTTTGGGGAATCTTTTCTGTCATTTGACGGATAAGATTGTCTTTGATGTGTTTCGTGCACAGCTTTCTTTTGCAATCAGGGAAAGCCAGATCAATAGCGCTGACCATTGCCTTCTCATAGTCAGTCCCCATTAGTATCTCCACATTTTTAAGTTCAATATCTAGCACTCCTCTGAGATGGGAAAAGAACCGGAAATAGCTACGTTGACGACCGTCCCAATGGAGCATCAATGGCCCCAACAAAATTGGCGCATCGCCTATTATCTTACGCAGCACTTTATGCGATTTGTATACGGTGGTTGTTACGAAACATTTCCCGAGGGAAAATGTTCTGTCAATGCCAATCACATCTGCTCCGGACTCTAAAAGCGATTTAAAGTCGGCCAATTGTGCTTCTGTGTAGCATATGATTGCAGGAAGAGCGTTGTCTCGGGAATGAATAACTTCAGCTACGTAGGGATGATGTTCACTCATCATTCTCAAAACATCCAGTAACTTGTCGGCGACATTATGCGAGCTTCCTTTGGTTATCTTCTCCGCTTTTAATCCGGCTTTAATATTCTGACACAGTTTAATTCCAGGTGGAATTTGTTTCACAGTCGGAATGTCACTCACAATTATATTGAGTATTTCTTCTGCATTTAGTGTTTTTTTCCCGGGAAGACGATAAGTTCCTGGTATTTCCTGAATGTTGGTCATCTCGTCTGTATGCTCCGAAGCTTCACTGCTGTCTACAATGTCTGGGATTGATGATGCTGCCGGATCCTCACATTCAATATGTCCATTTAACGTACCCAAAGTATAAGTTATATTCAGGCATAATCTTTGAGTTTGTACTAAATTATCCTCATATGTGACAATGGGGTCGGTGGGGATACATGATTCTTCGCAAGTAAGGTCTATACCATTCATTGACCTTTTTGGTGTGCTGACCATTTCATTTTTACATGGAACCAGTGCCACAAAATGATTTACTTGCAGCCTGGATGGTCCACACATTAGGATATGCACCAATCTTAGCACAGTTCGTGAGAGCATCTATAAACGAAGGTGAACACAACAGAACATTTTTTGAATAATTCTGCGTTCTGTAAAACTGTTCATTACAGGCCATTTCTATACAGGTGCACACTTTAATTTCATAACACATAGACTCTGCAACACACAATGCGATGGAAAGGGCATTAAAAAGACAGTTACCATCTCCTGTTGTCAGTAAAGGCCGATACGTTTGGGAGTCCTTGTTGGCATTTTCTTCCAAGTAGCCAAGTGCTGCGAAGTCGATGTAATGTTGTGCTGGGTTTAATTGTTGATGATCCAATCGTAATGGCGGCAGAAATTGTTTCTCTCGTTTGGCCATGACATGCACGTGATCAATGCTGAATGAAGCCGCATGCAGCGAGAAAAATATCAATAATGCAAATGAACACGTAGCTATCCCTCACTTTGAGAAACTAATGAGATTTGTTTCTATAGGTCGAAAGAATAGGTCACTTTGCGTTCATAATTAACAGTCCTTTCCATGCTTTTCCTTATAACTATATGCCAAACTCGCTAATTTATGTAAATAATAAGAAAGTATAGTACAATTAATGATAAACTACACTATATTCCACCTCATTTAATCAGTTCAATGTAATAATGAATGTTCAGTATTTATTGTTTGTTGTTATTTCTCTGAAGTACAGTCCAAAATTGATAAATTGATTAAACTTAATAAGGTTGAAGAGAACATTTTGAAGAATTATGTTCTACGCTAATATACAGTTAATCTGACCTTATTTTAGGAATGCATAAACATAAAGTAAAAAAATCATGATCACATTAATATACTTATATTTTTCATAATCAACATTTTGAAACTACCCTTATAGTGCATCTGTGTTAACTGAGTTAAAAGTAGCGCGTGTCCACTCACCTACTCGTGATTGTAACACGCGTTAACGCGTGTTAATCGAATTACAGTAGCAGTTCGACCACATGCCTTATAGTTTATATCAACAGTAAATATTTTACAGTATTGTAAGTTTAAAAACGTGTTAATCCTTGTACTAAATTAAATAGATAATGAAAAAGAACGATCATAGACTAAGCAAACATTTTCTAATTCTTATATATTTATTGGTATACATTTTTGTATCAACGCTACATATAAGTAGTAAATGGGGATAGATTAGCGACAATGGGATTTAGCATTACAGAGACCCCTGGGTCAGATTAGCGACAATGGAAATTTAACATGGCGAAAAATCGTGGGCCAGATTAGCGACAAGGGAAATCAACATGGGAATAAATCGTGGGTCACTCTAGCGACAAGGGGAATTTAACATGGAACTATAGTGTGGGTCTGTCTAGCGACAAGGGGAAATTAACATGGGGAATAGAGTTTGGGCTTTTGGGATTTTTTTTTTTTAAATTTTTTTAAATTTAAATTTAAATTTAAATTTAAATTTAAAAAAAAAAGGGTAGGCAATGGAAAGGCTATCTCTTTTCGAGAAATATGGCTGGCCCTGAAAGGGGCCTTTGGGTTTATGTTAATGTATTCATTAACATAAATGGTACCGCATTGGTCTTCTTCTTGTCCTTAGGCTACGTCTCACTGTTGGTCCGTAAATCAGCACTCTTTTCAGGCATCCTTGTCTTTCAACGTAGATCCTACGTATCCACAGGCTGGTGTTTGTCCTGTGGACAACGGTCCACTTGGATCGGACATACATGAGCATGTCCGTCCGGAACATCATGGAAGACACAAGCGTAGAAGATTGCACATCGGTCCATATCTTGAAGCGACGAGAACAAGTGAATCAGTGCAGTGAACTGCGCTTACTTATAGGTACAGGAAGGATTGAAACGGATTGAATTCATTCACCAATCCGAACACGCGTTACAAAATTCAGTCAGCTCGCATCCAATCCGAAGAGAGCAGTCTGTGACGTCACGTGGTCTATGTAGATTCGTTAGCGCTTGTGTGCAGTCAATCTATGCGACAGTGATTCAACATGACGGAAACTCAGAAAACGATCCATTGGGGTGCACCAGCAGGGGAGACTGCCCAAGGGAACCCGGACTTACTTTCAGAAGAGGTACATTGGGATTTTGTGGATTTTCTTACCTCGCAAGAATTTGTTCCGGAACCTTCGTTACCTTCTTCATTACCGCAAGTGGAGAATTTTAGACACAGACAGAAAGAAGAATTGGAGAAATTTATGCAACGACAAAAGGAAGCGGAACAAGCTTTTCTCTTACAGCAACAGCAACAGCAACAAGAAGAGGTAAGAAAAAAACAACAGCAACAACAGCAAGAAGAAGTAGCAGCAAAGAAACAAGAGGGTGAAAATCAAACGGCTACGGTACTGTTGGACATTTTAGCGGAGTTAAGAAGTCTGAAACAAATGTATCAGACTTCTTTATCACGACCGAAGAGAATACGACCTTCCCGAGCTAAACACGCCAACCCTGTGACTAAGCCTGTCGTACCACCCTTAGTGATTTCAACCCAATCATCAGAAGTAGGCCTTGGCCGTGGCAAAGGCTTAAGGCAGTTAAAGTTGATTGGTTAAACTCACCCCTACACCAAAATAAAAAGGCCCTTTTCAGGGCCACCCACATTTCTCGAAAAGAAATACAATTTCAACTTGCCAATAACTCAAAAATAAACCCCACCCATTTTACCCTTATAGTACGTGTCTGTGTATGAGTGCATGAGTGTAGCTTCTTATGCTAAAATCAAAACTCAAAGACACTTACCTTATATCATTCATGTATTCCTGTATCCATTTTTTACAATCCAATTCACAATTCACAACAGAACACTTTAATTAAAAGTTCATTGACTTCTTCTTTCTTCTTGTTTAGTCTCTCTGTTTTTTGAATTTCTTCACCGTTTTTTCCTCATTTTCTTCCCTTCTTCTTTTCTTCTCCTGTTTCTTTGCTTCTTTTAAATAGAATTGTCTTCTTTCTTCCTCTTCTTCCCCTGAAGAATCCCTCTCTTCTTCCGAAGAATCCCTCTCTTCTTCTGAAGAATCCTTCTTTTCTTCTGACTCCTCTTGTTTCTTTTTTGGGCAATCTGGAGACCAATGTCCTTTTTCTTTACAATAATAACAGGTATCTTGACTTTTGTCTTTTTTAGCCCCTGTTTTTTTTCTTTTTTGACGGTCTGGACACTCTGAAGACCAACGACCTTTCTTCTGACAGATATAACAAGTATCTTGACTTTTATCTCGAAAGGAAGGAGAGTAGTCCGTCGGCTGGTCTGAAGAGAATTTTCTAATGACCCCTCGCAAAGCTCTGACGAAACGTTCCATCTGGGTAGTCTCTTTCATCGTTGTGCTCGGCTTGAGAGTGAAATGAATAGTGAAAGGACAAGAGACACACCCTTTTTATATACGCTGGTTTGCCATGACTATAAATTAGTCTATGGTGTTTGAACTTGAGTCATTTGACGTTTTGCACTCAAGATGAAACGATCCTATTCATTTGAGAAGAAAGAAGAAGAAAGTAAGAGGCAGAAACGTGATCTATCGCCTCGTACCAGGGCTGAAATCTTGGAACAAATTCATGCCAGTGATTTTGAAGAGGACATGAGTGAACCAGAATTTGAAACCTCTAAACCAAGTTCACCACCCTTAGTCAATCCTGAAAAATACTATTCCATTCGAGAGACGGAAAAGCGCTCCTCTAGAAAATTTAGAACCACGGCTTACACCTACACGGTGAAGTTTAAAGATTTCAAGTCCGACGTACCCTTGGAGAAAGCAGAAGTGTTTATCACCGAGATGTGGGATTCTTTGCTCACCGCACTCAAGCGACAATGTCAAGCCAAAGAAGACGATCGCTTGACACTATACATAGATCACGACGGTTTGAAATCCCCTGTTTGGATCGAGTTTAGCAGACCCGCAGAACTAACCCTTTCCAAAGTCATGGACAAGATTCAACACGTACAACAATCTAATGACCAGTTTGACATCACCGATGGTAAAGCCACACTGGACGTGACCCACGTCTCTCTTCCTCAAGGAACTGGATGCAAAAAGATGTTATTGGTGGACGACCTTCGCAACACCAAAAAGAGTCTCGTCCGAATTAACAACCCTCAAGACCAGATGTGTTTAGCCCGTGCCATCGTGGTGGGACGAACCGATGCCAACAAGAACGACACGGTAGAATGGAAAAGAACCTGGAAAACTATTCAACGATGCGATCGAGCCAAACAACGAAACGAAGCAGAACTCCTGTTACAACAAGCCGGCCTGTCCAAAGACACACCCTGTGGCATTCCTGAGATGCAAAAATTGCAAGATGCCCTAGCTCCACGCTACACCTTGAAAGTGCACCCTCAAGAAATGCGTGGAACTCTGTTGTTTCGAGGCCAAGATTTTAAGGACGGAAAATACATTCATGTCTATCATCACGATGACCATTTCGATACCATTACCAGTATCACTGGATTCCTGGGATACGGTTATTATTGTGAGAAATGTGACTATGGTTATAACAATCGAGAGCAACACAAGCATTGTGGAATGAAATGCCCAGGATGTTTCGCCTCTCCACCCTGTCTGAGCGAAGGACCAGTGCCTTGTTCGACTTGTTTGCGCACGTTTGTCAGTCCTACCTGTTACCAACAACATCTGAAGACGCAAGGTTCACAGCAGAAATGTGCTTGTCAACTCTTGAGATTGTGCCCTACGTGTAGACAAGGCATACGTACCAATAGTACCAAGGCACACGTATGTTCAGGAAAAAAAAAATGTCACATTTGTCATCACATCGTGGACTTGGAAGACCAATGCCACGTGCAAAAATACCAACCCCCACCAGAGAAAGAGGACGGTCACAAGAAGAAAGGCAATTTCATCTTTTTCGATTTCGAATGCATGCAAGAGACTGGCATTCACATTCCTAATTTCTGCGTGGCTCATCGAGCGTGCGAGAAGTGCATTCAAGAACCTATCTTCAGTCATTGCCCTCACTGCAGCAAGATTCCTGGAGGACGTGAAAAAATCTTTCGGGGACCGAACACGTTAGCCGATTTTGCCCAATGGGTCTTAGACCCCATCGACAAGACGTGGAGCCAAGAGGACATCGAACGTTACGGAGATTGTCATCGTCATGCCACAGTGATGGCTCACAATTTCTCCGGATACGATGGACAGTTTCTTCTCAGATACTATACGGAACAAGGCACCGAACGTCCTAAAGTGACTTTGAACGGAGCCAAAATCATTTTCATGCAAGTGGGACAAGTACAGTTTAAAGATTCGATGAGTTACTTGGCCATGCCTTTGAGCCGAATGCCTAAAACGTTTGGAATGACAGAAATGGCTAAAGGGTGCTTTCCACACTGTTTCAATACGGAAGCCAATCAACATGCCGTTCTACCCCATTTGCCTGAGGCTCACTATTACGACCCCGACAACATGCGTACCGAACAACGAGAAGCTTTCTACGCTTGGTACCAGGCTCACGCCTCGGACCCCTTCGACTTTCAGGAAGAAATGCTAAAGTATTGTCGTTCCGACGTGGACATTTTACGACGTTGCTGTGGAAAATTTCGAGAACTGTTCATGGAACACGGAGGGGTCGATCCTTTGAAAGAAGCTTGCACCATTGCCAAAGCGTGTTCCTTAGTGTACCGCCAACGATTCATGCCTGAAAACACCGTGGCTGTCATCAGTCCTCAAACGACCCACTTTGTCAAACGTCAATACTCGGTCAAATCCATACGTTGGTTACATTACTTGTGCGACAAGGAAGACAAATGGATTCAGCATGCCCGCAACGGAGGAGGCGAAAAGACCATCGGAACGTATTCGGTAGATGGCTGGGACTTAGAAAACCCCAAGATCGTGTACGAGTTTAACGGTTGCTTATTTCACGGATGTCCCGTCTGTTACCCTGACCGTGACACTAAAAATCAGTTTTTGCAACGAACCATGGAAGACTTGTACCAGGACACTTGTCAGCGATGCCTAAAGTTAGAACAGCAAGGATACCAAGTGGTGGAAATGTGGGAACACGAGTACGATCACCGTTTGAAAACCGATCCCGAGTTTAAACACCTCGTGGAAAGTTACCAGTTCATGGACCCGCTGAACTCGAGGGATAGTTTGTACGGAGGAAGGACCAATGCCACCTGTTTGCTGTACCAAGCCGACGAAGAGAAAGGAGAAGAAATCAAATACTTGGACGTGTGTTCGCTGTATCCCTACGTGTGCAAATATTGTCGCTTTCCTGTAGGGCACCCGCAATTGTTCACGGAACACATCGACCTGAAAAACATTCGACAATACGAAGGCTTGATCAAGTGTAAAGTTTTGCCTCCAACGAACCTATCCCATCTCGTCTTACCTCACCATTGTCAAGGCAAACTGATGTTTCCATTGTGCCGTACTTGTGCCGAAACGTGCAACCAGGACCAACCTTGCCATCACAGCCAGGAAGAACGTGCCTTGACGGGAACCTGGGTCAGCGTAGAATTGTTCAAAGCTCTGCACATGGGATACCAACTGTTAGAACTGTACGAAATTTGCCACTTTCCCAAGACACAACAGTACCACAAGGGTGACCCTACTCAGAAAGGCATTTTCGCCGACTACGTGGATGCCTTTTTGAAACTGAAACAAGAAGCCAGCGGCTATCCTTCCTGGTGTCACACTCCCGAAGACCAAATACAATTCAAAGAGAAATACTACGAACAAGAAGGCATCTCTTTAGACCACATCGAAAAAAACGAAGGCAGGCGATCGTTTGCCAAAGTGATGTTAAATTGCTTGTGGGGCAAAATGGCACAACGACCGTATTTACCCAAGACGGAATATTTGACAGAACCTTCCCGCTACTTCCAGATGATTCACGACAAAACCAAATACATGAAACACGTGGACGTCGTTCGAGAGGATTTGATCTTGGTCAATTACGAAGAAGATCTGGACTTTGTACAAGAAGACCCTTTTGGAAATGTCATCATTGCGGCTTACGTGACAGCTCATGCTCGCTTAAAATTGTACGAAGCTTTAGAACTGTTAGAAGAATGCGTCCTGTACTTTGACACGGACAGTTGCATTTACATCCATCACCCGATTCAACAGCACCCTGACATCGAAGGAGACCGTTTAGGAGCCTGGACAGACGAGCATCCCGACGACAAGATTCTAAGTTTCGTCAGTGGTGGTCTCAAAAATTACGGCTACGAATACCGGGACAAACAAGAAGAAGTGCACACGACGTGCAAAGTGAAAGGACTGACTCTGAATCATCGTACCAGTCGAGTGGTCAACTTTGGGATATTGAAAGAAGCCTTGCAATCGGGAGAGGATGGAAACTTTAAAGTGACCACTTATCAACCGAACAAGATTGTACGTTTACCCACTCACCACATCGTCAGTGGGCCCCTAGAAAAAGTCTATCAAATCGTGTACCAGAAGCGAGTGAGACTTCCCAATCACTTTACGTTGCCTTACGGTCACGTCGGTATTGGTCTGTATATAAAAAGGAACCCTAGGCAAGATCAATAGTTCATTGTTCATTGAAGTAACTTACCATGTCGTTGACGAAGAAGAAACCAGATTGGTTAGGAGTCAAATGTTGGACATCACCGAGACCAGGATTTTGAGGATTAGACACAACAGGTGGCTCAGTGTGCACGAGAGTTATTCAAGGAAAAAAGTTACTTTTCAACCCGTGTTAGTGACGGTGCCAGAAGAACCCGTCACGCAGGACAGGACTGTCGTGGACAGGCCTGAAAGACCCTTTCGGGAGGACACTTGTGTGACCTTACCCCCTACTATAGAACTGGTTAGAACTTTACCCAAAACATGTGGTTGTTGTACGGACACTTGTTTTTTATTCCACGTTCATGGTTATCATGTGCCTTTTATTCTTGTACTTAAATCTTTGGCTTTTATGTATTTTTGTCTTTCGTATTCATGTTTGAAAAAAAAACATTCAATAAACGTGTTCTGAAAAAAAGTATATAAACTCTTGTCTTGTTTGTTTTTCGTGTCACAAGTGACATTCCTCACAGAATGGCTACCTCTACTGTCTCTGCTCCCTCTTCCTCTACTGTCAAAGTCATCGACGAACACTTAGATCGTGCCAGTTGGGAGGCTTTGTATCTTCGCCATCCCTTTAACATGCTCATTGCTGGACCTAGCGGTTCTGGCAAAACCGAATTCGTCAAACGTTTGATCGAACATAAACATCATTTGATCGATCGACCACCTCAACGGATCGTGTGGTGTTACAAAGAGTGGCAAGCGGCGTACAGCCTCTTGCGAGAAAGTCAAGGCGATTCCATCGTGTTTGTGGAAGGCATTCCTAAAGAAGACGACGGCATCGTCTCTGACTCCCGTCAAACCCATTTCGTCATTTTCGACGACATGTTAGGAGAAGACGAAGAAGAAATTAAACTGTGGTTCTCGCGCAAAGGGCATCACCGTAATGCCAGTGTCGTTTACATCACCCAAAATTTGTTTCAACAAAGTAAAGCCCATCGCACCATCAGTCTCAATGCGCATTACGTGGTCTTGTTTAAAAGCCCTCGAGATAAATCGCAAGTGCAAGTCTTAGCCAAACAGTTAGGAACGCCTTGGCTGACTCAGGCGTACGACGATGCCACTCAAACGCCACACGCCTATTTACTCGTCGATTTGAAACCTACGACTCCCGAGGATTTGCGATTTCGTACCCACTTGTTTCACCACTGGTGCCAAGACGGAGGGCCTGTCCTGTACACGTCTCCGTCCTCGACTTCATTTCACTCTCCATAAAAAAATCTATAAAAACCTCAGACCCTTTTTCGTCTGTCTCACACAGTGCGAACATGACGTCCCTTCAGTCGCATCTTCCCGTCAAATTGATTCGTGCCTTGTATGGCATCAGTCGAGAAAAAGATCCACAAACACGGCCTCGTGTCTTAGAAGCTAGTCTCAAAGAAGTCTTACGATGGTTCACGGTGACGGAACGTCAATTACTCCAAGGAATCATTCAGATTCCTCATCAAACCAAACGCTTTTTCGATCGAAACAAAGTCGCTTTGGTCCAACTGGCCGATCTCCGCATCGACACTCAAACCAAAAAACAAATCATTTTGAAACCTGGAGGGAGCGGTACTCTAGGAGGGGTCATCATTCGTTCACTCTTAAGATGGGATCCTAATGCCCCCAAAGTTATCCCCAAGACAAAAGTCCAACGAAACCCCAAGAAGAAAAAGACCAGGTCCCCAAGGAGAACTTCTCCAGTGGCAGGACCCTCCTCTGACCAGACACCACCACCACCCCGGAAAAAGAAAAGAAGCCCCCAGAAAAAGAAACAGAGAAAAAGTCCCCAGAAAAAGAAAAGTCCACAGAAGAAAACTAGTCGCAAGAGAGGCACTTCGGCCAGAACGCAACCTTACACTCGCAAACCACGATCTGCCACGGCAGTGACTGCGTCTCCGGCATCCTCACGTTTGTCCACTTCTCCGTTGATGACACCAGGAACTGAAGAGTACTTGGAGACGTTGATCACACCAAGAACTTCTCCGTTGATGACCCCCAAAAGAACTTCTCCAGTGGCAGGACCCTCCAATTTAGTGGCAGTGGCTGCTGCTCACAAAGTACCTTCTCCCAAAATCAAAGTCCAAGAAAGATCGGGCATGTTACAAAGTTTACTGGATTTGTCCAAGCAAGAACTGGCTCGATTTAGTCCGTTACGTACCCCTGCACGACGTGTCATGCCTGTCCTCAAACTGATACGACGTAAAGACAATCAGTGGCGACGCGTTCCAGTATAAAAAAGGCCTGTGACCAATTCGGGTATCAGTGTTTTTTTTGGTGCTGCTGAAGACTCAAAGATGTCACCCTCCAGAAAACCCCAAGGAAAGAAAAGGAAAGGACTGCCACCACGTTTAGCCAAACATGGGGACATGTTATCTGTCCTGTCCAAAGCTTCTCCACCCCTACGAAAAAAACTCATTCAAACAGCCTCCAAAGAGGTCATCGATACCGTGTGCGAATGTTGTTTGAACGTTTTGAAAGGCACGATCCCTTTGTCCAAACACCAGAAACAATGCTTAGGCAAACATCGTCACGTTCTTCGCCAAATGGTTCAAAAGAAAATTCCCATTCGTCAAAAAAAGATGTTAGTGCAACGTGGAGGTATTTTACCTCTCTTGTTAGGCCCCATACTGAAAGGAGTCTTGGGAACCATGTTGGGAGGACTGGTGGGAGCAAGATAAAAAGGCCTCGGCAGTTCCAAGATCTCAGAATCGACCCCTGACAACCCCATGGAAGGACGAAAACTAGCTTTAGTGCCTTACAAACGATGGATGGAATACCATCGGTGGCAAGAACAACGCACCCCGCATTTACCTCCCAATCACCATTTGAGCGAGATGTCCCAGTTACAACACGAATTGCAGTCCTTGATGGATCGCCAAGATTTGTCCGAAACAGAAAAATCGCAAAAGTACGGTCAACTCTTGCAACGACTGCAACTCTTTCACCAGAAAGCTTTAGACGAAACAGCTCTACCCACTCTGAAAGATTTTAAGACCTTGATGAAAAGTCCAGCACCATCACCAGTACCAGTACCAGTACCAGTACCACCAGTACCCGTGACCAAGACAGAAAAAGGAGAAGAAGAGGAAGGGTTTCAAACTCCACCAGAAAAAGTACGCAAGTTAACAACACCACCTACCTCCAGAATTGGATGGATTAAAAAGATGATGGCCACCCCTTCTTCATCACAAGAGAAAAAGAAAGTGAAGACAGAAGCGAAGACAGAAGTGAAACAAGAACCGATATCCCCCGCTCAGACATCCTTCTCCTCTTCGACACCTATTGCTGGCCGCACACGCAAAGCATTGCAATCCAAGAAAATACCCCAAGAGAAAAAGAGTAGCATCCTCCAAGAGTGGGTGTCTTATTAACACACCAACTAACACAAAAAATTGGTAAAAGTCTTAGCCAGCATTTACTACGATCCCGCCCATCCTGCAGGTTACGCAGGAGTTCAAAAATTGTATCGTGCTGCCAAAACGCGACTGAAAAGTCTCCGTTTACCTCAAGTGCAACGATGGTTACAAGAACAAGCTACCTACACTTTACACAAACCCATTCGACGCAAGTTTGCCAGAAGTCGCACCCGAGTGGAAGGCATCGATCATCAATGGCAAGCCGATTTAGCCGATGTCTCTCATTTGGCCAGCTACAATCGTGGCTACAAATATTTGTTTTGTTTCATCGACGTCTTTTCCAAATTTGCCTGGGTCGTGCCCTTGACTTCCAAATCGAGCAGCGAGTTAGTGCGAGCCCTGCAACGGGTGTTGAAACAAAGCGGTCGTCACCCTCTTCGATGGCAAACGGACAAAGGCACCGAATTTCTGAACCAAGCTTTCCAAAAAGAATTAAAGAAACGTGACATTCATTTTTTTACCACCGAGAATCCCGAAACCAAAGCCAGCATCGTGGAACGTTTTCAACGCACTTTGAAAGAACGCATGTGGAAATATTTTACGCATCACCACACTCTGAAGTACATCGACATCTTACCGCACCTGGTGCAAGCGTACAACCAATCTTACCATCGAAGCATCGGACGTGCCCCGCAAGACGTGACTCCCGACAACGAAGTGTTGGTGTTTGAGCGTCTGTTTGGTACGTCCCGGACGAGGGCTGTCCCCGAGAAAAGTGGAATGTTGGCCGTAGGAGATTGGGTGCGCATTGGCAAAACCAAACGCACTTTCGACAAATGTTACTTACCTAACTGGACGACCGAATTGTTTCGCGTCACTGGACGAGTGCATGGCCGTCATCCTGCCGTCTATAAATTGGAAGACATGAACGGAGAAGTGCTCAAAGGAACGTTTTATTTGCCCGAGTTACAACGTGTCACCAAAAAAGAAGACGACGTGTACGACATCGAAAGCATTCTCGAACGCTGAACCCGTAAAGTGGGCAAACGACGTGTCAAAGAATTGAAAGTACGTTGGAAAGGATCTCCACCCAGTTTTGATTCTTGGATCGACGCTTCGCAAGTCATCGAGTATAAAAAGAAGTGACCATCATGCCCTTTCACACAGACGCAGCTACGTAGACCACTCCTACTTCACCTAGTTCTTCTGTGCAAGATTTACAAAAACAACCCTTGTGGGTGTGGTGTGGAGAACGTGTGCCTAAAACGCAAATCGTCTTTTTCTGCCAAATCTTCGTGGTGTATTGTGTCATCGGGGCAGCCATTGCCAATTTGAGTTTGCAACAAGGAGACAAACAATTGTGGACCATTTTATTGAGCAGTTGCATCGGTTACCTGCTTCCCAATCCCTCCCTGAAATTCTCCTCGAACGGGAACCCCGGGAACCTTGTGTCCAGTGCCAGTGCCAGTCACCACTTCAACCACAATCAGAACCCCATTTTAGACGGAGACACACCTCTGACGTCCAGTAATATCCCCTCGGACAGCCACAGAACTCTGGAATTATGAGTCACCAAAACCAATTTTACTTAACCTTACCCAGTGACAGTTCCATGGAGGTGTTTCCCCACAACACGTTGTGCTGTTACACGGCCAAATTACCTCAGGCCATCCCCTTAGATCACGAAGCCCATTGGGAAGTGGCTTTGGTAGAAATGATTCACCCTACACAAATCCAAAACATCACCGAAAAGCAAAACACTTTTGAGGTCGAAATCATGAACCAACAATTACAAGAAGCCATGAATGACATCGGGTTTTCAGGGGACACAAGACCATCCTACAATACACCCTTCGATATCTACACCTTGAAAATTCCGGCAGGGTTTTATTTTAGCGGCCAACATTTGGTGGACACCATTGCTTCCAGGTTCGAGTTAGCTTTTGGCAAAGCCCTGAACAGAATCAAAAAAAGTGTCACCCTGGAGTACCATAAAGTGGCTCGTCGCTTACTGATGAAATTTCAGGATAGCCAAACGTTGTCCATCAGTTTTAATCGTGACTTGTTTGATATTTTAGGTGGAGACACAAAAATGGCTCCAAATTTTAAACCAAAGATCAACAGCAATACGGAATTTTACAAGCTTTTTCGATTCCCTGTAGAACTGAACCAAGGACTGAATTTGATGTTTGTGTACTCCGATGTGGTGGAGTACAACGTGGTGGGAAACACCTCCGTACCGTTACTGCGTGTCATTCCTTTCAAAGTGGATAGTACCACGATCAGTGACCAGGAAGGTGGAAACACCTATCACGTCCACCGGGAATTTGTCCATCCTCACTATTTGCCTGTCAGCAAGTCGTATTTGGACACGATCAACATTGCTATAAAAGGAGATCTGGGACAAAATATTCCATTCACCAAAGGAAAAATCACGGTGAAACTCCATTTTCGAAAACGGTTCTCTCACGAATCTTAAGTCATGTATCCAGTGTACCGAGGGGTTGCTCGACAGCGAGGACACGGTTTAGGAGATATGTTAAAATCGGCCTTTCGTTCGGTGGCTCCAGTATTGAAACCGATGGTGACACGCGGATTGCACGCCTTGAAAGATGCGGCACTGACGCAAGGCAAAGAATTTCTCCAAAATGTCATCATCGACAAACAAAACACTAAAGAAGCCTTCATGAGGGCACGCAAAAATGTCTTGCTGCAAACGGGCAAAGACCTTTTGGGCCGACAAGACACACCTATAAATTCCCTGCACGCTACCGAGTCAGGCATTCAGCAAGGACAAGGCAGAAAGAGACGACGAAGAAAACGCCCTTTCACCAGACTTCAAGCTAGAAAGGCCAAGAAAAGAAGAACCGTTCGAGACTTAGACGTTTTCGATTATTGAGAAAGAACAAAAAAAATGATGCACCGAGAGTCTTGCGCTTGTTCCAAGTCGGAACTGGATCTGTTTGCCATGCCACCCACCATGATGACGATGCAAGAGTCCCAATGGGTGGAATTTCATCCCGTCTCCTCATTGGCCAATTCCGCTCCCATCGAGTTTGAAATCAAAGGACAGCCCGAAGATTACATCGATCTGAATAGCAGTTACTTGTACCTGAAAGTCAAAATTCTAGATAAGACTGGAGGTCCTATAGACGATGAAGCAGTAGCTCCCGTCAACAATTTCATGCATTCCTTGTTCAGTGGAGTTTACTTGTACTTGAATAACAAACTGGTCAGTAGCAGCATGGATACTTACCCTTATCGTGCCTACCTGGAAAATCTCTTGACGTACGGAATAGATGCCAAGAACACTCATCTCAATGCCTGTGTGCTATGGGAAGCTGACGAACCTACCAAGTTTGAAAATTTGGAAACTGATGAAAAGAAAGACAACAATGACGGATTTGTAGAACGAAGAAAGAGAATCACGGGAGTCAACACAAGTTTAGAACTGATGGATCGTTTGCATTTGGACATGTGGTTGCAAGAAAAGTATTTGCTGAACGGGGTGGATATCCGTCTGAGACTGAATCGTAGCAGTGCCGCTTTCCATTTGATGGCTGATAGTGACGGTTACAAAACCAAAATCCTAGAAGCCAGACTCTACGTACGCCGTGTGGAAGTGTTACCTAAAGTGGGAAACGACATCAGTCAGACGTTGAGCAGAACGACCGCCAAGTATCCCATACGACGCGTGGAAGTGAAAACCTTCACCATTCCCAAGGGACAGCGATCCATGATCGAAGATCATCTGTTCCAAGGACAGTTACCCAAACGTTTGATCGTTGGTATCGTCGAGAATACAGCCTTCAACGGAGCTGCCGAAAAAAATCCTTTCTACTTTCAACACTTTGGCGTGTCCAAGATCGACGTCAGTCGCGATGGCAAGACCTTGTGTACCAGACCTTTCGAACCTGACTTTGCCAAGAAGAATTACTTGAGATCGTACTTGTCCCTGTACGAAGCCACCGGACAGTTAGGAACCAACACCAGCACGGCATTACGTACGAGGAGTATGCAGGAGGCTATGCTTTGTGGGCTTTTGATTTCACTCCAGACCAAGGCAGCGACGAGGGACATTTCCACCCTACAAAATCCGGCCAGATTCGTGTGGAAATTCAGTTTAAAGACCGAAACCCTGATGAAACGGTGAACGTCATCCTGTATGCAGAATTCGATAATACGATAGAAATCAACAGTTTGAGAGAAGTCATCCTAGATTATTAGAAACCATGGAAGACTGTTGTCCCTCTTTACCTAGTGGAGAAACTTTAAAGATGGAATGTGAGGAGACCGTGGAAAAATTGTTGTGTTTTGAAAAAAATTGTTCGATGTTATCATGTTGGATTATTGTTAAAAATGTTAGAGTTGTTGTTTAGTGTTAAGTGATTTTTAAATAAAAAATGTTGTGTTTTGAAAAAAAATGCCTTTGTCTTTTGTTTAGCTATAAGGATGTTGGATTGATGCTCTTTCATTTCTTACTATCCCTCTCATGACACTCACTGAACGTTGCGACTCGAAAAACCGTGTGGAGGATGTTTTCCTTCACGTCCGCGCTTTGACTTTAAGAACCGGTTTGTTTCCAGTCTAACCATCCATTGTCGACTCATCCTCCTAAGAAGATGTGTTCCAAACTAGCTAAGCTCAACGAAGCCTACGTGAATTTGCATAGGGTCAGACACAGTCTGATACCGAAGCCAGAAGAAATAGAGAATGTGAGAATGTTAAAAATCACTGAAGACCTGATAGAAGAGCTTTTCAGAGAAGAAATGAACAGGGAGAAAGAAGAATGGACAGAGAAGTACAGACTTCAGAGACAGCAGCAACAGCAGCAACAACAACAACAGCAGCAACAAGAACCTGAAGCTGACAGAGGCTTTGTCGATTGTCGTATCGACACCAAAGAGTTCTTCTTCTCTTTCCGAGGAAGCAGACCTATCGCCAGAAAGTCTGTCCTCAGAGGACATCGCATTCTTAGAAACTAAAAAAGAATGCCATAGCAAAACAAAAAAAAACAGCCCTTTTCAGGGCTACCCAATACTCTAGAAAAGAAATAACGATCGATTTGCCAATGTGTGTAGGTAGAGTAGTGTGAAAATAAACATTAACTCTTTTTAAAAAAAATGTGAGGGTATGTGTTTGCGAGTTTGTGTGTTTGTAAGTGATCAAGTAAGTTGGTGTGGATAGTAGATTAAAATGATGTCTTTATTTGGTGTTTGAGGTGTATATTTGGAGTTAGATTGGATTGCTTTGCGTATGTGGATAGTCTATTGAAGTGATTTATAAAAAAAAATTAAAATAGTGATGGGTAGCATAAAAAAGTGAGTGAGTGTTTCTTTTAGGTCCGCACGTTGTTGTTTTTTTTTTTTTTTTTGGTCATGATCTAGGTAAGATCAATTTTATGTTTTTAGGGGGATGTTTTCCTTCACGTACGCGCTTTCACTATAAATTGAAACTCGTTCGGCAGTCTAGCTACCCTTGTTGATTGATCAACACAAGAATGAATAGTAGCAGAATAAGCAAACTTCTTGAACTCCAGATACATCTGGAATATGTCAGGCGCCTGGTAAATGAACTGGCTGCGGAGGCTATAATATAAGAAGAAAGAATAAAGAAGGAAGAGGAGGAGAGAAGACAGAGGGAAGAGGAGGAAAAGGAAAGAGAAGAGAGGATGTCGTTCAATATTCCCGAGACAGAGGATTGGGGTGCTGAAGTGAATCATCCCCCCTCTTCGCTCCCCAGAAGAAAGGTGAAAGGAGACTGGGGAAGAAGATGCGTGTGTGGCGTCAGGCCAGGAAGGTGCAATCATTAGATAGTTGCATCTGGAGTTAAAAAAAAACAGCCCTTTTCAGGGCTACCCAATAATCTAGAAAAGAAATAACTATCGATTTGCCAATGTGTGTGTAGGTAGAGTAGTGTGAAAATAAACACTAACTCTTTCTTAAGATAGTGTGAGGGTATGTGTTTGTGTGTTTGTGCTTGTAAGAGCTAAGGTATGTTTGTGTGAATAGTAGATTATGGGTTACTTTATTATTTCTTAGCGTATGTGAAGAGTATAGTTAGAGTTTTGTAAGCTTTCACGTACGATTGTGTGGATAGTAGATTATGGATTTTGTTTATTGTTTCTTAGCGTATGTGGAGAGTATAGTTTGGGTTTTGTAAGCGCTCACGTAAGATTGTGTGGATAGTAAATTATGGATTTGTTTATTGTTTCTTAGCGTATGTGTTTGTGTGTTTGTATTTGTGTGTTTGTGTTTGTACCCGCTCACGTACGATTGTGTGAATAGTAGATTATGGATTTGTTTATTGTTCTTAGCGTATGTGGAGAGTATAGTTTGGGTTTTGTAACCGCTCACGTACGATTGTGTGGATAGTAGATTATGGATTTGTTTATTGTTTCTTAGCGTATGTGTTTGTGTGTTTGTGTTTGTGTGTTTGTGTTTGTACCCGCTCACGTACGATTGTGTGAATAGTAGATTATGGATTTGTTTATTGTTTCTTAGCGTATGTGGAGAGTATAGTTTGGGTTTTGTAAGCGCTCACGTAAGATTGTGTGGATAGTAGATTATGGATTTTGTTTATTGTTTCTTAGCGTATGTGGAGAGTATAGTTTGGGTTTTGTAAGCGCTCACGTAAGATTGTGTGGATAGTAGATTATGGATTTTGTTTATTGTTTCTTAGCGTATGTGGAGAGTATAGTTTGGGTTTTGAAAGCGCTCACGTAAGATTGTGTGGATAGTAGATTATGGATTTTGTTTATTGTTTCTTAGCGTGGAGAGTATAGTTTGGGTTTTTATTATATGAAATGAGAAAGTATAGTTTGGGTTTTATTATATGAAATGAAAAAGTAGGGGGATGTTTTCCTTCACGTCCGCGCGTTGTTTGGTCATGATCTAGGTAAGATCAATGTTACGTTTTAGGGGGATGTTTTCCTTCACGTACGCGCTTTAAGTATAAGAACCCACAGTATTCGTCGTTCAAACCATTCTGCAAAGAATAAAAAAAGAAGATGGCTTCTAACGAAATGGACAAGATACAAACATTACAAGACGTTTTAGACAACTTAGGAATGATGGAGCAGATGTTAATAAGACTGATTGAAGACCATTATTCCTATAGTCCCCATCGTGTAAAGATGGAAATTAATAACTTTAAAAAATGTAAAGGACAAGATTAGTGGTGTCATGAAAGAGATAAAGGAGGAGAAGGAGGATGAAGAGGAAAGAATAAGAATAAGCAAATGGAACGAAAAGATTGAAAAAGAAGAAGAAAATAAGAAGAGGAAGAAAGAAGAGGAGGAAGAGAAGAAGAAGAAAGAAGAGCAGGATAAAAAGAAAGAGAAGAAGAGAAAGAGTGTTGGAGATAAAATAAGAACTTGGTGGAGAAAAAGAAGAAATTAGAAGCAGAAGAAGAAGAAAACCCAAAGGCCCTTTTCAGGGCCAGCCATATTTCTCGAAAAGAGATAGCCTTTCAATTGCCTACCCTTTTTTTAAATTTAAATTTAAATTTAATTTTTAAAAAAAAAAAATCCCATATTCAATTCCCCTTGTCCCTAGACAAACCCAAACTCTATTCCCATGTTAATTTCCCCTTGTCGCTAGACAGACCCACACTATAGTTCCATGTTAAATTCCCCTTGTCGCTAGAGTGACCCACGATTTATTCCCATGTTAATTTCCCTTGTCGCTAATCTACCCACGATTTTTCGCCATGTTAAATTTCCATTGTCGCTAATCTGACCCAGGGGTCTCTGTAATGCTAATTCCCATTGTCGCTAATCTATCCCCATTTACTACTCATATATGTTCCGTCTTTGTGGTGTTTAGTAGGACCAATACGGTATACCAAACTAAGCCATATTATATCTTTGCTAAATTGCTTGGGAAAGATTATTAATTATCGTGAGACAGAATGTATATCATTCATCGAAAACGTTCACGATCCCGACCTCCCATCCCCCACCCCGACATTTAGATTGCCAACACCTTATTGTAGATGATTTTACAACACATCGTTGCTAATAATAATAATAATAATAATAATACGCGTTATTGGCAACGTAGTTCATCAGTCCAAATTACATGCGTTTATGGCAAATAAAGGTACAATCACAAAATATATCAATTTCAGAGAGATGTAAATGATATCTAATGACGCTAACACTTAGTAAATTGTTGAATGATAAACCAATATGTACGTGTCGCCTAGTATAAATAGGTATCATATGGCATGATTTTAATTGGCTAGTTTTTCAAATGTATACAGGTGTTACATTTTGGGGATTAACTACCGAAGCTGTCAAACGCAATGCTTAATTAAATGTTTTGCGGTGCTTTTTTTGAACATAACAAATGTTTTCTTTTTTTTGGTTTCTTCTTTCTCAGCCATCTGTTGTTCAAGCGGTCATTTCACCATAACAGACTGACTTCTGTTTGACGATTTACGTCAACAAAGACACGAACCTGGCTTAACCAATTAAACAAAAGCCGATAGAGCAATTTACTAATAAATTGAGATCACTAAAGCCAATTGACCAAGGGGAATTTAACATGGGAATAGATTGTGAGTCTGTTGAGCGACAAGGGAAAATGGAACAGGGTCGGGACCGTATTAAAATAGGGTCCCGACCCTGTTCCATTTTCCCTTGTCGCTCAACAGACCCACAATCTATTCCCATGTTAAATTCCCCTTGAGGCTGGAGTTGCCCAAGACTTTTTCATATGTTAAATTCCCCTTGAGGCTAGAGTTGCCCATGATTTTTCCCCATGTTAAATTTCCCTTGAGGCTAGAGTTGCCCAGGTGGTTCTGTAATGCTAATTTCCATTGAGGCTAGGGTGCCCCACTTCACTACACCCGTCAAAGCCAAACAAAGCCAGAAAAAGCCCGACAAAGCCTAACAAACATGGGAATAGATTGTGGGTCTGTTGAGCGACAAGGAAAACTGGAACAGGGTCGGGACCCTATTTTAATACGGTCCCGACCTGATGGGTCTATGGTAATGGAACATACGAAAATTGAAACAGGGAGGGGTCTCTACATTTTTAAAAAATAAAAAAATAAAAAAGGGGTAGGCAATTGAAAGTGTATCTCTTTGCGAGAGATTGGAGTGGCCCTGAAAAGGGCCTTTGGGTTTATGTTAATATGCCCTTAACATAAACGGCATCTGCAACATCTTCTTCGTCTTAAGCTTCGTCTAATGGTAGGTCCATAGACTAAAACTCTTTTGAGGCATCCATGCCTCTCCACGTAAATCCTACGTATCCATAGGCTTGTGGCGGTCCTATGGACAACTGTCCACTCGGATCGGACATACATGGGTATGTCCGTCCTGAACATCATCGTTGAGACAAGCGTAGAAGATTGCACATCGGTCCACATCTTGAGGCGCCGAGTAACAGGTGAAGGAATGCTGTGAACTGAACTTATTTATAGGGAGAGAAAGGATTGAAACGGATTGAGTTCGCTGACCAATCCAAACACGCGTTACAAAATTCAGTCAGCCCACATCCAATCCGAAGAGAGCAGTCTGTGACGTCACGTAGTCTATATAGATTCGCTATCGCCTGTGCACAGTCAATCCATACGACAGTTTTTCAACATAACGGAAACTCAGAAAACGATCAATCGGGGTGTACCAGCCGTTGAGACTACCCAAGGGAACCCGGACTTACTTTCAGAAGAGGTGAATTGGGATTATGTGGATTTTCTTACTTCGCAAGAATTTGTTCCAGAACCTTCGTCACCTTCCCCTTCATTACCACACGTGGAGAATTTTCGACAGAGACAGAAATAAGAATTGGAGAAATTTATACAGCAGCAAAAGGAAGCAGAACAAGCTTTTCTCCTACAGCAGCATCAGCAAGAAGAAGAGGTAAGAAAAAAAAGAAACAACAACAAGAAGCAGCAAAGAAACAAGAGGGTGAAAGTCAAACCGTCACGGTACTGTTGGACATTTTAGCGGAGTTAAGAAGTCTGAAACAAATGTATCAGACTTCTTTATCACGACCGAAGAGAATGCGACCTTCCCGAGCTAAACACTCCAGCCCTGTGACTAAGCCTACCGTACCACCCTTAGTGATTTCAACCAAATCATCATCAGAAGTAGGCCTCGGCCGTGGCAAAGGCTTAAGGCAGTTAAAGTTGATTGCTTAAACTCACCCCTACACAAAAAGGCCCTTTTCAGGGCCACCCACATCTCTCGAAAAGAGATAGACTTTCAGTTGCCAATAACTCACAAAAACTAACATTTTACCATTATAGTACGTGTCTGTGTATGAGTGCGTAAGTATACCTTCTTATTTTAAAATCAAAAACCCAAAGACACTTACCTATTATAATTAATTTATTCTTTTATAAATATTTACAATTCAATTCACAATTCACTACAAAATACTCTAAAAAAGTTCATAGACTTCTTCTGTCTCATTATTTACTCTCTCTGATTTTAAATTTCTTCACAGTCACAGTCTTTTCCACTTCTTCCTCCTCACTTTCTTCCCTTCTTTTCTTCTCCTGTTTCTTTTTCTTCACCTGTCTGCTTTGTTCCTCTTCTTCTTCTTCCTCTTCTTCCTTCTCTGAAGAATCCCTCTCTTCTTCTGACTCCTCTTGTTTCTTTCTTGGACAATCTGGAGACCAATGTCCTTTTTCTTGCCAATAATAACAGGTATCTTGACTTTTGTCTTTTCTAACCCCTTTTTTCTTTTTTGACGGTCTGGACACTCTGAAGACCAATGACCTTTCTTCTGACAGATATAGCAAGTATCTTCACTTTTATCTCGCAAGGAAGAAGAGTGGTCCGAAGGCTGGTCTGAAGAAAATTTTCTAATTACCCCTCGCAAAGCTCTGATGAAACGTTCGATCTGGGTAGTCTCTTCCATCGTTCTACTCGGTTTGAGAGTGAAATGAATAGTGAAAGGACAAGACACATACCTTTTATATACGCTGGTCTGCCATGACTATAAAGTAGCCCATGGTGTTTAAACTTTAGTCATTTGACGTTTTTCACTCAAGATGAAACGATCGAATTCATTTCAGAAGAAAGAAGAAAGTAAGGGGCAGAAACGTGATCTATCGCCTCGTCCCAGAGCTGAAGTCTTGGCACTAATTCATGCCAGTGATTTTGAAGAGGACAAGAGTGAACCAGAATCCAAACCCTCTAAACAAAGTTTACCACCCTTAGTTAACCCTGAAAAATACTATTCCATTCGAGAGACAGAAAAGCGCTACTCTAGAAAATTTAGAACCACGGCTTACACCTACACAGTGAAGTTTAAAGATTTCAAGGCCGACGTGCCGTTGGAGAAAGCAGAAGGGTTCATCACCGGGGTGTGGGATTCTTTACTTACCAAACCCAAGCGACAATGTCGACCCAAAGAAGACGATCCCTTGAGACTTTCCATACAACACGACGGTTTGAAATCCCCTGTTTGGATCGAGTTTAGCAGCCCTGCAAAATTGATCGCTTCCAAAGTCATGGACAAGATTCAACACGTACAACAATCCAATCACCAGTTTGACATCACCGATGGAAAAGCCACACTGGACATGACCCACGTCTTTCCTCCTCAAGGGATTGGATACAAAAAGATGTTATTGGTGGACGAGCTTCGCAGCACCAAAACAAGTCTCGTCCGAATTAACAACCCTCAAGACCATATGTGTTTAGCCAGGGCTATCGTGGTGGGACGAACCTATGTCAACAAGAACGACACGGCAGAATGGAAAAGAGATTGGAAAACTATTCGACAATCGGATCGAGCCAAACAACGAAACGAAGCAGAACTCCTGTTACAACAAGCCGGCTTGCCCAAAGACAAACCCTGTGGCATTCCAGAAATGCAAATATTCCAAGATGTCCTAGCTTCACGCTACACCTTGAAAGTGCACCCTCAAGAAGTGCGCGAACCTCTGTTGTTTCGACGGAAAGACTTTAAGGATGGAAAATACATTCACCTCTATCATCACGATGACCATTTCGATACCATTACCATTATCACCCCATTCCTGGGATACAGTTATTACTGTGAGAAATGTGACTATGGCTATAACAATCGAGAGCAACACAAGCATTCCGGATCGAAATGCTCAGGATGTTTGGCCTTTCCACCCTGTCTGAACGAAGGACAAGAACCAGTTCATTGTCCAGCTTGTCTGCGCACGTTTGTCAGCCCTGCCTGTTACCAACAACATTTGAAGACACAAGGTTCACAAAAGAAATGTGCTTGTCAACTGCTGAGATTGTGCCCTACGTGTGGACAAGGCATACTTACCAATAATGCCAAGGCACACGTATGTCGAGGAAAGAAAAAATGTCACATTTGTCACCAAATCGTGGACTTCGAACACCAATGCTACGTGCAAAAATACCAACCCCAACCAGAGAAAGAGGACGGTCACAAGAATAAAAAAGCAATTTCATCTTTTTCGATTTCGAATGCATGCAAGAGACCGGTATTCACATTCCTAATTTCTGCGTGGCTCATCGAGCGTGTGAAAAGTGCATTCAAGAACCTATTTGCAGTCATTGCCCTCAGTGCAGTAAGATTCCTGGAGGGCGTGAAAAAATCGTTCGAGGACTGAAAACGCTAGCCGATTTCGCCCGATGGGTCTTAGACCCCATCGACAAGACGTGGAGCCAAGAGGACATCGAACGTTATGGAGATTGTCATCGTCATGCCACGGTGATGGCTCACAATTTCTCCGGATACGATGGACAGTTTCTTTTGAGATACTATACGGAACATGGCACCGAACGTCCTAAAGTGACTTTGAACGGAGCCAAAATCATTTTCATGCAAGTGGGACAAGTACAGTTTAAAGATTCGATGAGCTACTTTGCCATGTCTTTGAGTCGAATGCCTAAAACGTCTGGAATGACAGAAAGGGCTAAAGGGTACTTTCCACACTGTTTCAATACGGAAGCCAATCAACATGCCGTTCTACCCCATTTGCCTGAGGCTAAAGACTACGACCCCGACAACATGCGTACCGAACAACGAGAAGCTTTCTACGCTTGGTACCAGGCTCACGCCTCAGACCCTTTCGACTTTCAGGAAGAAATGCTAAAGTATTGTCGTTCCGACGTGGACATTTTACGTCGATACTGTGGAAAATTTCGAGAACTGTTCATGGAACACGGAGGTGTCGATCCTTTGAAAGAAGCTTGCACCATTGCCAAAGCGTGTTCCTTAGTCTACCGGCAACGATTCATGCCTGAAAACACCGTGGCTGTCATCAGTCCTCAATCGACCAACTATGTCAAACGTCAATACTCGGTCAAAGCCCTACGCTGGTTACATTACTTGTGCGACAAGGAAGACAAATGGATTCAGCATGCCCGCAACGGAGGGGGCGAAAAGACCATTGGAACGCATTCGGTCGATGGCTGGGACTTAGAAAACCCCAAGATCGTGTACGAGTTTAACGGTTGCTTATTTCACGGATGCCCCGTCTGTTACCCTGACCGTGGCACTAAAAATCAGTTTTTACAACGAACATTGGAAGACTTGTACCAGACCACTTGTTAGCGACGTCTAAAGTTAGAACAGGAAGGATACCAAGTGGTGGAACTGTGGGAACACGAATACGATCACCGTTTGAAAACCGATCCCGACTTTAAACGTGTCGTGGAAAGTTACTAGTTCATGGACCCGCTGAATCCGAGGGATAGTTTGTACGGAAGGACCAATGCCACCTGTTTGCTTTATCAAGCCGACGAAGAGAAAGGAGAAGAAATGAACTACTTGGACGTGTGTTCGCTGTATCCCTACGTGTGCAAATATTGTCGGTTTCCTGCAGGGTACCCACAGTTGTTGAGGAACACATCGACCTGAAAAACATTCGACAATACGAAGGTCTGATCAAGTGTAAAGTTTTGCCTCCCACGGACTTGTACCATCCCGTCTTACCTCACCATTGCCAAGGCAAACTGATGTTTCCTTTGTGCCGTACTTGTGCCGAAACGTGCAACCAAGACCAGACTTGTCAGCACACCCAGGAAGAACGGGTCTTGCCGGGAACCTGGGTAAGCGTAGAATTGTTCAAAGCTCTGGACATGGGATACCAACTGTTAGAAGTGTACGAAATTTGTCACTTTCCCAAGACACAACAATACCACAAGGGTGACCCAACGCAGAAAGACATTTTCGCAGACTACGTGGATGCCTTTTTAAAACTGCAACAAGAAGCCAGCGGCTATCCGTGCTGGTGTCACACTCCCGAAGACCAAAAAGCATTCAAAGAGAAATACTGGGCACAAGAAGGCATCACTTTAGATCAGATCGAGAAAAACGAAGGCAGGCGATCGTTTGCCAAAGTGATGTTAAATTGTTTGTGGGGCAAAATGGCACAACGACCGTGTTTACCCAAGACGGAATATTTGACCCAACCTTCCCGCTACTTTCAGATGATTCACGACAAAAGCAAATTCATGAAACACGTGGACGTCGATCGCGAAAATTTGATCTTGGTCAATTACGAAAGAAGATCTGGACTTTGTACAAGACGACCCCTTTGGAAATGTCATCATTGCGGCTTACGTGACAGCTCATGCTCGCTTAAAATTGTACGAAGCTTTAGAGCTGTTAGGGGAATGTGTCCTGTACTTTGACACGGACAGTTGCATTTACATCGATCACCCAAGTCAACAGCACCCTGACATCGAAGGAGACCGTTTAGGAGCCTGGACAGACGAACATCCCGACGACAAGATTCTAAGTTTCGCCAGTGGTGGTCCTAAAAATTACGGCTACGAATACCGGGACAAACAAGGAGAAGTGCACACGAAGTGTAAAGTGAAAGGATTGACTCCAAATTATCGTACCAGTCGAGTGGTGAACTTTGGCGTATTGAAAGAAGCCTTACAGTCTGGAAAAGATCAACACTTTAAAGTGACCACCTATCAACCCAACAAAATTGTACGTTTACCCACTCACTACATCGTCAGTCGACCCTTGGAGAAAGTCTATCAAATCGTGTACCATAAGCGAGTGCGACTTCCCAATCATTTCACCTTACCGTATGGACACGTCGGTATTGGTCTGTATATAAAAAGGAGCCCTAGGCAAGATCGATAGTTCATTGTGACTACCTAAACCAAGCGAACAAGATGAATACTTTCAGAGAAACACAAAACAAGTTCAGACAGGCACACTTCAAGTTTGGGGCTTCTGAAGTGGAATGCGATCGTGAGCCTTGCGATGGGAACGATGCTGTACGCTGTGACCTTAGCGATGCCGTAGAGCATCATGGGAACTTTGTTCTCACTACCCCTATCATGGAAAGTGATGCTGTGCGTGCCAAGCCTGAGGGATGCGAAAGCGACGCCGATCGTCCTCTTGGACACTTTACTGGGTTTGGTTTTAAAGGTGGATGTTCACCTTCACTTCTACCCTCCTACGGATGTCATCCAGCCCTGAGCAATCTCCTGTCCATGTCACCCAACCCTCATCGAAACGAACATGTGAAAGACGAATATTCGTTCCCTGTGCGTTTGTCGGAATACTGTGACCTTGAAAATCGTCTTCAATCGTTCAAAGGAAAATGGCCTAATTATCTGGGAGGCCCGACCCCCGAAGAATTAGCCAGAGCCGGATTTTTCTACTTGGGCGAAGGAGATAAAGTCAAGTGCTTCAGTTGCGATGTGTCACTTACCACTGGGAACCACAAGATTCGGCCTACCTAGAACATGCTCGATGGTCACCGAATTGTCATTACTTACCCTTAGTGGGACCGAGATATTGAAGTAACTTACCATAACCTGTTTATGGATACTTCAGAAGAGAACATTCGTGCTTTGTCTGTGAAGTTGAGAGAAAGGATTTACCGAGAGCTGGTCAAAATACAAGTGAAACGTAAGAACAATTGCATCCGTTACGTCACCAATTTTTAAATCACTGGTACCTGAATGCTATAAAAGGACTGATTCAGTTGAAGGTTTTCCATTGGACAGACATTGATCAACAGCCCCCTGGTTTTAAAAAGGATTGGTTTGCTATTGATGATTCTATCTACTACATTGTAAACTTACTGCATCGAATTCCAGAGGAATAGTTAACGAATTACCAACATCTTTTACATAATGTCAACTTAGTGAAAGAGGAAACTTCTGAACGAATTGTAATCTGTAAATTAGTGACTAAACGATTTAAATTTGACACTGAAGTAAAACCAAGTCTGTGCAAATGGTACATTTCTTGTGTCAGACAAAAGAGGATTGAGTATGACCTGTTTATGGATACTTTACAAGAGAACATTCGTGCTTTGCCTGTGGAGTTGAGAGAACGTATTTACCGAGAGCTGGTCAAAATACAAGTCAAACGTAAAGAACAGTTGCATCCGTTACGTCACCAGATATTTAACCACTGGTACCTGAATGGTATAAAAGAACTGATTCGTCAGAAATTGTTTCAATGGTCAGACCTTGTTCAATACTTCCAAGCCACCGATGTTTATAATTTTGGTTACTTCGAGATTCACCTAGTGCAACGCATTGAGGAAGACGAGCTAAAGGATTACCAACATATTTTACGTGGAATCTACTTAGCGGAAGAGGAAACTTCTAAACGAACTCTGACGTTTAGGTTACAGTATGCAAGATTTAGATTCCCCACTGAAGAACGAAGATCTCTGGGTAGAAAGTACGTGTATTGTTTCCGAAACAAAGAGAGTATAAAAACAGGCTGCCATGCCACGACTTTTATCACATGTGATTGAACAGATTCCGTGGAAGGAACTCAATGACAATATTCAAACCGTGGATCATTGCCATCAATTATTACAAGAACTGTATCCATTCAATTTGGGTCGACAAGTGGAGTGTGTCTTAGTGACTTGTTCTCTGGGATTTCGTTTACCAGCCGATTCCTTGTGGACTCTTTACGATCAGTACTTACCACCCCAATGGCCTTAAATGGTCACGAAAGACTCCTTTTGCTCAAAGCCTTGCGTTTTCATCTGGATACTTCTCGACCTCAACAGGAAAAAAAGATTCGTCAACTTTTAGCTACCCAAGACGTGTATGACGATGTCTGTGTAGCTTGTGACTTACACCCCCATTGGACAGATGTCCGTGCCTGGAAAGAATGTGATTTTGAGGCTTGGACCCAAGAAGTGGCCCAGTATGCACGAGAGTTGTTCAAGGAAAAAAGTTACTTTTCAACTTGTGTTAGTGACAGTGTCAGAAGAAGAACCCGTCACCCAGGACAGGACTGTCTTGAACATGCATGAAAGACCCTTTCGGTAGGACACTTGTGTGACCTTAGCCCCTATAGAACTGGTCAGAATCTTACCGAAAACATGCTGTACAGACACTTGTTTCTATTCCACGATGATAGTTTCGATGTGCCTTTTATCTTTGTACTTAAGCCTTTGGCTTGTATGTATTTTTATATTTCGTATTCATGTTTAAAACATTCAATAAACGTGTCCTGAAAAAAAGTATATAAACTATTGGCTTGTTTGTTTTCATTTCACAAGTGACATTCCTAACACTATGGCTACTTCTGCTGTCTCTGCTCCCTCTTCCTCTACTGTCAAAGTCATCGACGAACACTTAGATCGTGCCAGTTAGGAGGCTTTGTATCTTCGCCATCCTTTTAACATGCTCATTGCTGAACCTAGCGGTTCAGGCAAAACCGAATTCGTCAAACGTTTGATCGAACATAAACATCATTTGATCGATCGTCCACCTCAACGCATCCTGTGGTGTTACAAAGAGTGGCAATCGGCGTACAACCTCTTGCGAGAAAGTCAAGGCGATTCCATCGTGTTTGTGGAAGGCATTCCTAAAGAAGACGACGGCATCGTCTCTGACTCCCGTCAAACCCATTTGGTCATTTTCGACGACATGTTAGGAGAAGACGAAGAAAAAATTAAACTGTGGTTCACGAGCAAGGGGCATCATCGTAATGCCAGTGTCGTTTACATCACTCAAAATGTGTTTCAACAAAGTAAAGCCCATCGCACCATCAGTCTCAATGCGCATTACGTGGTCTTGTTTAATAGCCATCGAGATAAATCGCAAGTGCAAGTCTTAGCCAAACAGTTAGGAACGCCTTGGCTGACTCAGGCGTACGACGATGCCACTCACACTCCACACGCCTATTTACTCGCCGATTTGAAACCTACGATCCCCGAGGATCTGCGATTTCGTACCCACTTGTTTCACCACTGGTGCCAAGACTGACGGCCTGTCCTGTACACGTCTCCGTCTTCGACTTAACTTCGCTCAAAGAAAATCTATAAAAACCTCAGACACTTTTCGTCTGTCTCACATAGTTTGAACATGACGTCCCTTCAATCACATCGTCCCGTCAAATTGATTCGTGACTTGTATGGCATCAGTCGAGAAAAGAATCCACAAATACGAGCTCGTGTCTCAGAAGCTAGTCTCAAAGAAGTCTTGCGATGGTTCACGGTGACAGCACGTCAATTACTGCAAGGGATCATTCAGATTACTCATCAAACCAAACGCTTTTTCGATCGAAACAAAGTCGCTTTGACCCAACTGGCTGATCCCCGCATCGACATTCAAACCAAAAAACAGTCACTTCTCCGTTGACACCAAGAACTGAAGAGTACTTGGAGACGTTGATCACACCAAGAACTTCTCCGTTGATGACCCCAAGAACTTTCCCAGTGGCAGGACCCTCCCGTTTAGCGGCAGTGGCCGCGGCTCACAAAGTACCTGCTCCCAAAAGTCCAAGAGAGATCGGGCATGTTACAAAGGTTACTGGATTTGTCCAAGCAAGAACTGGCTCGATTTAGTCCGTTGCGTACCCCTATACGACGTGTCATGCCTGTCCTCAAGTTGATACGGCGTAAAGACAATCAGTGGCGACGCGTTCCAGTATAAAAAAGGCCTGCGACCAAGTAGGGGTATTAGTGAACTTCCAAAAGATGTCACCTCCAAGAAGCCAAAAAAGAAAGAGACAAAGGCAGGCTCGTCACCGACAAAGCGCTTAGCCAAGCATCGACGTTACCCTAAGAAAAGACACAGTCGTTCCAAGAAAAAAAGGCGTCAACAAAAGGGAGGATTCCTTGGCGATTTTGGAAAAAAGGTTGTCACCTTTATGACAAAGCGATAGTCCCCCCCCAAAAAAAAGATAAAAGGGCGTGTGTTAAGTCATCGACGTTAGTGTATGTTTGGTGAAATGTCAAGGAACCCACAAGCGAAGATGTCCCCCTCCAAAAAACATTCCTTTTCTAAACCCCAAGGAAAGAAAAGGAAAGGACTGCCTCCACGTTTAGTCAAATATGGGGACATGTTATCTGTCCTGTCCAAAGCTTATCCACCCCTACGAAAAAAACTCATTCAAACAGCCTCCAAAGAGGTCATCGATACCGTGTGCGAATGTTGTTTGAACGTGTTGAAAGGCACGATCCCTTTGTCCAAACATCAGAAACAATGCTTAGGCAAACATCGTCACGTTCTGCGCCAAATGGTTCAAAAGAAAATCCCCATCGGACAAAAGAAGATGTTGGTCCAACGTGAAGGAATTTTACCCCATTGCTAGGTCCCTTACTGAAAGGAATCTTGGGAACCGTGTTGGGAGGACTGATGGGAGCAAGATAAAAAGGACCTCTGGAGTCCCAAGATCTCAGAATCGACCCTTGACATCCCATGGAAGGAAGAAAACTAGCTTTAGTGCCTTACAAACGATGGATGGAATACCATCGTTGGCAAGAACAACGTACCCCGCATTTACCTCCCAATCCTCATTTGAGCGAGATGTCCCAGTTACAACACGAATTGCAGTCCTTGATGGATCGCCAAGATTTGTCCGAAACAGAAAAATCGCAAAAGTACGGCCAACTCTTGCAACAACTGCAACTCTTTCACCAAAAAGCTTTAGACGAAACATCTCTTCCCACTCTGAACGATTTTAAGACCTTGATGAAAAGTCCATCCCCCACACCATCACCACCACCGCCACCACTGCTACCATCCCCAGGGGTCACCAGAGATGCTACCCCACGAAGGCTTGAGGAAGAAGAGATACGAGAACTGTTTCAAACACCGTCAGCAGCTCCCATGTCTAGTAAGATTGCAGCATCCTTGTTGACCCCGTCCCCCACACCCCAACGAGAAGAAATGAAAGCTTGGGTTAAAAAGATGATGTCCACTCCTCCTTCGACAGAAGTGAAAAAGAAAGAAGGGAAACCAGAAGTGAAAAAAGAAAAGAAGACCAAAGCTATTCCATTGCCACCTCCACCACTACCTTCGACTTCCACTCCCGTAGCCCATCGGACACGTAAATCTCTTTCCAAACCAACCTTTCGTCCCACACAAAGTAACATCACCGAAGAGTGGGTGACTTATTAACACACAAAAAAATGGAGAAGGTGTTAGCCAGCATTTACTACAATCCCTCCCATCCTGCAGGTTACGCAGGAGTTCAAAAATTGTATCGTGCTGCCAACACTCGACTGAAAAGTCTCCGTTTACCTCAAGTGCAACGATGGTTACAAGAACAAGCTACTTATACTTTACACAAACTCATTCGACGCAAGTTTTCCAGAAGTCGCACCCGAGTGGAAGGCATCGATCATCAATGGCAAGCCGACTTAGCCGATGTCTCTCATTTGGCCAGCTACAATCGCTGCTACAAATATTTGTTTTGTGTCATCGACGTCTTTTCCAAATTTGCCTGGGTCGTGCCTTTGACTTCCAAATCCAGCAGCGAGTTAGTGCGAGCCCTGCAACGGGTGTTGAAACAAAGCGGTCGTCACCCTCTTCGATGGTAAACGGACAAAGGTACCGAATTTCTGAACCAAGCTTTCCAAAAAGAATTAAAGAAACGTGACATTCATTTTTTTACCACCGAGAATCCTGAAACCAAAGCCAGCATCGCGGAACGTTTTCAACGCACTTTGAAAGAACGCATGTGGAAATATTTTACGCATCACCACACTCTGAAGTACATCGACATCTTACCGCACCTGGTGCAAGCGTACAACCAATCTTACCATCGAAGCATTGGACGTGCCCCGCAAGAGGTGACTCTCGAGAACGAAGTGCTGTTGTTTGAGCGCCTGTTTGGTACGTCCCCGACGAGGGCTGTCCCCAAGAAAAGTGGAGAGTTGACCGTAGGAGATTGGGTACGCATTGGCAAAACCAAACGCACTTTCGACAAAGTTTACTTACCTAACTGGACGACCGAATGGTTTCGCGTCACTGGACGAGTGCATGGCCGTCATCCTGCCGTCTATAAATTGGAAGACATGAACTGAGAAGTGCTCAAAGGAATGTTTTATTTGCCCGAGTTACAACGTGTCACCAAAAAAGAAGACGACGTGTACGACATCGAAAGCATTTTCGAACGCAGAACCCGTAAAGTGGGCAAACGACGGGTCAAAGAAGTCAAAGTAAGTTGGAAAGGATATCCACCCAGTTTTGATTCTTGGATCGACGCTTCGCAAGTCATCGAGTATAAAAAGAAGTGACCTTCATGCCCTTTCACACAGACGCAGCTACGGCGACCACTCATTCACCCAGTTCTTCTCTGCAAGATTTACAGAAACAACCCCTGTGGTGTGGTGTGGAGAACGTGTGCCTAAAACACAAATCGTCTTTTTCTGCCAAATCTTCGTGGTGTATTGTGTCATCGAGGCAGCCATCGCCAATTTGAGTTTGCAACAAGGAAACAAACAATTGTGGACCATTTTATTGAGCAGTTGCATCGGTTACCTGCTTCCTAATCCCTTCCTGAAATTCTTCTCGAACGGGAACAACGGGAACCTTGTGTCCAGTGCCACTGTCAGTCACCACTCCAACAACAACAACCCCAATTGAGCGGAGACACGCCTCTGTCGTCTAGTAACCCCTCGGACAGCCACAGAACTCTGGAATTATGAGTCACCAAAATCAATTTTACTTAACCTTACCTAGTGACAGTTCTATGGAGGTGTTTCCCAACAACACGTTGTGCTGTTACACGACCACATTACCTCAGGCCATCCAATTAGATCACGAAGCCCATTGGGAAGTGGCTTTGGTAGAAATCATTCACCCGACCCAAGTCCTCAATGTCCTTCCCAGTCAAAACAAATTTGAGGTGGAAGTTTATGACGAACAAATGTAACAGTACTTGGATACCCATGGCAAATATAACATAAAAGCTCCTATCACAAAAAAACAAAAGTGGAAGACCTCCTCCAGGCCATTATTTTAGTAGTCAACATTTGGTCAGCACCATAGCTTCCAGGCTTAATGCCGTGTTTCTGAAAACTTTGGAGAGTGTCAAAAAAAGTGTCACCCTGGAGTACCACAAAACAGCTCGTGGCTTCCTCATAAAATTTCCTGAGGGGGGTAAACTGTTGTCCTTTTTATTTTGTCCTGAATTGTTTGCCATGTTGGGCGGGAACATGGAGATGAAGAAGAAAGTAGAACAAGAACAAAAACAATTAGTAGTCATTTACGACAACGATACTTTTGCCAAGTATTTTCGTACCCCGGTAGAATTGAACCAAGGACTGAATTTGATGTTTGTGCATTCCGATGTGGTGGAGTACAACGTGGTGGGACACACCTCCGTACCGTTACTGCGTGTCATTCCTTTCAAAGTGGATTCTGCCACGGACGCTGACGAGGAAGGTGGAAACACTGATCACGTTTACCGCGAATTTGTACATCCTCACTATTTGCTCGTCAGCAAATTGTATTTGGACAAGGTCAACATTGCTATAAAAGGAGATCTGGGACAAAATATTCCATTCACCAAAGGAAAAGTCACGGTGAAACTCCATTTTCGAAAACGGTTCTCTCACGACTCGTAAGTCATGTATCCAGTGCACCGAGGGGTTGCTCGACAGCGAGGACACGGTTTAGGAGATATGTTGAAATCAGCCTTTCGTTCGGTGGCCCCAGTCTTGAAACCGATGGTGACACGCGGATTGCACGCCTTGAAAGATGCGGCATTGACACACGGCAAAGAATTTCTCCAAAATGTCATCATCGACAAACAAAACCCCAAAGAAGCCTTCTTGAGGGCAGGCAAAAATGTCTTGCTGCAAACGGGTAAAGATCTTTTGGGCCGACGAGAAACACCTATAACTGCCCTGCACGCTACCGAGTCAGGCATTCAGCAAGGACAAGGCAGAAAGAGACGACGAAGAAAACACCCTTTCACCAGACTTCACACGTCTAAAGCTAAAAGACAAAGAAAAGAGGAACCGTTCGAGACTTAGACGTTTTCGATTATTGAGAAACAGAAAGAAATGATGCACCGAGAGTCTTGCGCCTGTTTCTAATCGGAATTGGACCTGTTTGCCATGCCACCCACTATGATGACGATGCAAGAATCCCAATGGGTGGAATTTCACCCCGTCTCCTCTTTGACCGATTCCGCTCCCATCGAGTTTGAAATCAAGGGACAGCCCGAAGATTACATCGATCTGAATAGCAGTTACTTGTACCTGAAAGTCAAAGTTCTAGATAAGACTGAAGGTCCTATAGACACTGAAGCAGTAGCTCCCGTGAACAATTTCAAGCATTCCTTGTTCAGTGGAGTGGACTTGTACTTGAATAACAAACTAGTCAGCAGCAACATGGATACTTACCCTTATCGTGCCTATCTGGAAAATCCATTGACGTACGGAATAGACGCCAAGAACACTCATCTCAGTGCCTGTGTGGTATGGGAAGCTGACGATGCAAACCAGTTTGAAATATTAGAAACTGATACAACTGATAAAAAGAAAGAATACAATGAGGGATTTGTAGAACGAAGAAACAAAATCATGGGACTCAACAAAAGTTTAGAACTGATGGATCGTTTGCATTTGGACATGTCGTTGTAAGAGAAGTATTTGCTGAATGGGGTGGATGTCCGCTTGAGACTAAATCGTAGCAGTACCGCTTTCCATTTAATGGCTAGTGATGACGATTACAAAACCAAAATCCAAGAAGCTAGACTGTACGTACGAAGTGTGGAAGTGTTACCTAAAGTGGGTAACGACATCAGTCAGACGTTAAGCAGAACGACCGCCAAGTATCCGATACGTCGCGTGGAAGTGAAAACCTTCACCATTTCCAAGGGGCAACGATCCATGATCGACGATCATCTGTTCCAAGGACAGTTACCCAAACGTTTGATCGTTGGCATCGTCGAGAATACAGCCTTCAACGGAGCTATCACTAAAAATCCTTTCTACTTTCAACTCTTTGGCCTGTCCAAGATCGAAGTCAGTCGCGATGGCAAGACCTTGTGTACCCGACCTTTTGAACCTGTCTTTGCCAAGAAGAATTACTTGAGATCGTACTTGTCCCTATACGAAGCCACCGGTCAGTTAGGAACCAACACCAGTCACGGCATTACGTACGAGGATTACACAGGAGGCTATGCTTTGTGGGCTTTTGATTTCACTCCAGACCAAGGCAGCGACGAGGGACATTTCCACCCTATAAAATCCGGCCAGATTCGTGTGGAAATTCAGTTTAGTGCAAACCGAGTCCCTGATGAAACGGTGAAAGTCATTCTGTATGCAGAATTCGATAATGCGATAGAAATCAACAGTTTGAGAGAAGTCATTCTAGATTATTAGAAGCCATGGAAGACTGTTATCCCTCATTAGCTAGTGGAGAAACTGTGAAGATGAAATGTGAGGAGACCGTGGAAGAATCCCAAGACAAAGACGAAGAAGATGTCATGATGAAGTCGAGATGGCCAGAACAAGAAGCCCATTTAGTCTCCTGTTTTGCCAAACACATGGTCGAAAAAATTACGAAATTGATCAAGAAAGATTGCTATGGATGTCAAAACGATCATCCCAGTCAAATTCAACACGATAAATGCCTGATGCTGAGTCAAGAAGATAAATTGGACGAGTATCTGGACGAAGCTTGGAGTCTCATCTCGGACGAAGTCGTGTTGCACCAGTGGTATATAAAGACTTGCGTGAACATTCTTGTCCACCATTACCAATCAAGAGATCCATCGTATCGAAGCTCTCCTGAATCAGAGTGGGGAGACGAAGCGAAGAAACGGTTATTTGTCAGACATTTTCAAGCAAAAAGTCAGGATCGAATTGATCACTTATTATTACCTGTGAAGAAGAAGAAAACAAACAAACAAAACAGGGATACCTGGGAACTTTATTACCTTTTGAACCACAGTTCGTACACTGCTTCTTGGAATCCTGTCGTATGTGCTAAAGATGAACTCCCTCATCGCAAACCTCAAGACCATCAAGCTTATGTGATCAACACGGACAGCAGTCATCTCCCAGGCACCCACTGTCTACTTTCCTCAAGAAGGATGTGTGGAATATTTCGATTCGTATGGATTGCCTCCTTTGGAAGACGATATCATTGACTTTATGAGAAGAAATGCTCAGACCACCCGATTCAATAATGTGAAATTACAAGGCACAGATTCCTTGGTGTGTGGACAATATTGTGTATATTTTCTGCATCATCGCAGTCGGGGCTATTCCTGAGAACATTTAGTGAATCAGTTTGATCCTCGTTCTTCTTCTAGAAACGATGTGAAAGTAGATCGATGGTTTTGTGACCATTATACTGGTCAAGCTAGGAAACGTAGTGTCCATCAATGGCCTAATGACTTCCAACAGTGGAAATCACAATTTCTTTCACAACGTTGTCAGCCCTGTCCAAAATAATGTGTTAGTTGAAAAAAATGTTTGGTATTTGAAAAAAAAAATGTTTGATGTTATATTATTGGATTATTGTTAAAAATGTTATAGTTGTTTGTTAGTGTTAAGTGATTATTGAATAAAAAATGTTGTGTTTTGAAAAAAATGCCTTTGTCTTTTGTTTGGCTATAGGAATCTTGATTCATGCTCTTTGACTGCTTACTATCTCTCTCATGACAGTCATTGAAAGTTCCGGCTCGAAAACCGTATAGGGATGTTTTCCTTCACGTCCGTGCTTTGACTTTAAAAAACGGGTTAGTTTCCAGTCTAACCATTCATTGTCGACTCATCCTCCTACGAAGATGTGCTCCAGACTAGCTAAGCTAAACGAAGCCTACGTGAATTTGCATAGGGTCAGACACAGTCTGATACCGAAGCCTGAAGAGATAGAGAATGTGAGAATGTTAAAAGTCACTGAAGACCTGATTGAAGAGCTCTTCAGAGAAGAAATTAACAGGGAGAAAGAAGAATGGACAGAGAAGTACAGACTTCAGAATCAGCAGAGAGAGCAGCAACAGCAACAACCACAACAGCAGCAGCAGCAGCAACCTGAACCTGACAGAGGCTTTGTCGACTGTCGTATCGATACCAAAGAGTTCTTCTTCTCTTTCCGAAGAAGCAGACCTATCGTCAGAAAGTCTATCGTCAGAGGACGTCGCATTCTTAGAAACTAAAATATCGCCCTAGCTTCAACTTCACGCAAGCAAAAAAACAACCCTTTTCAGGGCTAGAAAAGAAATAACAATCAATTTGCCGATGAGTGTATGTAGAGTAGTGTGAATATAAACACTCACTCTTTTCTAGTGTGAATGTATATGTGTGATTGTGTGTGTGTGATTGTAAGCGCTCAAGTACGTTTGCGTGGATAGTAGATTATGATCATGTTTTTTTGCTGTTTGACGTGTGGGAATAGTAGATTTGGGATTGATTTGACTGCTTCGCGTTTGTGGATAGTATATTAATTGTTTAATGAAATTTTTTAGAATAGTGATGGGTAGTATAAAAAAGTCAGTGAGTGTTTCTTTTAGGTCCACGCGTTGTTTGGTCATGATCTAGGTAAATTAAGTTTGGGTTTAAGGGGGTGTTTTCCTTTACGTCCGCGCTTTAACTATAAATTGAAAATCGCTAGGCAGTCTAGCTACCCTTGTTGATTGATCAACATTAGAAAATGAGTAGAATGAGCAGCAGACTGACTAAATTCATGGAACTTCAGATGCATCTGGAGTATGCCAGATGCCTCCTGAACGAGCTGGCCGTGGAGGCCCTTGTGGAAGAAGCCAGGATAGAACAGGAGGAGGAAGAGAGAAAAATGAAAGAAGAGGAGGAAAGAAAGAGAGAGATCAGGTGTCACCCTATGATGAGCCCTGTGTGCAACGTGACACCTGAGGCAAGGACATCTCCCCAGCCTGTAGCTGAACCACAGTCACAACGTGAACAACAAGAACCAGTACAGGACCCACAGGAGCCAAGGAGGCCAGTTGTTCATCCTCGAGTGTGGAATAGAAGACAAAGAAGACAGAGGGAACAAGAAGTGTTCACTATTCCGCAAACGGAGGAGTAGGATAGTGAAGCCACTCAATCCCCACCTGCTCTTCCAGCGAATCAAGTGAATTGGACCAATGATTGGAGTAGACGTTGTATCTGTGGTGCCAGACCCGGAAGGTGCCATCATTAACCAGGTGCCCTGGAGTCTAAAAAACAAACAGCCCTTTTCAGGGCTACCCAAACCTTTAGAAAAGAAATAGTAATCGATTTGCCAATGTGTGTATGTAGAGTAGTGTGAATAAAAACACTGACTCTTTTTTCCTAGTGAGAGTGTATGTATTTGTGTGTGGATGTGTGTGTATGTGTGTGATTGTAAGAGCTCACGTAAGTTTGTGTGGATATTAGATTATTGGGTTTTGTAAGAGCTTAAGTTGGTTAGTGTGGATAGTAGATTTGGGTTTAATTTTAATGCTTTGCGTGTGTGGATAGTAGATTTGGGGTTTGTTTATTGCTGCTTCACGTATGTGGATAGTAGATAATATGAAATGAGAAAAATAGGGGATGTTTTCCTTCATGTCCGCGCGTTTTAAGTAATGATCTAGGTAATATAAATTTTGTGTCTTAGGGGGATGTTTTCCTTCACGTCCGCACTTTAACTATAAGAACCCTCAGTGTTCGTTATTCGCACCAGGAAGGTGGAACTGAAATCAATAGGGCTTTCAAGCTAAGAAACCATCACGGATATGAAACAAACACAGCAATAATAGAATCCAACTCACCCCTATCAACAATAATTAAATTAATCCCACAGGCATCAAATATAAACTTGAAACCTTTATCAATAAAACCAGACTATGTAATAATTGTCAACACTGGGGTCACTATGGATCCAAATGTAAATATCCAACCTTATGTAAACAGTGCAGGGAGGACCACCATGGGCCATGCACAAGGAAAACCCCAATATGTACTAACTGCAAAGGCAATCACCTCCCGCACTCACCAATCTGCCCCTATGCTATTAGAGAAGAACAAATCATCCAATTAATGAACACCAAAAACATGCGTTACCAACTAGCTAAACAGGAAATCCTATCTAATAAGTCGAAACAAACTGTATACGACAACACAACAACAAATCCAAAACTTACTACTCCAAAAACTACTAATAAATCAATCAATCCACACACACCCTCCCCACAAAGGTCGATTATCATTAACACCATTCTAACAAAGGATCCAACAATTTCAATAAATAACAAACTAGACGCACTAGAAAGCAGGATCAAGAAAATGGAAACTGTACTACAGTACTTATTGGAAAAAACAGGACATGCACCTACACAAGATCATAGGGCATTAAACGAAAAACACCAACATGTATAGTACAACAAATAGGAACAATATGGCAATGGAATGCAAGAGGACTGTCGGGCAATATAGATGAGTTAAGACTAAATCTTCAAAACTCAGCTGTAAAACCTGACATAATCTGCATTCAAGAAACAAAAATCACCAACAAAATAAGGGCCCTACCAAAAATTCAGGGTTATGCCCCAGGGTACTTTCAAAATAGAATCAAAGGGCAAGGAGGGGGGCTAGCTACCTTTATTATAAATAACATGCCCAACGTAACACCAGTACCCATAACAACCAAAGTAGAAAATAATCAGTTAGTGGAAATTCATTCATTAATAGTAAATACAGGAATAGAAAATATACAAATATTCAACCTATACGATCCAGGAGGTAGTACTAAAGATTCAACACTAGCCACATACAGACAAATTAACGACACCAAACAGGTGGACCGGGTGGTCATATGCGGAGATTTCAATGCGCATAATGAGCTAAGGGGAAGTGATCGAACAGACAAAAGAGGCAGGTTGGTTTGAAACTTGGATAGCAGAATCCAACCTGACCATACTAAACAATGGTACCAGAACTCGATTAAATCCCGAAAATGGTACCCTTACCGCCATCGATCTAACCATATGCTCCATAACAATAGCACAGGTGGCAGAATGGAGAGTGGATCAAACTGATACCATAGGCAGTGACCACTTTCCTTTGATAACCACCCTGCAAATGACCACTCAGTTCAACTCGCTACAAAAACAACTAAAGTGGAGATACGAAAAAGCTGATTGGGAAATGTATAAAACCTTACTAAGCACAATAGACCACAAGGACATAGAAAATATGATAACCTGATTAATACTATCAATCTAGCTGCAACAACTAGCATACCTCAATCTAGTGGCCACCCCAACAAACAACCAGTCCCGCGGTGGAGCGAATTATGTAAACAAACACACATAGATAAGAAAAAAGCACTAAATAAATTTAGACGCACAGGGAACACAATGGATTTCACCAAGTACAAAACGAAAGAACAAGAACTCAAAAAGATCATTAAGCAAGCCAAAGAAACTACTTGGCAAAAATACTGCAAAAGTATAAACATCAAAACCAGCACCAAACAAGTCTGGGATAAAATTAGAGCAATTAGAGGGAAAACATCAAATACTATTCCTAAAATACCAGGAGCAAATACAAATAAAGATAAAGATAAAGCTGAAACACTAGCTAAACACTTTGCAGAAATGAGTAGTAATAAAAACCATACCAACTCATTCCAACAACATAGAAATAAGGTAGAAAGAACTCATAGCAAACTATTTACTGACATTGGCAACAAAAACTCTTACCTAAATAAAGACATCACAACTGCCGAATGGGATAAAGCACTAAGTACCAAAAAAGAAACTTCCCCTGGAGAGGATAAAACAGGATATATTATGTATAAAAATATTCCAAATAACATCAAACAATTAATAATTAATTTCTTAAATAAAATCTGGAAAACAGGAATACTACCTGATAAATGGAAAACTGCCATAGTTATTCCTATCCTAAAACAAAATAAGGACCCCCACCACGTCAGCTCATACAGACCTATCTCCTTAACAAACAATATATGCAAAATCATGGAAACAATAATAACTAATCGCCTGAAATGCCACCTAGAGCAAAATAATTTAATATCCGAAAACCAATGCGGATTTAGAAACAAACGATCCACTACGGATCAACTCATAAGACTGGAAACAGCGATCAAATTAGCCTTTAACTCAAAAAGGAAAGCAGATAGGAATCTCATAGCGGTATTCTTAGACTTAGAAAAGGCATTTGACTTAGTATGGACCAAAGGCTTACTAGCCAAATTAAATCACTATGGAATTACTGGTCAAATGTTCAACTTCATCGAAAACTTCTTAACAGACCGCAAAATAATAACTAGAGTTGGAGACACACACTTTGAAATACACTCCCTAGAAAATGGAACTTCACAAGGCAGTGTACTCAGTGTACTCAGTCCCACTCTTTTCAACTTAATGATCAACGACCTAGATAAAACTCTGGCAACTACACAAATTGAAATTTCGCAATTCGCGGACGACAGCGGAATATGGAAAGCTGGCAACCCCAGGAGTCAAAAAACCATACAAACTATACAAGATAGTCTAAACAACATAGGAAAATGGGCTGACAAACGGGGGTTCAAACTATCACAGGATAAAACAGAAGTTATCATTTTCTCCCCCATGCACAAAAGAAACAAACCAAACCGACTTTCACAATAAACAATCAAGTAATAAAATATGTTAAATTTAAGAAGTTTCTGGGTATGTACTTCGATGAACACCTAAATTGGGGAAAACACATACAGGAAGTAGTTAAAAGATGCGATAAGGACATCAATCTCATACAAAGCCTTAAAGGATCGAACTGGGGGTCCAATCAGGAAACACTGCTAGCAATATATCGGGCAATGATAAGATCCAAACTTGATTATGGATGCCAAGTTTACAACCTAGCGCCAACAAAACAACTAAAAAAATTAGAGCAAGTACAACGAAAAGCCCTAATTAAAATCACTGGAGCATTACCATCATTATGGCTTGATAAATGAGTTGATTCTAACAACTAACCAAAGCCTGCTGAAGCACTCAAAAATCATACTGATGCTGCACATAACCAACATGATCTTGTTTATGAGGCATCACATGATATCCAGCTGCAGCAGCAATTTCTTAAGCTGGTTTTATAAGTGGATGAAATACTTGCTTGAAATCCACAGAAGTATCTTTTACTTGCTGGCACACTTACAATTGTTGAGAGGTGTATTCAGCTTTAATGTTTCAAGATGTTCCTGAGCCTCTGTACTTGACTGCAGGGATACAGTTTTGTCAGTTATTACTGATAGACATGCAATTTAATTGTCCAAACCGATTGCGCGAAGACCCCAGCAATCACAATCTGTGCATCGACTGTTGTCATTTTGGCATAAACCTGGGCCAACTTGGCTTCGTTGAGGCAGCAAAAAATACAGAATTAGATGAACTCATAAAATAATTTACAATACAAAACGGTTGATTCCAGTATGATATTTAACCTACGTCTGTAGGGATAAATGCTAGTTATACCTCTTCCCAAAGAATTATGTGTGCTTATTTTGGTAATTTATACCAATTGATACATTTGTCAAGTTGACTTTCAGTTTATATATATATATATATATATATATATATATATATATATATATATATATATATATATATATATATATATATATATATATATATGCAAAGCAAACTAAAGTTGACTGTCTCCTCAATTAATAGTGACATAATTATTGTACTTAACATGGCTCAAACCTGTAGTATGCTGTATGCTTTATATCTGCGTTCTAACCATTTAGTAAATGGACCACTGTTACATATAGGTAAATACAAGCTAATATATAAAGAGAACGGTGCAAAGGAAAAATGAATACCATATTCTCTCTCCATGAAACTAATATAAAAATCCCTCATATTATTGATCTGACCCGACTGCTCCCAATAATATAAATCTGGGTTTATATTGTCTAAGTTTGACCGAGGTTAGGTCGAATCTAACAATGTAGATTCTCCTAGAGAATTAAATACGCACTAATTCCACAAGTTAGATTGGACCTGTGCCTTTATTTGGGTCAAACTGAATGGGTGTCAACATCCAGGCAATGTAAGTTCTCAGTGGCAGAAATTTTTCAGTTTAAGCGATTCAATAATGTAACAGAGGCTCAGCAAGGGTAATATTAATATTAACATCAAACAATAGCAGTGATGTTATATACATACATGATTGTGTACTTTCCATGTTCCCTCACCCCCATGCAAGAAGCAGCAGTGAGATGGGTACTGCCAGTACAATGGTGTGGCCATCACCCTGGAATTTCGGAGAGAAGGTAGCGCCAATGCAAAACAAAATGGTGGGATAACCCTCACTGCTGCTGAGCATAATGTTACAAATGTATGACTATTCAATTCTAGTTGAAAAATTACTGCAAAAAGAGCATAACATAAGAAAGGACAATTCAATCAGATGCAAAAGTACATCAGAAATTAATTAAAAAAATCAAGTAAATTCCTGGAAGATCTGTTTTTAAAAAATGATTTCCAAATTTCTCACTTCAGTCTATTTTGTGTCTATTCTTTGTAATATATGTGGTTGTTAGATTAAAATTGGTAGACTACATAGTGATGTGGCTTATGTATCAAGTTCCAAATTCACTAACAAGAATATGACCAGATTGTCTGAATAAAAGTACAATACATTTCAAAATGACCATAAAATCTAAACTGTAAAATCTAGTGTGCTTCCCAGGGTCATTTAAAGTGGTGGTTCTGATGTGATAACATTTTGGCCCTTGATGCTTTTGAACGCACAGTTATGTTATAAGCCAGTGCAGTTATGCTTTTATCTACTGCTATGTGTTAGCTATTATAATAATTTTGTTTATAACACTATGCGACCTAATTCCAAGCTATTTTGCTCGAGTGACTCTTTTTTCTGATTGCATCTTGTTACGGTAATCTAGTTAATCCAGGGTAACTAATAAGTATAACCTCTTAACTGTGGTTTTATAAACTGTCATAACATTGTTGCACAACATTTGTCCTTACTTACTCTTTGTACATATACAGACAAGTTATCAGCCTGCTATGATGGACTTTTAATGGCAAAGCGTACCAATTTTGCAAGTGGGTGGGGGAGAGCTTAATGTGATGGGAACATTGTATTTAGAAATAAACAACACAACATTCCTTGTTTGTGCAGTCTCCAAGAGGTTTAGTTTCTCTCAGACTTTAAAAAAGTTGAGCCTTTTGGCATCATGTGAGATTATGCTAATTCACATCATGATTATATTTTCAATTTTTTAGTATTTTCTTAAAACTGATATATTGACAAGGTATCTGTTGTGAGTGGATAACTCTGACACTTGTTTAGTTCCAACAGAGTTATCTCTCTTAAATGTAACAGTGTCTTTGGTTCTCTTCTTGTCAAACTGACAGTCCAATATTGCTCTTTATACAAGTTGTGATATGCATAGTGAATTATATTTATTTCACAAAATGTTAGTATTGAGGTCTATGGAAAAACAATTTGGAACCATGATACTACTTTTCATATGTATTATATTTCAGTCCTTTAGGCCTATGCAGTGATATATACTACAGTCAAATTAGTAAATCATTTGCACTGATGCAACAACATTAAAAAAAATGTACAATAACCCAACAAAAAGCTAGCCACATATTGACCTAAGTCCAGCTACTGAGTTTACAGACTGATATAGCAGGCATTTTTCCAAGCATGAAAAGAAAGGTACAAAGAAACGAAAGTTAGGATTCAACATCAAATGAAGATTTCATATCCTTGTATGGAAATCGTTGGATGGATGGTAGGTCCTTTCTGTTTTGAACTTTTTGTTTTAGGGTTACTTAGCAGTGGGTGGGGTGATAGGGAGGAATCTTGTAAAATTTGCAAGGCACTATTGAAATCTATTATTTTTTTATTTTCATGTTTGTTGTTGTGACCTTCATCATTGTTATGTTCCACAAAATACACACTTAAAATTAATTTCAAGAAAGGAAATTTGCATCTCATCCATTAGTTGCACATATATTACCATTGTTTTGTAATAAACTTAAAGTATGTGCTATTTGTACTTCTAGGAGCAGACGGCATACTGTACAGTATTTATGAGACTTTATGGCAGCATGGATTGGTTTCGTAACATGGTCTCAGTTTTTGAACAAAGTGAATTCGCTGGACATTATTAGGTACAAGTGTTTTGTAATTTGATACATAAATCATTCTTTGTATTGTGTGTTTGGGTCGTTTTATGCAATATGGCATCATAAGAAAATATGCATTCTTTATAGTACACATTAGTCTGGAAAGATATTCAGTTGTATGTAAATGAGAGGATTCATTTACTTAATTTAATCATTCATTGAGTTATAAAGTGCTCGAACTATTCAGACTATATGGAATTATAGCTTTTAGCTATTGGTACACCAGTATATTAGTTTGCATTATTTGGAGTACCAATGGAATACATTTGGATTACTCGATACTTTTGGACTTGATAGAACATTTAGTACTATTTAGGATTTCATTCACCATACTGCAAGTTATTTTTACTTTTTCACTTCATATTTGAGGCAAATAAATTATAATTTCAATTTACAAAACTTGTTGAGATTTTTCTTTTTTTATGTTACTTATTTTAAGACTAGAGAGTTATAATATCAGAGAAGATTTGTTTATTTATTTAAATTATTCATTGGAATTACAAATTGGTTGGATCAACCAAATTATAAGCCATGTATGAATTAACTCAATATTTCTCAAGCTGTGCATGCCTATCAATATTTCCTGTACCAACAGCTAAGCGAAACAACATGCCATATAGTTCAAGGCAATATTAACTTGAAAGTTGACCAGATGTGACATGCATCACAGTCAGACCATGGATGCTGAGGTACATTTCTGTCTCTGGAACACTTTTAGTGTACAATTTTCAGTTGCAAAATATTATTTACTCTTCCATTTAATCAGTTTCATGTGCTGTAAAAGACCTGATATTTCTGCAGCAGATGTATCTCAAAGATCATGCATTCACTTCACCTGAAATTAGAAGTACATTATTTTCATCTCTTACCCTTTAGTCATTTTTATTTTCTGCTGGCTAGTAGTACCCAAAAATGTAATGAATTCATAATTAAAGAAATTAAACTTCATTACCACTAAGAGACACAATTCAAGCATTCATCCACATTATATGCAAATAGACTGTTGTATCAAATAAATATTTATTATATAAGAGATATTGTAAAATATATGTATCTTATTAAATACAAATTATTTATTAGCGAGGAATAATTTTCTGTAAGTATCAGTGAAGCATTGCTTTGACAATACATAGTAATCTATAAGTGGTACAGTATTTACAAAATGTGTGAATAAGCAAAAGAATCTATTCAAAATAGGTGGACAAGATCAGATAAAAACAAATATTAAAGGGAATTATTACTTGATGAATAATCTTTATGGATTTTAACTCAAACCTATTTGGGATGGCTATATCCAAGACTTATATTAACTGCATCTACTGATGCACATCCTTACATCCTTAGCATTGGAAATCTATTTATAAAAAGCTGATATTGCTAATGTATGAAAAGAAAACAAGTATGAGTTTACCAGCAGCGGCAAACATAAATTTAATATGGAAAAGCTTGTGTCCTGACAATGAAGAGCATGAAGTACTTAAAACGTTTGCCAGGAATCTGCACAATTTATTTGTTGTTGTGGAAGCAAAAAAAAAAGGGGGGGGGAGGGCAGATGAGATTAGAACTTGATACTTATTCAGATAGCTTTAACTGAGATGTGTCTTGGCAGTAATTGCAGTCTTTGTACTTCATATTTAATGTTTCACTTTTTTTTTATTTTCTACAACCTGTTCTTGAGCAAAAACTTGAGAGGAAAAATGGAAAAACTTGTATCAAGTCAACAGAAGGTGAATATCTTATCTTTTGCTTTGACTTAATTGGGTTAATTGTATCTTCAAAGTTTTACTAGCATTTTACCTTCTACTGATGGAAAATATTTGTTTGCAAAATACATTTTGCACAGTAAGTGCTTTTTTAAAATCATCCATTCTGTTTATTATCTTATAATCAGTTTAATGGTTGTGCTATAGGCCGATATTTCCCTAATTTTGAAAGTAACAATTCCCTTTTAAAGGCAGCAAAAGCAAAATCACTATTATACCAAGTGCATGAACTGCAACATTTTAAGCAACTTCTGATGGTGCCTTCTTGGGCTGTGAACTAGCTTATGCATGAAACTGTATCAATATGGCAACTTTCGTATCAACATTTTAAGATATTAGGGTCATTTACATAATTTACTTATCATTGTTATACATCCATCATCCATCCATCCAGGAGAATATTGTTCTTTAAAACATGTTCAACATGAACACCCATGATTATCTAAACCACTTCACAAATCACAAATCACTATCAATCTTCACATTAAATTCATTGCATCCCTTGTGACCCATTAATTGCCTCCTAACTGAGTGATGATGTCCATGGAATTACCCCTTGTGCAATCCCATTAATTGTCTACAGATACCCCACTGAGTGATAATGTCCATGGAATTACCTCTGGTGCAATCCCATTAATTGCCAACATTAACTGAGTGATAATGTCCGTGGAATTACCTCTGTTGCAATCCCATTAATTGCCAACATCAACTGTGTGATGATTTCCATGGAATTACCTCTGGTGCACTCCCATTAATTGTCTACAGATACCTCACTGAGTGATAATGTCCATGGAATTACCCCTGTTGCAATCCCATTAATCGCCAACATCAACTGAGTGATAATGTCCATGGAATTACCTCTGTTGCAATCCCATTAATTGCCAACATCAACTAAGTGATAATATCCTTGGAATTACCCCTGTTGCAATCCCATTAATTGCCAACATCAACTGAGTGATAATGTCCATGGAATTACCTCTGTTGCAATCCCATTAATTGCCAACATCACCTGAGTGATGATGTCCTTGGAATTACCTCTGGTGCAATCCCATTAACTGCCAACATCAACTGAGTGATAATGTCTGTGGAATTACCTCTGGTGCAATCCCATTAATTGCCTACAGATACCCACTGAGTGATGATGTCCTTGGAATTACCTCTGTTGAAATCCCATTAATTGCCAACATCAACTGAGTGATAATGTCCATGGAATTACCTCTGTTGCAATCCCATTAATTGCCAACATCAACTGAGTGATGATATCCATGGAATTACCTCTGGTGCAATCCCATTAATTGCCTACAGATACCCTACTGACTGATGATTTCCATGGAATTACCCCTGGTGCAATCCCATTAAGTGCTTCCATCAATGAAAGTGACCATAATGTTTTAACTGCTACTGACATAACTGTTGAATGTGCTAATGTTTCAAGAGTCGTTGAAAAATCTTCTGAAGTAACAGTTGATAGTCATGATTTAGGACAATGTACAAGTTTTTTTTAGAGGAATATCATGGTTCATATATTGATAGTGAAAATAGTAATTTAGATATTCCATATCTTTCATCTCAAAAACATCAAAACTTAGACACCTTTCAAAATCAGTGGCTTAAGCAATAAGGTCTAAAAATTTACTATCTAAACATTCATTATCTTTTTTCAAAACTAGACATAATCAGATTATTTCTTTTAGGAAATAATTCAGTAACTGATACTTTTGCTTTCAGTGAAACCTTCTTGCATAAACTTTTTCATGATGATGAACTTAAAATTCCTAATTACAGTTTTCAAAGAAAATACCAACTTTTCCAAAAGGGTGGTTGACTTCTCATTTACAATAAGGATGGCATTTCTTTTAATTGTCGATAAGATCTTGAGGAAATTGGTATGGAAATAATCTGGCAGTGTTGAACTTGTATATATCTACATGCAATAAACTGAAATGAACAGTGCAAATCTAGTTTCAAGCTTTTATTCATGTAACATGAAACACAAAAAAGCCTTGAGATTACAAAATTTTACATCACTATTTCTACACGAATACAAGCTTGAATATTTAAAGCTTTTATTCATGTAGAAATAGTGATGTAAAATTTAGAAACCTCAAGCCTTTTTGTGTTTTATATTTGTCAATCTGTGTTCTGTATTTGCCTTTCAAAAAGACTCGTTTAGAGTAAAAAGTGTTCAGGCTAGTTAATAACTCGTTTTACACTGATCGTTGTCAGTTTATTGCATTTATATTCATCAACTTTCACAAATGCAATCCCTTGCTGGATCCAGTACACTTGGAAGGACTGTTATTTGCTATATGATTTATATTCTTTATATATACATATATATAGAAAGAGAAAGAATGTGTGTGATTTGGAATTTTAACATAAGTTTAAAATTTTGTCAGTTGTATTGCTACAATGTCTGCATTGTGGCAGTTTATAGTGATGTCTAGCACTGAGGCATCATGCGGCAGACATGTAGAATTATGTCCACCTAGTCACATTATCCTGACACCAGGCCAACCAGTCCTAATACTAACCTCTTAATGCTGAGCACCAAGCGAGGCAGCTGTTAGTACAATTTGTATAAGTCTTTGGAATAACTTGGCCGGGGTTCGAACCCATGACCCCCACATCCAAGTCGGATGCTGTAACCACTAGACACTATGAGTGGTCTAGAGAGAGAGAATATCATCAACATAATCAAATGTTTTGTGCTGTAATTCACCGTGCAAGAATTCAACATGTGCAATGAATAACATCACCTACTGCATAACTCTCATGCATGGCACCATATCCCAACAGATGATGTGCTGTGGCCTTGAAATGGATGTAGCATGGTTGAAGGGAATAACCTGAGGTGCATGAGGTCCCTACTAGATCAAGAATTAGGATCACTGAAAAAAAAAACCCACAATTCACTTAAACCATAAGCTATCTCTTCTGTATTCAAGATGTGTGAACACATATCATTCAATCAGGCACTCCTATTCAGGATTTATGAGTTTCTGCAATAAATTTTCACTTTTTCAACAGTATTTGCATTCAATCATTTAAATTGTCAATTTTAAATTAACAATTCTATGATGGGACATCTGTCAACCTTTAATTTGTTTAAGATAACATGTTGGTCTGTTAATTTTGCAAACTATGAATCGACAATGCTTTTTATTATATGCTCATTTTTTTCCCCGTTAACTTTACATTGTCAGAATCATTCAGTATTCCCCGATACTGAACGCACGTGACAATACACATATAACATTCACCTGCATAAAGGAACTACTTTCTATTGTAAACAAACAATGGACGCAGACGCCAGCACTTTTGATTTGTACACAAGTGATGTACACTCACGTAAGAGGCTCTTTACGTTGTGGTTGTTTAAATTTGTTTCTGAATGAACTAAAACATGTTTTGTGGACTGCAAAAAACCCCAGCTGTTTTGGCACATTCCGCATTGATACAATGTTAAGGATTTAGGCTAGCTACATCATATAAAAGACGGAAGATAAGGTCCTTACAAATAACGTACAAGTGACAAGGCATATACTGTCTTCTTTAGCTGGTGATAAGAATGGCAAAAGAAAATACTTAAAGTTTTACACTCTGAATTTCCTCAAAATGTATTTTCTTAATTCTGCAAATCTGAATTACATGATCCATGTCATAGGTTTTCAATCTGGATTACACATTTCGAAATTGTGCTGTAATTTCGATGATAAGAGCAAATGCATCCTCCTTACTGCACTCAAAATGAAATAAGCATAAAATTCCATAGCGTCTTTTTGATAATTGCAATTGAAAGACTTCATATTTTTCCCACATTATGATTTCAAACATTCAATGACAGAAACAGAAACACATTTGCAAACATAAACAAGCTTCTTCCGCACCACTTTAATCCGATGTATTTCATGTATAATTTGCACAGATGAATCCAGTCCAAAATCACAAAATTTTGTCAAATCGAAACAAAATATATTCATTCCAGATGAAATGGAAAAGTTGTTGCAATGTGCATTCATTCACAATATGACTGCAAATTTCAATTTTAACTAGACATGCCATTTTCTTTCAAAAGTTATGTCGAGCATGCGACTAAGTTCAAATTTACCTGGATGGAGTTATGTGTGCATTTATGTTGTTGTTATGGGTTTAACGCCATTTTTCAGCACACGATAGGTTATATATGGCGGCCAGTATTAATGGTGGAGGAAGAACCCGGGAAAACCCCGGAATGAACCACCGACCCACGAGAAACTACTGGCATGCTTTCTCACATATCTACATTGGCTGAATCTGAGACTCGAACCATCGCAGACAGAGGTGAGATGGCAGTGATCCTTAACGGCGAACGCTTTAGACCACTCGGCCACTCGGGGCCCCGTGTGCATTAATAATGATGTCATTGTGTAATGACAAATCTGCACTTGTGTATTTAGTTTGGAACAGGGCATTCATTCATTTATGTTGTTTCTTGTAGTGTATTTTGTTTATATAATTAAACCTTAGGTAGAATAAAAAAATGAGCATATAATAAAAAGGTTACTGCATTTGTATGGGAAAATATGAACTCGTTTTGTCGGAAGGATATGCTGCACTCCCAAGGTCGTGCAGTATTCCATCCCAAAACTCATTCATATTTTCCCAAACAAATGCAGTCACCCATAAATATACTACTGCTTATTATTCACTGCTCAGTTACTAAGCAACAGTAATACAGATGGCCTCTAATTTATTCACCATTATTTGTTGATGGATAAAAGGATCTTCAAACTGCACCAATCTTCATTTACTAATAAATACTACAATTTCAAATGAATTAAATCTTAATTAGTAACATTGTTTCTCTTTTCCAATAATGCATGATGTTTATTTCTGTCTTCTAGATTAATCAATGAAAAGTTGACTTTAATTCCAGAGTCAGAGTTGGGGATAACCCTATCCCTTGATCAAGATGAAAAATATGTAACATTAAACTCAAGGTTTGACAAATTGTCATGTATATTTAATTTAATTGTTTGTTTGTTAGTTTAATTTTTTTAAAATTTCATTACATGCTATTGTAATGTAACATTGTATGTTGGACCTGACCATGTCCAAAATCGAGTCTATTCCTGCTTGACCTGATTGTTTTTATTTTTTTTATTTATTTCATTTATGTAAACAACTAATGACAGCTTTATTATTCTCTATGTGTATAGGATTATTATCCAGGTAAACAAGAAGGAGTAAATATGTTGATTAGGGTCAGGGTTTTGTAGATTCCATAGTGAATGTATAGGCTATTGTGTAGTAAATAAACAAGGCTCAATAGATCATTCTAGAAGGTTATTTTCCATCAGGTAATGGTTAGAAGATGCTAATTGTGACCTGAGGTCAAGCAGAGAACTAAATAATCTTGTGACTGTGAGGATTTTACCAGTTGTGCTTTAACATCTAGCACTTAAAGTTGTATTATGTTGTAACTAGTTTGGGCTGAATTTTATTTTCTTATTATTATTTTATTCAAGTGATTATTTTCTCTGGAAATACAAAATTGCTCTGACAGAATTCTTGGATAAAGACGTTCACTGGAATTTATACTGAATTCAAACCTGGAATAATATTTATGTGATTCAACATGAGACTGTTGACACATCAGCACTTCACAGGCTATAACAGACATGTCATCACCTTCATTTCTTCCTTTAAACTGCACAGTGCGGAAACCATTTTGATATTTCTTATCAAGAACAATGTTTTCAATGTAGCTTCTCTTTGTGGCATACTAGATGCCAACTTGGCACCATTATTATTTAGTACCAAAAATGTATCATAAAAAGTCATCTGGTGGAAGTCCCATATTGACAGGATTTCCCATTTGAAGAAATCATAAAAATAGTTTTGAAAGGGATGCCATGGAGGCCATGTTCAATATCAGATTGGTACCATTTCTATATGGTACCAACTAGACATGCATTACCTGGTATTACTTCCCATCTGCGATCCATGTCTACCAAACAGTATAAACTTCCCAAACCAAATAAGGAGTTATTTAAAAAAAGTTTCCAATATTCTGGAACTCTGCTCTCCAGTTGAGATTAGAAATGCCCACTCCATTTCCGTCTTCCAAACCCAATATATCCAATTACTTCAGAGATGCAGCTAAAATAAATAAATTCCTTTGTATGAGGGCCTCAAGGTAGATTAGTTCTTAGCTAATTGTGTTACCCTCTTTAAATAAGGTCATTATTATTATTATTATGGTGAAAGTACAATATTGATAAGACTAGCCATCTGGTGATTACAATGCAATTTATGACCATGCCCAATATGACTATTCATTCAGGAGAAATGGTGATAACAAAATGTTCAAACTGTGGCATGCATGTCTGCATTGCACCATTAGGAACAAATAGACATCACAAAAGTTGTTTAGTAAAAATGCCTATTGATATGACTATCCATTCAATTGGAGTAGTGATAAAAAAATTGTCAAGATTGCCACTGCAGTGGTGGCCATATTGAAATGAGATCAACACTGTATTCCTTCTGGACCAACTATACACTGGACCAACTATACATTACAAGAAGTCTTCTGGTGAAATCCCCATGGCAGTGTTACTTATCATTCAGAAGAATTTAAGATAAAAAGATTTTTAAGATGGCAACTATGGCAACCATATTGGATATTAGACAGACCCATTTTCACTTGGGACCAAATATACCTCATAAGAAGTAAAAAACACATGTTGATATGATTATCCATTCAGGAGAAGTAGTAATAGTAAGAAGATTTTCAAGATGGCCACTGAGGTGGCCAAACTGGATTTCCCAGTGGCACCATATTGAGTAGCTTTTGAAAAGAAGTCACCTAAATATTGTCTTTTTTATACCTGTGGAAATAATTGATCATTTGTCAATTGGTCAAATTCCATTCAGCTAGCGAACAAGTTTTACATTTTTTAAATCTGTTTTTCATATTTTTAGTAATGGTTGCATATTTAAAGATGTTTGGCATAATTCATAAAAAAATTGAAGGTTTTTTCTAAAAGGAAGTTTGTGTCAGATTTGATCAAATTCTGTTCACTGTGTTTAGAAAAGCTCTGTAAAGGGTTTTATATTTATTAATGGTGGCCCTATTGCAAGGTGAATTTGCTTCACTGTTTACAAAACAGAATGCTTAACATGGTCTGTACCAGTCTGTTGTCAAATTTGATCTAGAATGGCTGTCAGAATAAAAAAAAGGAATTGCTTGCTAGTCCTTTTTAAATAAAGTTTAAACTTTGTACACAAAATATCAAGTTTAATAATAAGAAGTACAAGAAGTTGTAAAGTGAATCATGTTGTACTAGTGAACGTACTAGTAACAATACTACATGGTTAATTCCCAAACATATGCATTAACAATACCCTATTTCCCACCACTGATTTTGTGATCTCTAAAACCTGATGTAGCAACAATACTACATAGCTCTCCACCAAACCCATGTAGTAACAATACCCTATTTCTAGGCATTGATTTGTTTTCTTCAAATTCTGATGTAGTGACCATACTACATAGCTCTCCAGCAAACCCATGTAGTAAAAGTACCCTATTTAAAAGGCACTGATTTTGTGATCTCCAAAGCCTGATGTAGTAACAATACTACATAGCTCTCCACCAAACCCATGTAGTAACAATACCCTATTTCTAGGCACTGATTTGTTTTCTTCAAAATCTGATGTAGTAACAATACTAAATAGCCTTCCCCCAAACCCATGTAGTAACAATACCCTATTTCTAGGCATTGATTTCTATTCTTCAAATTCTGATGTAGTGACCATACTACATAACTCTCCAACACACCCATGTAGTAACAATACCCTATTTCTAGGCACTGATTTGTTTCCTTCAAAATCTGATGTAGTAACAATACTACATAGCTCTCCCCCAAACCCATTTATTAACAATATCCTATTTCTAGGGCACTGGTTTTGTGATTTCCAAACCTGATGTAGTAACAATACTACATAGCTACCCCCCAAATACATTTAGTAACAATACCCTATTTCTAGGGCACTGATTTTGTGATTTCCAAACCTGATGTAGTAACAATACTACATAGCTCTTCAGCAAACCCATGTAGTAACAATACCCTATTTCTAGGGCACTGGTTTTGTGATTTCCAAACCTGATGTAGTAACAATACTACATAGCTCTTCAGCAAACCCATGTAGTAACAATACCCTATTTCTAGGGCACTGGTTTTGTGATTTCCAAACCTGATGTAGTAACAATACTACATAGCTCTTCAGCAAACCCATGTAGTAACAATACCCTATTTCTAGGGCACTAGTTTTGTGATTTCCAAACCTGATGTAGTAACAATACTACATAGCTCTTCAGCAAACCCATGTAGTAACAATACCCTATTTCTAGGGCACTGGTTTTGTGATTTCCAAACCTGATGTAGTAACAATACTACATTGCTCTCCGATGACATAATATTAGTTGCAAATGTAGCATTTCTACATTGTTATACTTGAAATCCTTTTGTAAAAATGTTGTTCCTAGGAGACTGCATTGTTCTGAAGCTGTCATCGACAAGCCTGGTTTAATAGTATGGCCAGTAATAATACAGTCTAGTGGAGATTGTTGAAGGTGCTATTTGTATAAGATATTCAGTATACTGAAGTAATTGCACACAACATTTTAATCATCATGAAATATAGATATTTTCAACAGTAATGTAATGCACAATTTCTTTCTCATGTAATAGAATTAAAATGTCACTAGCATCTCATGCTGTTATTTCTGGCAGTTCTTCCATATAAGGCAGATATTTTGGTAATTCTTTCCTTAGGAGGCTGTTAGTTTCATATAAATTCTGTTCTGCTCTTCCATCGATCTCTTTTCAACATATAGCCTACGCATAGAGTCATTGTCTCCACTAATACAGAGTTTTCCCCTCATCAATTTTCTGAAAAGATAAAATAGTTTATTTGAAAACATTGTAGACACTAGCATGGAAATTTTGTTAATGCTATTTTGATCCACCATGCACATAGCATACAATTTGACCTTTAAAACTATATATGGTTATAGGGTGCTCTCAACAGCTTCCAGGAGCTTACCCAAGGGCATCACTGGAGAATGGGAAGACCCAAGTGTGTAGTTATGAAGCCTATTATGTATGCCATCTTTCAGATCTCAACCTGCATTTCTTAAGAACCTACATTATGTATGTATGTATCAGCATACATATAGATGGATGGACAGGCTGGATCGTAAATGTGTGTGTGATTTGGATTTTTAAAGTAGCTTTAACCATTTTTCAGTTATATCGCTACAATGCCCACAGTGCGGCAGTTTATATAGATGTTGGGGCATGATGTCCCACCCAGTCACATTATCCTGACACCAGATCAAACAGTCTTAACACTAACCTCTTAATGTCTTGGCAGGATCATATAATATCTGCCTTTACAAAATGCAGAATAATACATTTATTATGAAAACTGAATATAAACTTCTAAAATATTTTGTAATATTTAGTAGTGAGAATATTTTCAAGATGGCCTTGATCGATTTAATATTAAATTATTTGATTTACCCAGTTTACATTCAGTATCTGTTAGACCAGAAGTTGAAAGATTATGTCAAGTTCCTGACTACTTTGTAGTAATGATAAACACTAAGCTGCATGCAATTGCAAAACAACGACTTGATATTAAGGCCAATAGACTTCAGATTTCACATGGACAGTAATGTCCATGCTCTCATGATGAACATTATATGTGAGAGTTAGAGTCATTGCAGTGATGATTTATCACATAATCTGCATATGAACTATGGCAATTATAGAATGAGTCAAGTTACTTAAATCATGATCTAAGAAAATTTCCTAACCTGTTTTAACTTCAGGAGATGGAAACTTTGATTCCACATGTCCAAAAATGTTGACCGACTAACTGCATGAATCATTTGTTTTTTCATGCAAATTCTGCTCGTATATTGTTAATTTTTTAGATTTCTAAGGCAGCATCATATTACCATTAACTGTCTTTCTGTCAGCATGGTGGTATGCATAATCCTGAAGCCAAGATATTACATGTTCTCTTCCTTGTCCTTTACCACTCTCTTTTCTGCATCCAGCTGAAATTGTGCCACCCTTAGATTTCTTTATGTATTTGTAATAGAAATGTTTGTCAATCCTATACAAACATCTGAAGCAAATCCACAAACATGCTTTCCATCAACCACTCTGGTGGTCTAGTGGTTAGAGTATCTGCCTCATATACGGGAGGTCGTGGGTTCGATCCCCGGTCGAGTCATACCAAAGACTTACAAATATGGTACAGTACTAACATCTGCCTTGCTTGGCAATCTGCATAAAGATGTTAGTGTTGCTACTGGTCGGCCTGCATGCCAGGTTACTGTGACTGGGTGGGACACCATGCAACATGTCTGCGGCTTGATGCCACAGTGCTAAACATCACTATAAACTGTCACTCTCCAGACATCGTAGCGATATGACTGAAAAATTGTTAAAGCTATGTTAAAAGTCCAAATCACACATACATACACACACACGTTTTCCACCATCAGTAAAATAAGAAACATTCCTTTTTTGTCCTTCCCATCAGCTATTTTGTCAAAAAAAGCACTCAACTCTGCTTTCAAAACAATTGTTCAGTATCAATATCTTGCTTGTTTGATATCAGTTTCTGTTATCATTTTTAGACAGTAATTCACACATTGTTTTGCTTTCTGTAAGCATGTTGTTAAATCTTGCATAGCTTTTCCCAGCAGCTTGGAGTTACTGTAAGTTCTTAATAATTGTTTGCTCTTACTCGCTTTGCATGTATCATCAAAGATGTAATTTTATATGCTTAAATCATAGATGCATATGCTTAAATCGTAGGTTTTAGAGTTAAATTGTGTTATAAAATGTATAAGTTTAAATTTGTTTTTTGTTCTTTTATTTTACTTCATCTTTTGGTACAAGAACATAAACATGAGTAAAACACTCTTTATAGCTATAATGATTCAACAATGAACATTTTATCTTCAAAATAAAAGAAAATTAGAATTGTTTCGGCTTTTTTAAATGACACTAAAACCCTAAGCATCACCACATGCCCTATTTTCCAGCTGCAAATAATGTCATAACTAATTAACAAACATATTTCTTGCTAAAATGCAATTCTGGATAAAGTGCATACATTTGTTGTTGGGTTTAATGCCATTTTTCAGCACATGAAAGGCTATACATGGCGGCCAGTATTAATGGTGGAGGAAGAACCCGGAAAAACCCTGGTAAGAACCACCGACCCACAAGAAGCTACTGGCAAGCTTTCTCACATAAGCACATTAGCCGAATCCAAGACTCAAACCCACAAAGACAGGGGTGAGATGGCAGTGATCCGTAACGGAGAGCACTTACGACCACTCTGCAACTTGCATACATTTGATGTCACATGAAAACTATGGATAACTAAGATCATGAACATCTTTATATGATGAAGTGAACATTTAAGTGGATAAGTGCATTCAGTTGTGTCACTCTCCCCATTTTGAGGCTTAAATTGCATGCTAGAACTGGAAGCTACATCAACAGACTAACATTTATTTCTATATTGCTGTGATGTGCTTATATTAATGGCACAATAAGAACTGTAAAAATTCTACACATACCTACATCTATAAAACGTATCGTTCCACACCACCTGGTTAAATAATAAATTATACTAAATTTTAATCAGAAGTAGGATACTGAAGAATCATATAAAATAATGTAATTGCTAACTGCTACATCTGAAGAAAAAAAATGGGAGATATTACAATTAATTACAAGCAGAATAGATAAAATCCTCAAATACATTGCATTTATTTTGAGGTTTATAAATATTTTGTGGTATAACGTTTAAGATGCTACATACCTTGATACCTTCAGTAAATGATGGGTTTTCCATCTGGATATCCATGACGCAACTTCTTGAATATGCTGGTTTTGTAGAAGTTATTGATGATCCAAATCCATCAACATCATCTTTCTTAGTCATGCTGTCATCTTGAAAAGTGTTGTGTTCCTCTGCAACTGATGTATCTGAAGCATCATGACTTTTTGACAGATCTTCTTGCAAAGAACTTCCCAATTTGTTAATAAGTGCTGTACCCAGAACTTCAATACTTTTGGAAATAGCATTATCCTGCCACACATAATTTTCCATAATGAGGTTCCTGAAGCGTTATTACTTTCAGTTTCATAATTGTTTTCCATGGAATTGCCTACTTCATCAAAGCCCAAGTCTGTTTCACTGACCATTTCAGTGTTATATGGCAATACATTCAAGGATTTACTTCAGGCAGCTTATAATACTAACCCATTTAATAAGCCATATGTTTACATTTACTGCTAGATATTAGCAGTTAAAATACAAAGCATTGGGCATTGCATGAATCACATCTAGCATAGCTAATGTGAGTAATTGGATTTTCTCCAGTCCTTACCCTTCTGCTTTGTTTTATAACTAGAGAGCCAATTGGGATCCCATTCATTACCCAACAGGTGCTGACATTTAGTTTGATGCTCCCATCATCAGTTCTCAGACACTAGTTAATTGTACAAATATAGTCCAACATAACCCACATGTGTCTTGCTATGTCAGGCAAAGGAACTGCTCTGCCATTCTCTGTAACTGCTATCTCAACAGCTGTAAACTTTGATTTTTTCACACAAGGGATTTGTCTCTCCATTTGAAGTAATTATAAAATAACTTTACCAAACCCGACTTTTCTCCATAATACAAGTGGGAGGGGGATATGCTTTCCTTTATTCTTGAAACACTCAATTTCCTTTCATGCACTCTGATTAGAAATATATTTAAAATGGAATAATTTTTACAACAGATGTAGACAGAAATGGGGTTGCATTTCTGTCCTACAGAATAATGATTACATCATATGGACAAGAAGTTTGAGTATGTATGTATGTATGTGTGTATGCATGGCACATCTGCCAGTAGCTTCTCGTGGGTCGATTAATTAATTAATTAAATAATTAATACTGGCCGCCATGTATAGCCTGTCGTGTGCTGAAAAATGGCGTTAAACCCTACAACAACGAAAACAGCAACAATGGCACATCTGCACTATCATAGCCACCACACAGAGCCAGGTTAATTAGGTAGTAATATTTGTTAAGTTTAATTTGCTGATAATTGTAACTGATGAGATAATCCACTCTCAGGTTTGGGCAAATTCATGTGGGTGCTCTTAGGACTGATTGAACGTATATTTAAATTGTATTTGAAACAACTTCCAAACTCAATATCAAGCCCTAATAGCCAGGGTTGGTTCATCATGCTAAAACTATTATACACATAAGTAGACCATCTCCAATCATATCCTAAACTTCAAAGCTTAGAGACAAGAAAGTTTGGAGGACATGTGCAATATTATTAATAAATCAACTCATCCATATATCCAGGATTGCATAATCCCTAAACTTTCATCAAAATACTCAAGATAACTAGTAGATTTACTTTGTGTTTTTGTTTTGGAAAACAGTAACATTTCCAAGTCTGGACATATATTTGTTCATTCAGAAAGTGCACTTGTTTTTACATCTTAATGAATCTCTCTCTCTCTCTCTGTCATTAAGAATATATTTCAACTCTAGTGGTTTTTCACACACTTCTGCTGGGGAACTAAGGCCAGCAAAGCAACAGATTTATTAAAAAATATATGATTTTAAAATAAATTTTAATCTTTTTCAAATAATCTTGCTAAAATATATTTTTTATAAAATATATGTTGAAAAGGTAAATGTGTAAAAAAAAAACATCGAACAAATATTCTCATGAAGGCAGTCACAGTCTCTAGGCTGAAATGTTGTTTTGAAATCAATTTCATTACTTCTTTTTAACTGCTGAATGTAGTAACCATCTCTGATATTCTTCAACAATAACACCATCTTCAATTTAACTGCTATGGTGGACATATTGGAATCCATATTGGCATCATTATTATTTAGGACCAACAAGACATCATAAGAAGTCTTTGGTGGAAATTCCATGTTGATATTACTTTCTAGTTTGGAGGAGAACAATCTGGTGTATGCTTTTCATGTTAATCTTTAAATAATCCCAGCCCTTTTTTCTAAACATATGGATAACAAGTTGGTTCACTACATGAATTTGTGGAAAGCATTATCATATTAATGTCTACCATGTTTCTTTAAATCAGAAAATATTTTATTCTCATCATGCTAAAAATATTTACAACACTCTCTCTCTCTCTCTCTCTCTCTCTACATTATTTGATTGGCCAGATATTTAATATAAAGGCCTCATTGGTTGTTAACACCTGCTGTGCATCCAACTGTTTTTTGATAACATCATCAGCTTGCTAAACAATTATGAGCTCACAGTTAGCAAATTCCTTAGTAAGGAGAGTGCATGGATCAGATGTTTACCGTGATAGCTTCCCGGCTGTAGAATGTCCATCATATTCCATGAAAAACGATGGAAAATGCTGGAAAATTCTAGCATGGAAAACGCTGGAGTATTTGGACTAATATTCCAGCCTCTGTCCAGGGTAGGCTGGAAAACCCTGAACAATTCTTGCATGGAAAACGCTGGACAATTCTAGCATGGAAAACGCTGGAGTATTTGGACTATTATTCCAGGCTATGTCCAGGGTAGGCTGGAAAACCCTGGACAATTCTAGCACGGAAAACGCTGGAAAATTCTAGCATGGAAAACGCTGGAGTATTTGGACTAATATTCCAGCCTCTGTCCAGGGTAGGCTGGAAAACCCTGGACAATTCTTGCATGGAAAACGCTGGAAAATTCTAGCATGGAAAACGCTGGAGTATTTGGACTAATATTCCAGCCTATGTCCAGGGTAGGCTGGAAAACCCTGGACAATTCTAGCATGGAAAACAATGGAAAACCCTGGACAATTCTAGCATGGAAAAAGCTGGAGCATTTGGACTAATATTCTAGTCTTTATCCAGGGTAGGCTGGAAAACACTGGACAACACTAAAATTTAGCTGAAAATTGTTGAAATATTTTATGAAAACGAGATTTTTAACAGTGATGCAACTTTTATTTGATGATAATTTCAAGAAGAACATGATCCAAATTACCCCAACCAACTCCTTGTATTGACTGTGATGTTTAGTAACTTTTAAACAAGGAAACAAAATTAAAAACTATGCTTGTCACTGGTAGCTTAATAGGTTGTGCACTAGTATTCAGTAGACAACATGGCTTAAGTTGTCATAAATATCGCTACACTTCTACTGGTGTGTCATAAAAACCAGATTACTGGCTCCTTAACATCATCCGAGTTTCTAAAAATATGTTCTCTTACTCTAGTTATAGTTTGAATTTATTCTGAAGCAATCTTAACAACAAAATAACAAAAATTCACGTTAATTTCTATCTCAATTTTAATTTAAAAAATTTAAATATTTTTTTACACGTGTTGTTTCATAGTTCATTCACCACATTTCTTATTTTTCTGTTGTCACCACTGGAGTCTGTGGAAGTGATGGTACTCTTGATGGTTTAACCAAATCGCAAAGCTTCTGTCTCACCATCACCTCCCCAATGTTGTACTTCTCCTTCATGATTTCTGAAATACAAATCATTGTATATTAATGAATAGAATCAAGCAAGATTTCAAATTTATTTCAATCCCATATATATATATATATATATATATATATATATATATATATAGATAGATAGATAGATAGATAGATAGATAGAGAGAGAGAGAGAGAGAGAGAGAGAGAGAGAGGGGGGGGAGTGAGAGAATGAGAGTTATGCCTGAAACATTTCATGCAATTACAGTACTTTTACAATCCCTGAGGTTGGTAATTGTAATGAGGCACTTGGCTTGATGACTAAATTGATAGGCTTAAAAACCTGTGGTTTCCATCACAAATTAAACTGGCTACCTAACTGCTCCTGTGGCCTAAGTCTAAGTGGTTAGAGCGCCTGCTACGGGTGTGAGAGGTCACAGGTTTGAACCCTTAACCGAGTCATACCAAAGACTTATTAAAAGAATGGTACTATTAGCTGCCTTGCCTGGTGCTCAGCATTAACCTTTTACCTCATGCAAGCGTCTTTTGATGCCTCTACTCCATTCACATGGAAGCGCCTTTTGACGCCTGCTGTAAACATCAGCCATTTTAAGCCGGTTTTCATAGTGCCACCTTCGGGGAAAACCCCCATTTAGATGCTACATTCATTTCTGTGAATGACAGTTACATCAGATCACGTGGTCACTGTTTATGCCCTGGTCGATATCTGCTATTTAAAGTAACTGGGTCATAATCTCCACTCTCCAAAATGGAGGTCGCGGATTTCATTCAGTACTTACGAAGTTTTCACGATTAGAATCAGAACTACGAAAGATTCAATAACTTAGGTAAAGGCTCTGATATTGATGCAGGCAGCAATTAGTTTTCATAAATTATCAAATTCAGATGATTTAGTGATGTAGATGCAGACGACAAATTGTAAATTTGAAGTATGAGAAATGGCAGCTATGATTGGTCACGCAGCCTCACTGACATGACGGTAAATGAGTCCTCTCAAGATTTTAAAGCACGAAAAAAATTCTTCAGTGAAAAATAATTACGCAGCTATAACAATCAGACTTTTAATCTTAAATTTTTCCACACATAATAGATGTGAACCAAAAATGTAAAATGGTTACAATTGCTGTTTAACATAAAATACACTACATTGCTTAACAGTTAACAGGCAGGCCTATGCGTATGGAGTCGAATAGGTAACAGGTGCTCTATTTATAGCATGCTGCACTTTGTAATTATGCTCTATAAGGTAAACGGTTAAGAGGTTAGTGTTAGGACTGGTCAACCTGGTGTCAAGATAATGTGAATGGGTGGGAGACATTATGCTACATGTCTGTGGCATATCTCAGTGCTAGACATCACTATAAATTGCCACACTGTAGACATCGTAGCGATGTGACTAAACATTTGTTAAAGCTATGTTACTAAACATCTGAATCACGCACACACAAACTGGCTACCATATACATGCAGTTGTGATTATACCATTTAAACTGAAAGTAGATTTACATTGTCCATTTGAATATTGCCTGTCTACACTATTATGTTTCAAGTAGTAGTTGTGTATACGTTTAAATTTCATAATAATGTTCCAGCCTTAGTTCATAAAAAAATTTTGTTACAATTTGGCATATATTTTGTCATAGGTTAACAAAGTTTAAAACGTATGGTTAATAATTTAAAATATACCATAAATTATTTGAATTCTGGACTGGTCTTGGAGAGGTGGCCTTGTGTGTACTTATTATTGGCTCTTGCCCCAGTTAGTGTCTTGCCAATATATTCACCAGAGCTGTACAGCATTCTGAATATTTATTTATCAGCTTTGTTAAAATCCAAAATGTGACATATTTCTGCCTCATGCTGGGTGTGAAAACAAATTTAATCCAAATTTTCACCATGATGATTCATATGCACTAAGTTTCTGATATATTTACTTATCTACATACACAACTCCAGGTTACAGCTAATGTTCTAGACATTTGAATTTGAAACAAATGTGGTATTACCTCTCGCTTGCTTAATTCAAATTAAAAGATCGAAGAATTTCAATGAAGCTGTCGCCATCAAGTTGTTTACATAACTGTGCCTTGCCACTTTTTTTTCTGAAATTAAAGGACACAAACTAAACAAGTATTTTTGGTGAGGAAAATTGATAATCATTTCCAACAGTTTACAACTGTACATTCTTATTAATTATACAATAAGTTACTATTAAATATTACTGAAATGGCTGAATATAAATTGGATAGACAGAAACAAGCCATAATCTGAATTGAAGATTAATTGGAAAAGAGATCTACTGGTATATTTCTGAGTCACAGTCTAAAATTAATTAAAACAAATATAACTTATTGCTACAAATAGCACACTGTCTGGAAAATAATAACGAAAATGTAAAAAATAAAAATACCAGTCAGATCATTAATAATATCAAGGGTGAATAAAATTTAAAGTGAAATTTACAATTTGGAAATGTATATTCGCAAGGCCGGCACGTACCAACTTTTTTGAAAGACAGACACGAGATGACTGGTCATTGTGCATTAGGATAAGTAAAAAATGTTGCCAATTATGTAAACAAAGCTTAAAACATAACACATACCTTTCAATATCCTTACTATTTTGACGTCTAATTTATGTCTTCAAACAGCATAAAAAAAAGAAATTGTTCCATAGGATATATTTCGTAATAGCTTTCCGTAAATTTACGTCACGCGAAGTCTTTCGCAGCTAAGGTATTTGGCGGCCGTGCAAATAATCTTGCTACAATTGGACTGAGTAATGACTTACCTGCTATTTTCGCAATAATACACTCATGGTATCCCTTGAATCCACGACGAACCGCCATCACTTTCTCTCCCGTGCGATATTCCTTCATTTCTTTTCGTGGCGAGTGTACATCAGCCATACAGATTATGCCTCCCTGAATGGGACGATCATTCACCCATATAACCAGGGATATTTCTGGTTCAGTGGTCATCTTAAAATCCTGGGATATTTTATATTTTACAATTTCAATGACACTCCAATCGAAAATTGCGCCCAAATTCTAGACTGGTTATCCAAATCGTTTTACGGTGCCAAATTTGGAACCAAAATTTACAGAAACGTTTTTTTTTTTTTTTTTTTCTTTTTACAAAAAATTTGGTTCTAACGCATGAAATCGAAATATGTCGGCTTTTTCAATGTAGTAATTGGTTAAAAAAAATAAGTTCATAATTTTATATCCCATCATAGTCAGCTTCATCAGCCATCATCATACGGAACAACCTCGGCTATTTCTGCGTGACAAAAACGTGACTCCGATACGTGAAGGCGAATACTTGACAGAAAAATCAGACATTTTGTTCTCTTTTGATTTATGATTTATCTAAAGAGTTAATATCTATACATCGGATACCAACGCCGTGATTTGGATATGTTGGGGAATGATTGGTTTACAGTAAAGTGGTTTTAGAAGACAAAGTTTACGACCAAGAGGCAATATCGTGTCGAGGTGTGGAACACAAATGGAAAGACAACACAAACTGGACACCCAAACATTATAGGTGAGTATGAAATAAACGGAGTCTCGACTTTGTCTCGTTTGCCCAAGTATAAACTGACTATATGATTAACCGCCCAACACTATATATGTATGACTGGTAATTAAATTGTAAGCAAGTATTTCAATAAATGTGAAAAGATACACAAGGTCAAAAACAAGTTTCCTTTTGCACCAGTTTTAAAATTAGAGTAGGTATTTTTGTTTTTCAATATATATGTATATATAACTTTCAAAGCAACCTAATTTGTGGAATTTTATTTTAACAGCCATAACCTTGTAATTGTCAGTCTTGGAAATGTTAACTCCAGTGATACATATAAGCCCAAACAGGGACTGCTCTGGTATTATGATAAAGTTGTGAATTTCTTGAGTATTTGTAGATCTAGTCCAAAAAGGTCTTTAGGTTGCTGCTAAATTTTCAGACTGCTACATATATAAGTAAAATCATAACTTAAGTAACTTAAGTCCTGGAAAAAGAAATTTTGAAAAATTTCACATTAATCTTAGCAAGATTAAAATGTACACAAGTTTTACCATGAAGATGATTTTTGAACGATATGTTGATGTTTTAATCAGTCTGACTGTACAGTCTGTAAATGTTTTAATGCTGTTTGTGTATTACAGGTACTGGTGTTCAGGACAAAATATATAAGCAGTTTGAAGTTAATTCCACAAAGTCCATTCCTAAAAGCACCATGTACTGGAGGAAGAGAAAACAATGGTAATTCCAGGAGTAATAGAGAGTTTTTTTACATTTTAAATAATATCTGCAGCTGTCTCCCACAGCAATGTTTATTTGTGTGAAGATAAGCATTATTCTTTATACATTTGTTCTTACCTAGTACATTCACAGCATAACATGGCTCATATCTTAAATACAGTTTCAATACCATATCAATAATTTAAGGAATAAACAAGTTTCACTATACAATACTAAGTGGAATTTTCAGAGTTCAACAAATTCTGAGTATATGGTGAAATCATTCAGTATTTACAGACAGAATATTCAATGTGCGTGTTTGAACAGAACATTCACTCTGTATGGGTTATCCAACACACCATACACAATATATGCACAGTGTACACCATATTTAACCAAATCAGCCAATTACAGAAATTCCAGGAAATATCTGATCAGTATTGATTCTTGCAGAACAAGATTAATAATTTATTGTTATGCATTGAGCAGCAGAGAGGGTGAACAGACCATAGAATTCCGACAAAACAAATAAAACAAACAAATAAATCATCTCGTAGAAAGGTCAAGATTTTACAAATGAACTTTTCCTTGAGATGTTTTATTTCTGTAATGGACGATTGTACTAATAAAACCTCAGTTCGAAATAGTAGCTGAAAAAATAAAGTACTCTACGTGTTTATTTATTTCTTGTTTATTTTTTTGACGACCAACGTTGGTAGGTACCCTCTCTGCTGCTATTAATTTACCACCATACCAAGTTTGATGAATATTTTTCAACGCGTTCTCGCTGTCGTTTCTCCTCATCTGTTTCATCTTCATCTGAATCTTCGGAATTTGTTCTATGTTTCAAGTAATATTCAAGTTCTGATGGTGGTTTTTCTATTTTTGGATTTATGTTCTTTCTTTTTCTGTAATAGTTCATCAAACTTCGATATCGATCTCCACCGCAATTTTTGCAAATCTGATATAATCCTCTAACACCGTTGTTACAACCAACACAACTTCGTGGACCAGCATGAGGATTTTTCTTTATAAGATAATTATGTTTCTTGCAATATTCTCCACGGCACCTTTTGTTGCATTTATCTGTTGTTCCTTGACGTAGCCACGCACACTTGTTCATTATCTGTTTAATTAAATTTAATTTTATCATCACCCCTGTTACCCAAATATTTTATCAATACCCACACGATATCTTGTTCTTGGATCATGTAAATTTATTGTTATAAATCCATGCGGAGTAGCTTGCGCTCGTGAGAAGAAATTTTTGAATTTAATTATATCCATGTCACCACCACACCAAGTTTGATGAATATTTCGCAACGTGTGTGTGTCTACGCCATTAAACACAACTAAAATGTTGCAGTTGTCTCTGATCACCTTCGGAATTTGTGTATATCGTTGAGTAACATAGATCACGTCTGTATTTTTGTGTCTACCTCGGGAAAATATTCTGGCTGGATTTGATTGTTTATCTAGCATCACATCGTCGTATACAACTAAATTATTAATAAATCCGTCTATGGAATCTACGGATGGTGCTTCATCAATATCGGTTATAAACTCTATAACATCATTATCTTCATCCAGTAATCGTGCGTTTTCATTGAAATCTTTAAGTACATCATAACATCGCTGATCATCAACGGATGGTGCTACTAAATATAATTTATCCCATTTCAACCATCTCATTATCAGATTAAGTAATAATTGCGTCTTACCCGATCCAGATGGTCCTATGATAATCATTCTGATGGAGTTCGGTAGCGCAGGATGATGCTTAACTGGCTCTCGTTGCCGAGTTGCTGAGAAATCAATTATATCCATATATATTATAACATGAATTTATATTGTTTACGCTGTAGAGTTAAAACTCCAACTACTGATTTAGCCACAGTTATAACAAAAAATAAAAAAATAGCGTACGGTGGAAAATGTTCTATATGCGGTAGAAAGAAATTTTCATTTTTACCTAATAAGCGCGGTGGTGATATTGCTAATTTGATGTCAAACTTTCCAGGTGCTCCATGGGCTAAATACAGCGGAGAAAAAACATCTACCAGGATATAATTATTGCGGTCCTGGTACTCGACTCGATATCAGGCTCGATGATCAAGATCAACCAAAACCAGGCGAGGAACCAATAAACGCTATTGATCGAGTTTGTCATGCTCATGATGTAGCTTATAAAAGTCAAAATCTACAAGATAGGCATATTGCAGATGTAAAAATAATTCATTCATTAAATTCTATAAAAAATAAAAATATTAGAGAATCATTAGCTAATTGGTTAGTAAGATCCTCGATGAAAGGTAAATTAGCGATTGGGGCTGGTAATTAATAATGGAATCAATTTATTATTCACCGAGAGGATACTGGAGAGGCAAAGCAGCAATTGGTAAACTCGCTGATGCAGCGGCGGTTAAACATTCCACTGCTAGCGCGTGGTTGTCCAGGCAGGCAATATGGCAAATTTATCTACCACGTCCTAAACAAATTCAGTACGCGTATTTCGATGTCAGTGTTCCTAATGAAGTTCATCAAGCTGATATTCTGTTTTTACCGTATGATACTGTGCGTGGAAAAACGTACAAGTACGCGCTAACCGTAGTTGATGTTGCAAGTAGATATAAAGAAGCAGAGCCGCTATCAGCGAAAACATCATCTGAAGTAGCCGATGCGTTTGAACGAATTTGTCAACGAGGACTCGGACCACAAGGTGGTCTACGATGGCCACAGCTACTACAGGTTGATCCTGGTAAGGAATTTCTTGGTCCAGTATCATCGCTGATGAAACGACATAATACCAAAATACGACGAGGTCATACTGCAATTCACCGTGATCAAGCAATTGTTGAGCGATTTAATCGAACACTTGCTGAACGGTTATTTGGATATCAATACGCGAGGGAATTTATTCAGGATAAAAGATCTCGTGAATGGGTGGCAAGATTACCAGGCGTGATAGCTGCATTAAATAATGAGATCACACGAACAACCAGCATGAAACCCATTAGCGCGGTCACAAAAAAAAATATACCAACACAACGAAAAGATGCTGGAAAACAAAAAATATTAGGTGATGTCACAGTCAGATATTTATATGAGCCTGGTGAACTTGAAGGTGGTAAAGCGAGAGCGACCGATCCTATTTGGAGTGTTACCACACACAAAATATCTACCGTGACAAGATCCACCGGGAGAAACGTAGGCGTTTCCAGACCTGCAATCTACAGATTAGATTCGGCCGCTCCTCAACGTGGATTTACACGTGAACAACTACAAATAATTCCCGCGGATACACAACTACCACCAAAATCACTCCGGTGATTTCGATCACTTAACTAGCACTAGCGCCAAGGGGTGCCTGCACCCAAGGTGCCAGCGCCAAGGGTGCCTGCACCCCGACGTCGATTACACTCAAGACAGGTTAACATGGTATTTTCTCGTGTATGACCGCGACTATTATCTTTTCTATCTACGGTAAATTGTCTTGAATCATTACTCGAATACCGCCATAACATTATACAATTACAACTGGTGCAATGATTATTCTGCTGCTGTTTTAACTCAATAATAAATTCAACATCAAGATCAAAGTCACGTTTATTTTTTTTATCAGATTGTTTGTATCCGATTAATTTTTTTCTTATTATATCATCATCGATGATGTTAAATTTATCAACGATTTCAGGAATTATAATTCTACGTAATTGAGATATATTTCTGACCCTCGATACCGCCAAATAAACTAAATTTGACCACTCGATGCGATCGTCTACAATCCAGACTCGTGTGTCAGAAATAGTTAATCCCTGAGACGAGTGGATTGTCATGGCGTATCCCAACACCCATTGAGATTTGTCAGCGTGTATTGCATCTTCGACCACACTGATATCAACGGCGACAATATCATTTAATACGAGATTCTGTTTCCTTGACTCTGTCAAGGGTCCTGGAATATCAACATTAATATTCTGTTTTCGTGTATCTGATGGTCTATAACACAACGGTACGGGTAGTTCTGAATATTTTTCTTTATGTAGTTGAAATAACTGTTGTTGTAAAGCGTCTCTGATTATTTTTCTACTTGCTACGATCAAATCGGTGGGTCTCCATGAGTTCAACAAATCACTCATTGATGTCTCTGAGATCACTCCACGTATTATTTCACACTGAATTTTGTTTGATTGTAATCTGATTAATTTTTTAAACTCCTTCAAATTTGCATCAAGAGCTCTATGATCATCATCTATTTCTTCGTAATAATCAACGAAATTTTTTAACCAATCATGTGGAGATGGTCCAACAAAAGGCGGAGGTTGACCATGATCGCCACACATTATTATGGCGGTATTTTTCGTCAACAACCAATCAAGAAACATTTTTAATGTATCCAATGAGACCGTGCATATCTGATCCCAAATAATTATTTTAGGTATATATTTTTCTCCCATCCGTTCAGGAGTCCGTGTATCCCCGCGCCACCGAAAGAAACTATGATACGTACACGATTGTACTTGCCGCTGTTTCATCTCACGTGCGAGTCTATGTGTGGGTGTCAGCACGATTATATCTGAATTTCTAAAAACATTAATCGTTCGAGTTGTTTTGCCGCATCCACCAGGTCCATTGAGATATACTGTCTTATATCTGGTTATTGGATCACTCAACGATGGTGCCTTCGACATTTCTGATATTTTATTACCCTCACGATAAAAATCTCTCACTGGAACATCTGCTGATTCTACATAATTGTGTAATAGTTCCTTTTTTATTCTCCACGAACCCCATCGTTCATCATTACTTGTAAATTTCTTAACAGGTTCTAAATATTTACTTGAAATATAAAACGAATCTGTTGCGACTCTGACTGCGCTCTCAGGAAATCTATTAATCATCGATAATACATTTATAGAAACATAAGCCAACATGGAAGATCTTAGATGAGTATATTGCGTGGATACGTCATTTATGTAACTAACGATCGTACCTAATTTTGTTCCGTCGGATAAATAAACACTCTCTCGATTTACAAATATATTTTTCGCCGTTGTATCAGCGATTATAAAATCGTACTCGGCATCATCTAGAATTAATCGTGCGTGATGTCTTTTATAATCATATGCACCACCTTGAGTAAATTTACCTATAATTTTTCTACCGAGATCTTTTGCGGTTTTGAGTTTATTAGGAATATCGTCCTTAAACTCGCTAATAACTTCAGAATCTGACATGGGCAACCACACTTTGGTCTGTGCATGATATGATATAATTGCCTCACTGACCACCAACGATGTCAGTATCATACAATCTAGCATATATCGCAACAAAACTATAGGTGCCCAACGTTTTTCACAAAAATGTCTGCCAAACCAAACATAACAAATCTTGTGAAGATTTTCGTTAAACTCGAACGACTCAATACAGGCGAATCCAGTCAGATCAAAATCAGGTAATGGTCCATTAATTGCCACTCGCGTCATCTCGTTTGTAGGGTGACCAAATCTTTCAAAGTACACAGAACAATCTCCGTATCCCAGAAAACTTCCTGGATAACATGCAACCATATCAACCGAAATAACATCATTGTAATTGTATTTGGTATTCCATAATCCGCCATGTCCATATTCGACGCAACTTGCGCGTACGTCCTCGAGTAAATCAAATCGTGTTGGTTTCCATGAATTTCGTTCTCTGGCGAAATGAGCCGCAACAGATGGAACGGTAAAACAATTAGTTAGTAATTTGTCAGTATTTTCCGCGTGCTTGCACTGTAAAAACGTCGCAAGATTTTTCATCTCGTCATGGAGGGATTCTGTGCGATATATTTCACCGTTCGGTTTGACAAACTGATCAAATTCACCTTCCTCATTACTTTTAAATAACCATACCGATACAGGATCGGTTTTACTTATTTCGTTGATAAAATCAAACATATCTGCCCCAGAATTATCTGGGGAGTAAAATCTAACAGTTCGATCACGTGGAAATATTGTTACTGCGTTAGTCCATGCGTGCGCGTTATGATCGATAATATTTATTGGAGCTCCCTTCGATTTATATTTCGACTGGTACAGTACTTCTCCCGTTATTGTCGCCACAGTTATTGGAAATTTTAATATTTTTCCTAACTCAGCAACATCTTTTATTGTAGCACCGGTATCCTTAACTGAATCAGCCCACGAGTTTATTTTTTCACGCCTTAAATCAGTTAATCCATTTCCACGCATCGCGTTCGTAAAGTGTTCTATTACTCGTTCAGCCACACAATTTAACCTTGAAAATTTCATCGGCGCTAGTTTATCAACGTTGGGTTTTTTTATCTATCTCATAAATTCCATAAATAACCGCCGTTACAGGATACGCTCGTTCATAATACGGTTTGTCAATACCCGTCAGTAGACCTGGTCTGGAATTTTTACTTAATATGATAGTTTTAGTATTACCAAGGACAGGATCATATTTGTCACGGATAATCCAACTACCTGTTTCTGTTAATGCAATAAATTTTACTCTGAAGAAATATTTTTGATTGCCCTCGTATTCAGCGATGTAGTTAATGATAGTTGCCGCTCGCTTGTGGTTCATTGTGGCGTCCGTGACAGCTTCCTTGACTCCGTCAGTGCGTATGATCTTGAACGTTGACCATGTATGAGATGCACCATCCGTGTAAAATTCTTTCTTGGCGTCGTGAATTTTCGAGATCAAACTTTTATTTTTCGGATCAACCAGATCTCGTACTGGCAAGTCAGAAGATAATCTGTCAAGGTTGAATTTATATTTAACAGGCCTAGTTTGGGATAATCTCTCAAACTCGTTCATATAATTAAAACAAATATTTAAATAAAGAAAATTATATATATATATATACAATGTCCCAATGCAGATGGTTGATGATCGGCTCGGTAAATCGATGCAACAAAATCCTGTAGAAAGGAATTTTGTTGGATACACTCACAAAACATACGACGAGGAAGTCTAGGACCAATACCATGTCTACGGTGTGGTATTGGAGTGCGAGGAAAAACAGAATTATGTGGAAAGTGCGGCGGGAAACGGTTCAGAGAACTTAAAAGATATTATGACAAAAAAAATAATAGCGGTGAAAACGCTATAAAATCCGTGAGGGATTATATATCAAGATTTCAGACAAACAATGATTTAAACGCATAATATTATTATAATGGAGCAAAATATATTTGTCCCACATCCTGTCATAACAAACTATGAATCAAATATTAATGGTATCATCAGACACTGCAAGTTGAAGAGACCAGTTGGCGTTGTTTCTAATACTGGCTATCTAATGTTTACTGTTGGGAAGAAACATTATCTTTGTCATAGATTTACGTATGAATGTCATAATGGGATGATCAATGACGGTCTTGTTATTGATCATATTGATGGAAATCCTCAAAACAATAATTTATCCAACCTTCGTGTTGTCACACGAAGCGTGAACTCTGCATGTGGTAATACGGGAAGATGTAAGACAGTTTCTAGAAGGGCGGTAATTTCCACAAACATAGAAACCGGCAAAGAAATTATGTTTCAGTCTATGAACGCGGCTGCGACATATTTTGATATTAACTCGCGTGTGGTAAAATACGTCGCAGAAAATATAACCAGATCTACTTTCTCGAAAAAATATAAGCAGAAAATTACCTTTCAGTATCAATAACTATCATCACCACATTATTAACTATCATCACCACATTGAATTAATTTTTTTAATTTATGTAACAGTAGGTCCTCCATACACTACTGAATTTTTGATTATATAAAAGGGAGATTACTTTGTAATATATAGTTTTCTTCGTAGATTTTTGATTTTTTATGATCATAATTAGTCAGTTTAACTAATTACATCGTAACTAATTACATCGTAATTAATTACTCGTAGAAGTATTGTTTATGTTTTTTAAATATTTCCCCATCATACAACATTACGAGAGATCATGATAATGTTATTGATCCGCAGGAAGCTGTGTGTAGAACAGAAACCGTTGTCATGGTAATCGACCTGCGGGTGTGTTCATGCCACTGTTATTATTGATTCTCAGTCTGCTTAGGAAAACCGCTGTTTTATATTCAGAAACTGTTATTATTGATTCTCAGTCTGCTTAGGAAAAACGCAGTTATGATTACAGAAACTGTTATTATTCAGAAACTGTTATTATTCAGAAACTGTTATTATTCAGAAACTGTTATAAATACAGAAACTGTTATTATTCAGAAACCGCTGTTTAGTGTAAATATTGGTTCCTTAGCTATATAGCTAACTATATATTAACTTCCAAAACATATGTTCGTAACAAGGTTTGATAGCTCAATCAGTATGGTATTGGACTGTGACGCTCGCGGTCCAGGATCAAACCCCCATGGCTGACAATTTGTCGGTGGTGTACGCATAATTGCGATTTTTATAATAGTGGGGGGAACCGCAAACCCCCCCCCCTCAGCAAAATCCCAACCACAATATTGACTTGTGGTTGATACATATTTTTCGTATCACCCACTGGATTAATTATTGTGGGTGGGATTTTGCTGAGCGTACATGTTTGTACTATCCTTAGTTAAGTTATATGTTTGTGCTGTCCTTGAAACATCCCGACGAACTCGATAGGTGTTCTAGGGATATTTTTTTTTATTTTAAAGATTTATATTTTATATAATGAACCATGAAAATATCAATGATGTAATTGTTGCTATTAAAAAATTGAAAAAAGATGGAATTGATATATCTGATGAACTTAATCCTGAAAAAATAGTTTCTGACTTTGAGATCTTACAAGAACGTAAAACCCAGGGAACACACACACTATAATCTGAATACAGGCTCATGAAACGGATTCAGGCGGCAATGTTTCAGTCGCTAGCTACCGTAGAAGATGATCATGTGAAGGAGTTCGTTCCTCTCTCTGCCGCCGTAGAAAGAATTAAATCGTTATTATCCCACGAGTATGAGGCAAAGAAAACGATTAGTACCCGTATAAGACTATTAAGAAAAATTATGTTAGATCGTGAAACGATCCAAAGTAACTTCGTTACTGGTGAAACGATCCAAAGTAACTTCGTTACTGGTGAAACGATCCAGAGTAACTTCGTTACTGGTGAAACGATCCAAAGTAACCTCGTTACTGGTGAAACGATCCAGGGTAACTTCGTTACTGGTGATAATGAAAATGAAAGTTTTGGTAACTGGGGTCCATGTCAACGCTGACCACGTGTATTGGTAGTCAAAATCAAGAAAGTTCTAACTTTGTCAAATTGTTCCTAATAAATTTTATTTATTATAAATTTTATTTATTATAAATTAATTTTATTTATTTACTGAATTAATTTGTTTTTTTTTTTACTGAAATTTAACAAAATTGTACAAATTTCTTAATTTTGACTACCATTTACCCCATCAAAAACATAAAATTGTACAAATTTCTTAATTTTGACTACCATTTACCCCATCAAATTTACAAAATTGTACAAATTTCTTAATTTGAGTACCATTTACCCCATCAAAAACATAAAATTGTACAAATTTCTTAATTTTACAAATTATTTATTTCTGAATTATTATTTTATTTCTGAATTATTATTTATTTATTTCTGAATTAATTTATTTATTTTTACTGAAATTTAACAAAATTGTACAAATTTCTTAATTTTGACTACCATTTACCCCATCAAAAACATAAAATTGTACAAATTTCTTAATTTTGACTACCATTTACCCCATCAAATTTACAAAATTGTACAAATTTCTTAATTTGAGTACCATTTACCCCATCAAAAACATAAAATTGTACAAATTTCTTAATTTTACGAATTATTTATTTCTGAATTATTATTTTATTTCTGAATTATTATTTATTTATTTATAACTCTGATGGGTGAGTTGGTAAACCCTCTATTACATAAAGATCTACGATAAAAGTCTTACGACAAAAGTCTTACGACAAAAGTCTTACGACTTTACATACAGATTTATTACAAGCTCTTCTTCACGTATGTCAATTAAGCGATTAAGGTGGTCTGTGAGTTTAAAATTGATTCGTGTTAACATATTATTGTGACACCGCAAATACACGGGATTAGTTGGTTCTTGCACGATTAAACTTCCAGGGGGAACTTGTGGTGTGAACGTGTACAGGATGTATCCTTGTTGAGCTTGATTTGATCTTCCGAGATCTATTTGATAGCTGCCATCGATTACGTCACAAACCAGATTGACCGCGACCGTCGGTGTTATATTAACGATCCCCGGAGATACGTGTCTTCCACCGCCGTGTGGATCATTATCATGTCTGAAAACAGCTGCTGGTGGAATTAATTTTCTCCATGCATGGAGTATTTTAGGAAAAAACTCATCAATGACATCATTGATAGATTTTCTTAACTCGGTTACACTATACCCGGGAAATTTAAAATTTGGTACATCGGCTTCTGTTAATTTATATTTTTCTAACCATCTTTTTGCATCATATCCTTCAAATGATTCTAAACTAACCATCGCTTGAACTATTCGGTTATTAAAATATTCCATATCTGATATAAGCTGATTTAATATTTCCACACGCGTGATGATTTTTTCACGCGATGACGCTGATATGTCAAAAATATGTTCGTTAAAATATTGATTTAGTTGATCTAGTTGTTTTTTACATTCTTGATTGATTTCCTGAAAATATTTAATAATATCACTCCGATGAAGACTAAAACTATTTGCTTTTTCCCCGGAATAGTTAAAAGCCCATAACTCATCATAACTGAAAACGAAAAACCTGCTGAGCATCGATTTACCTTTTAAAATACGTAGTTCTTCCCCGTATGATGGATTAATTTCATGATATGATTGTCTATCCGTGACATAATCAGACTTTTTCGGTTCTGGTGGTATCGGTGTTATCAGTGGTGATATTTCAGGCCAACCTAGTACGGATCTGATTGAAGATTTATAAATATCAACGGCATAATCAGGCGAGTTTATTTCAATCGTCGAGGACAGGGTGGGTTCATGAACATTAATTGATATTTTTGATTCTTTTCTCGTTATTGATTTTATTCTACGCGCAAATTCCTCACTGATCTCTTCAATCTCGTAACTGCCAGTTGGTATTCCAACAACAACCCAGTCAGGTGTTCCATCGGGTTTGTTGTTGTTAGCAAATACAAGCGAATTATTTGCTGGTGTACCATTAAATGATTTTGATCTGATATTTGGCCAGCTGTAATATACTCGTAATTGTGCTAGTGCTATTTCTTTTACTGGAATTGCAGTAGGAAAATTAACACTAAATTCAGGATTAATTGAACTTACCGAGATCATCGTTATCTTTGGCGGAGTTGTGTTGGTCACGATCTGCTGGAGTAATTCTGTCATTATTGATACTTGTATCTTTAATACCTTCGTCGTATATTTTGGTTATCATTGAAAACTCGAAATCAGATATAATTCCATCACTGAGACTCGCTGATAACAACGAGGATAATTTCGAGTATGCTACCGTCGCTGTATGTAATTTTATTTTGTAATCGGATAATTTTTCGTTCGTACAAGTACATATTTTTTTTGTGATGATATTAAGCACACCTGCAATAGTTGTTGCTGCTGAAATACAAATAGTTACAGCTACTGGTGCCATCGTTGTCAACGCTGATAATATTACACCGGTTCCAGCAACAACAGCGGATACTGAATAAACAATCACATCAACGATAACCAATCGTCGTCGATATTTTTTTACTTTTACTGTATATTGATCAACTTGATCTTTTAGTGCAGCCTGCCATTCACGTGCTTGATTGTACCTGTATTGTGCACCGTCCATATATATTTTTATGCAGTAACCAATTGAGGTGTTTCAGCTACAAATTCCAAACACCACCAGAAGGATGTTGCGGTTAATTTCTTATCATCTGCTTCCAGAATAAATATTTCTTCGGTTCCGTTATTTAATACAACAGATACAACCCCGGAAAACCTGTCGGTGGAATGACGCCATGGAAACGTTGTAAATATTTCAAATTTTGCAGCACTGAACACGGACAACCTGTACACGCCAGTGACTGTTGCGGTATATTTGATAGTATTATTTTGCTGCGACCATGTTGCAAATCCCGATGATACCGTGCATACGATGTTTGTGATATGCCCGGGAGTTATTCCAGCTGGAATTTTAATCAAATTGGTTTTGTTGACAATCTCAGGAATTCCCGCTACGACGTCTTGCTGTGTTTGTTTGATCGTGTCTAGGTTATTTTTGATATCAACGAGTTTCATGTCAATGGCGCGTGGAGTACCGAAGAATTTATCTATGGATTCATCGGTTTTTTGAAAATTTCTTCGAAATCTTCCAAAAGCGCCCACGTGAACATCATATTCGGCCCGTAACGTGGATAATTTACCGTCTACGGTGCCATAGTTGACGTCGACGTATTTTTTTGTTGCTGCGTCTTCGTCAGATGTTGGATCTCTTAAAACTACTATTTTGTTCCCGTTCATGCTAAGTTCACCCATCATTGTGTCACCGGTGTTTCTCACGCGATTAGCAACACTTTTTGCAATTTCATCTCTGATGGTTTTAAGTGACATACTTGAATCTCTGATTTTGCCGCTATCAGTAAACACGGGAATATTATCCGTAATTGCACCGAGTACTCGTCGAACTATATCATTCCATTTGATATTGCTGGTTTTTAGTTTACCATATCGATCCTGAAAAATAACAACTTCATCTGGGTCAACTCCAGCAAGGTTCATAATATCAGCGAGGTCATCTTTAGTCGCATACTTCGACAGATCAACGTCGCCGGGCTTTTTCTTAACGCGTGAAGAAGATCTTCCGTAAATGTCACCATTATATAAGATCCTTCGGATCTAAGATCTGTTTAAAACGCCTTACGCGCAACATATCGGTTGCTTGTATAATCGTGCACGACTTTATGTGGCGGCCTGGATGATTTTGATATAGCGTCGAGTACATTAATTACTTCACGGCCGCATATTGGCGGATCTGTCATTGTTTGTGTGGGTAGCGTTGAATACCAAACTCTGGTTGTTGCGTGAAGTGGTGCGACATACTTGATAAATTCAACAGGTGGAGCTAACCCGTACGAATCAAAATAAACAATTCCACGTGGATCAACCGCGTATGATACCCAATGAGTACCAGGTCCAGAACGTTCGTCAAGATTAATAATACCTGTTTCTAGTTTGTTTGGTTGTTTCGGTAATTGATCTCGCATGAAAACACCTCTAAAGGCAGATATTTTTAATTTTTTAGCGGCATTAAGTAAATCAAAATTTGATGCTGGAACGTCTAACGAAATGACCCTGGAAGCCTTAGGCCTCTCCCCCAACGAGATCCTGGCAATCTTAAGCCGCGCCCCTTTTTTTTGTATCCTTGCCCTGTTGCTTTCTTTAGTGCCATTTCAGCGGCTGTTCCAACAGCACCTAACGCGGCCGCTTTTGCTACGGCTGGAGCAGCCGCAGCTATTAATGCCGGAATAGCCGCAAGTAGTGGAAATATACCACCCGTTTTAACCATGTCTTTGATGGCGCTCGGGGAGAGATGGAATTGAACTCCAGTTTTTGATTCTAGGGCTTTATTGAAATGTTTAATCTGATTATTTGTCAACGATAATTTGTTTGGACCACCACTAATATGATCTCGTTTTAGTGATATTTTAGTTCCGCATTTGTTGGCGGTTTTTGATTGAAGCTTTTTTACCTGACCGGGGGTCAGAGTAACATTAACATGACTGTACGACATTTTTATATAAATAATATTTTTCTAAATAACACGATTAAATATTTTCCACCGGTGCATCAACGACCCTCATTCGACCACTACCACCTTCAAGTAACATGGCTTTGTCGCTAAGTATGACCGCGATCGCTCTGTAGAAGGCACCACCAGGTGGTGGGTTAGTAACATGAGCTCGAAAGTGTATATCAACAACAGATTGTTTGGATAAATCAAGATGTTCTAGTGAAAAATAATAAATCGGGTACAATTTTTTAAAATCTAGTTGTGATATTTGCAAACCGGTATCTATATTTTGATCACGTCCCATGAATGACATTAAACGATGATATGCGCGCGCTACATGATTTTGTGCATAATTTAGTTGTATATTTTCTGTTGGTTCTTGATGTCCATTTATCCGTAAGGAAACTTCATTAACTCCAAGGTTATCAAATATCATATGCGAATGTTCTTGATTATTTATCCGGTCAATATTTTGCAGTGCAATAAAAATATGTCGTGGTGCAGAAACACCCTGTTGTGATGCTATATGCCATGTAAATAAACCATTAATATTGCTTTGAGCAGCATCTGTGGTTACTGTTAACCATGATAGCAATGATTTACCGCCTTGATCCATAAAAGATAGTAATTTTTGTTCCTCAGTAATAGATGGTGTCATTACTGGCATCCACAATGAAAGGTTTGTTATATCTACTTTACCAGCATCAGCAACACCAGCACCTCGACAGATTGCATCATTATCATCACCTTTTCTTACGAGCACAATTGTGTGTTTAGCTCCAAAGATGACTTTTCTAACATTTCTGCAAAATCCAAAGATGTGAGATAATGGAATTGCACACGAAAAATTTCTATCATCTCCCGACAGCGCTGCTTGGCGTGTTGCAAATCCTAAGTTGAAAGTCGGGGTAATATCTTTTATGATTTCAAAATCACCTGCTGGTCTAGTTTCACGATCGGGGTTGGCAGCTTCTGCCTGATTAGCAACAGAAATATTTTGTGGTGAAAGTAACTTGATATACTGATTATGGTTGGCGTTGTCGGTGATATCCTTGGCAAACATCATTGTTGGACCAGCTGATCTTGTAAAGTCGTCAGAATATCTCGCCAGACCAATTATTGTTGTAGCAACGTCGACATCATTCTGAATTGATTCAATATTTTTTCCATCAATCATGTATGTGGCGCCACTAAATAATGCCATGATCCCGTTGTTGACAAAACCAACACGCAAATTAGCAGCATATGCCGTATTAGCTACAACATCCGTTACAAGTCTACCTTCTACTTCAATAAACGCCTCAGCGGGCAAGAAATATCTACTTGTATCATGAACCTGTAATTCGATTCTCCCCCGCTGATTTGGTAGTCTTGCGTCATAAGAATAAAATTGATAATCACGTACCGACTCGTACTTAAGGACAGGTGCCTCCATATCAAATGCTGGGTCTGATTCGCGCCTGAACATTTTTATTATAGTTACCATTTTTCAAATGATGATCATCGTCGACGAAGACCACTTCCTGCTATTAAATTTGCTGTTATATTTTTTCTGCTTCTTCAGATATCGCCGCTAGTTTTTGATTTGCAGCCTGATTTATTATTTTACTTACGTCTGCGGGCATCACCTCAGTACTTGTCAGTTTCACTGGTGGTTGTTGTTTTCGTCGCAATAATCGTGCTAGTCTTTCCTTGATCACCGAGAACGCCTTACCAGCAACATTGACAATTGCACCAGGAGCTTTATCACGAACAATATAAATAGCCTTCATCGATAATTGTTTTGCAACAGGTGCTACTTTTGGAGCTATCCTCGTGAATAATCCCCGAATGACATCACCAAGTCCATTTCCGTAAATAACACTATAGATTGGTAATCGTGAGTTTACCGCTCTAACCTGTGTGGGTTTACGATGATTATCATGCACAATCATCTTATTTTATTTACCATTTATCTAACAACTAATCATCAACGAGCTCATCGATAAGTTCTCGGTAAACGCCAATATCCATGATACCACCTTGAAATAGTCGCCGACAAATATCAGCTGCTTCATTGGTTATTTCTGGTGAATTATTTCCAGCTCGTTTTCCTCCTATGAGAACTTCTAACCGTGATACGTCATTGATGATATTATCAGGACATAAATCATGTCCTGTTTTAGGTTCATCTTGAGGTGTTTTAAATACTGGTGGTTGCATTACCGGAGTAAGTACTTCAGTGGTGGCCGGGGGTGAGTCACCTTCTCGAAATCCATGTGGTGAATCTATCGGTGGAAATGTTATTTCCGGTGCAGAAATTTTACGTAAAGGTGAAGAAATTGTTTTCGAGGAGGGTGATTTAAGTGACTCTTTAGCCTTTTTAATTTCCGACTTCAACCTTTGCTGCGGCGAAGAAGATTGCTGTTGTTCTATTTGTTGCAGAGGTGGAGGAAGCTGATACTGGGAGAATTCTTCTTGTTCTAGTTGTTTCAGTCTGTCTCTATAAAGTCTTTTTACTTCTCTATCAAGACTTTCGTATTCTAGACCTCTAGCTTGTTTTTTGTTGTAATATACGCGATATATCCATTTAATGAAATTATCATCATTTGTTTTTTCATGACCGGGTTTTAAAATACTAGATTTATTAGATATATTATCTAATATCATCTCAGGTAATTTCTCTCTTTCAATATTTCTAATTTCCTCAACAACTCCTTCGTTAAATCTTGCAATTAATTTTAAGCTCTCCCCCCCCCCCTGATTTGGATTTAGATGCAAGTTTTTCTCTCACATCGGCGACTTCAGTACGAAGTTCTCCAATACCTTCAAGTATTTCCTCACCAACAGGTGGAGGTTGAGCCGCAGCTATGTCAGTTGGAAGGTCTCGTAAAATCTTCTTTGCCTGTTTAGTTCTTCTTGCTATTTTTTCTGATACCGGAAGAAGATCTTCTTTGATGACAGTTGCAACTTTCTCAGTAGCTGCAGTAACGGGTTTAAACAGTTTTTTAGTGTCTTCTTCATACTCAACTTTTGCTTCTTGCTGCGCTTGCAGATTTTTTCTGAATGAGTCTTTGACAGGAAGAAATTTTTTAATTGCTTCTAATCGTTCTCGAGCTGTTCTTGCAGTATGAGATTCTGGATGTATCATTTTATTATAACATAATAATTTAATTAATATCAGCAGAAGAGGAGCAGCAGAGAGGGTGCCTACCAACGTTGGTCGTCAAAAAAAATAAACAAGAAATAAATAAACACGTAGAGTACTTTATTTTTTCAGCTACTATTTCAAACTGAGGTTTTATTAGTACAATCGTCCATTACAGAAATAAAACATCTCAAGGAAAAGTTCATTTGTAAAATCTTGACCTTTCTACGAGATGATTTATTTGTTTGTTTTATTTGTTTTGTCGGAATTCTATGGTCTGTTCACCCTCTCTGCTGCTCATTGTCATACTTCAGTTTTTAATCATTAAAAAAAAGATGGCTGCCATGTATATATGGTCTTAACACAGCTCCACTCAACTCCATGAACTTGGTGTAAAAACTGGTGTTAAATATGCTAATACCTGTAGCCATCATTTATACTGTGGATTTATGACAATATTAAGTTAGTGTAAGTGAAATTTTATGTGCACATGTTCATGTATTCAAGTGAATTTGGAAACCTGTTCAGAACAAAGGATTTTTGGCTATCCAAGATGGCTACCAAAGTGGATATACTTGAAATTGAACTACACCTACCATATCTGAACTTCAGTTGATGCCAACTCAAACACATTATGCAAGTTTCATTCAAAAGTTTATGGATATGTGCTAGTCATAAATAAGGATCTGATATACTTTTGCTATCACTGCTATGAACAAGCTGAAAATATCAGAATCATGGAAACATATTTAAATACCAGCCTTGTAGGTTCCTTACTCAACACACTCAGCTCAGCCTTTTCTGCATCATTTTCTGGCTTTAGTATGTCTGATATACCTGAAGATCAGAGCCACACAGATAATCCCATGCAGGAAAGTCATGTTCAGAATAAAAATGAAAACAATGGTGCAGATGATGATCTGGAATTATCCAGTATGGCTGACACTCCAGAATTCTTGAGGGTCAAACATAATAAATACAGTATCACTGTGAATATAGATCCACAAAAGTTTGAGTTTGTAAAACAGATATTGGATTCAGAATCTTGCATGACTTCATGTAGTTCAAGTGTACAAAATGGTATTATCTACAGAACACAAGAGAAAAACACTGTGACAGCTACACTGTATAAAACAACATGTGTCTTACATATACAGGGGCTCAACAGTCTCACATGGTTAGATCATATTATCTGTAAATGTAGACAGGATGAGAACACCCATGCTAAAGGCATTTATATGCTGACATCTACACCAGTAACTATATGTAGTACTAAACATGAAACAGTTCCTAAAGTCTTTGACCTAAATGACTCAGGCAATAAAATTAACACCCCTCCAGAGTGTCAGACAATTACACGCTCCATAAATCATGACCACAGCAGTGATGGCTTAAGCCTTAATGATTTCTTCATGTGTGTACATCAAAAAACAATTAGGAAATTGGAGACCCAAATCGAAGAATTAAAACTACAGTTACATGCTATTAAATCAGCACAGGGAAAGGTTAATGAGCAAGTAACCTCATGTGAAACAGCAATTCAGACAGACTCCCAAATATCAACAGTATCAGATGCTCAGACACAGACAATCCCAGTACCAGCCAAAAGAAAATGTAAAATGACCATGCAAATAAAAACTGATGCCCAAAGTAATCCTGCATTGCAGACAACAGTATCCCCCTCTCAGTCATGTGACACACCTGCAACAGCAATAAGTGTACATCCATGGCCCGCAGTTCAAACAAGTCTGTTACCTTCACCAACAACTGCATTTCCCAGTGCTCTGACAAATGTGTCAGAATCAACACAAGTAGTTCACACAACTGAAACACCAATTTCAGCACCCCTTCCTCCAAGATATGTGTCTGAAATACAATCCAGAGTCCAACACACGACATCACAAGCCAGGAAAGATAGGACTCTAATAATTGGCTCCTCAATTTTGAAAAGTATAATACCAAGGAGACTTTTTTAAAACAGATGTACAGACTTTAAGAGGTGCAAAAATCAACAACATCACTGACAGAATAATGAACAGTGACCTAACAAAATACAAGCAAATTATTATTTTAGTAGGTGGAAATGATGCCTGTGAGGGAAGGTCACTAAATCAACTCAAAACAGATTTTGAAAGTTTATTGTATGCTGCTAGATACTGCAGCCCAAATACATGTAAATTAATGATATCGGGACTACCTCCTCGTGTGGACACCAAGGCCAAAGAAATAAATGATCTGATAATTGACTTATGTGAAGATTTCAACCTACAGTACATTCCACAATACAAATCTTTCTTCATTCAGAATCAGGATGTCAACCTTAGTCTCTACCACAGAGACAAAATTCATCTAAGCAGAAAAGGAACCTCTCAGCTACTGAGAAATATTAACATGTATGCCCCTATTTTCAAGCACTTTAATGAAGAGTGTTGTCTCAACTGTGGAGAAACTGGGCACATGACACAGGTATGCCATCATGGCAAACAGATCGAGTGTTTTAGGTGCCATAAATATGGACACAAACAAAGACTTTGTCCATCAATGTATACATATTAGGAAGCTGGCAAAGAGGAGAATGCCAACGCTTCATTTACAAAAAAACTAAATGTACCCAGTGGGACTCTTGACTCTAACTATTCAATGGACACTATTGTAGATGCAAATGTAAATGGATTTTCAGGGTTTGTATGTGACTTTGAAGATGCTAATATATATGAACATTTAAATATAGAAATAGGATGTCAGATTGATAAAAGTAGTATGGAGACAATCTCAGTGAGTACCCCATTGCATGATGACATACATGTAATTGATATGAAACTAAATACAAAAGGTTTTAACATAGGTCACTTAAATGTACAAGGTATAGTGGGAAAGATAGACCAGATTAAGTTAATGTTGTCTTCCAGGGAAAATAATATACATGTTTTAGGACTCACTGAAACCAAATTAAATGCTAACCACAATGATGATCTATTTCACTGTCAAGGCTACAATAAACCATTTCGTAGGGACAGAGAGACAGCAGGGGGGGGGGGTCTTGTTGTATACGTTAGGGAAGATGTAAATGTAAAAAGGCGACTTGACTTGGAGTCACATGAAATTGAGAGTATCTGGGTGGAAATTTTTCAAAATAATGCAAAATCTTTCCTAGCTGGTTTCATTTATAGACCACCTTCCTCCAAAGCATTTTGGAATGATAACTTTTTGAAACAAATAGAAAATGTTCTAGCACAGGAGAAAGAAACATATATACTCGGAGATATAAATAAGGACCTTCTCAATACTCAAATAAGGAACAACTGGATGGAATTTATTGAATCATTAGGCCTAGACCAGCTGGTAAATGAGCCTACAAGGGTAACAGAAAAATCAAGCACTCTTATTGATCACATTTATACTAACCTACCAGACAATGTGGCTTGTGTTAATGTACCGAATGTTGGTCTTAGTGACCACTATCCTACTTTTTTGACAAGAAAGGTTAAATGCAAGAAAAATAAGAAAAATACACATAAAACGATCACTTACAGATCGTTCAAAACTTTTAATGAAGAACAATTTCTCAATGACCTATATAAAGTTCCATGGAGTATGATCCAAAATTTGGATGACATAGATGAAGCCATGAGGGTGTGGACTGACTTATTTATGGATGTAGTATCTAAGCATGCACCACTGAAAGTACATCGAGTAAAGACTGATATTCAACCTAATTGGCTTACTACTGAAATCATAGATGCTATGAAAACACGAGACAAATTCAAGGCTATGGAAAACCATGCACAATATAAAGTATGGAGAAATAAAATAACAAGTATGATCAAAAAAGCTAAAAAAACTTATTATCAATCATTGCTTGAAAACAAAAAGAGCAACACAAACTCCATTTGGAAAGTCTTCAATGAACTCACTGGAGGAACGCACAAAAAACAGACAAATAAAATTCACTCACTTCTGGTAAATGACACCATAGTCACTGATGAAACTGACATTGCAAATGTTTTCAATGATTTTTTCATCAACATTACCACAAAGTTAAAAGAGCCAGTGATAGAAAACAACTTTAATGAACTGAAAAAGTTCTGCAGCAGTAAAATCTCAAAGGAGGTATGTTTCTCTATCCCACCAGTGTCAAAAACCTTTGTTAAAAAATGTCTCAGTGAACTTGATACCAAGAAAGCTACAGGACTTGATCAGATTGGTCCACGACTCATTAAATCTTCTGCCTTTGCTATTGTAGATAGCATAACATTCATAATTAATTTAAGTATTGCAACCTCATCTGTCCCCAAAATATGGAAAACTGCAAAAGTAACTCCTATTCACAAATCTGGTTCTAAGGATGATGCTGATAACTACCGACCAATTTCAATACTACCAAACTTGTCAAAATTGATTGAAAAACATGTCCATGACTCATTCATGTCATATTTAACCAAACACTTGCTGTTACACCCTAATCACTCAGGCTTTAGACAGAACCATTCCTGTGAGACTGCCTTGATCTCCCTAACTGATAAATGGCTTCAAGCACTTGACCAAGGTAAAATAATAGGAACTGTATTTGTAGATTTCAGGAAAGCTTTTGACATGGTGGATCATGAAATCCTTTTGAAGAAACTGAAAATCTACCAGTGTGATGAAAGAACAATTAGATGGTTTACTTCGTACTTAAATGAGAGAACACAACATGTTTACATAAATAATGTTCTGTCTGAACCTGAAACAATTAGATATGGAGTACCACAAGGCTCAATTCTAGGTCCACTACTATTCATTTTATTTATTAATGACCTACCACTTTTACTAAGAGACTCAATAACATCTACAGATCTCTATGCAGATGACACAACATTGTCAGACATCCAAAACACAAAGCATGAGCTCGAAATTTCTTTACAGAATGCACTAAACAAACTGGAAAACTGGTGCACATGTAATGGCATGGTGGTAAATACTGGTAAAACTAAAATATTACTTATCTCAACACGGCAAAGAAGGACAAATCTTGATAGTGATGAACTATGTCTGACATGGAAGGATACAAATCTGCAAATAGTCTGTCATGATAGGCTACTTGGTGTTCTGGTAGATAATAACCTATCATGGACTGAACATATCAAACATACCAGTAAAAAAGTCAATTCAAGTTTATGGCTTCTCAGTAGGATAAGACATTTTCTCCCTGAAAGGCACAGGAAACTATTTTATAACAGTTACATACAACCCTATTTGGACTACTGTAGTACAGTATGGGGTAATTCAAATGATAAAAACATAGCAAAGCTGGCACATCTTCAAAAAAGAGCATTTGGGCTAATATCAATCCAGAAAGAAAGCAAGGAATGTTTAGCTGGTAGGTTAAAAATATTACCTATTAAAGACCGAATCTGTTTGAGAAAAGCCAAATTAATGTACAGGATATCTCAGAATAGTGCTCCTGAATATTTACAATCACTATTCCAGTATAGGTTACCTGGTAATACTCCCCACCTGCGATCCATGTCAACCAAACAGTATAAAATTCCCAAACCAAATAAGGAGTTATTTAAAAAAAAGTTTCCAATACTCTGGAACTCTGCTCTGGAATAGTATTCCAGCTGAGATTAGAAATGCCCACTCTATTTCCTTCTTCCAAACCCAATATATCCAGTGGCTTCAGAGATGCAGCTTAAATAAATGAATTCCTTTGTATGAGGGCCTCAAGGTAGATTAGTTTTTAGCTAATTGTGTTACCCTCTTTAAATAAGGTCATTATTATTATTATTATTATTATTAAAATGTTAAATATAATTTTTACTTTCATTTTTCTTATAATGCCCTAAAACGTTATGAAACTTGAGTTGTTTTTCTGAAAACATCACATACATTTATGAAGTGTATGTTGTATCACATGTACTTTGTATGATTGAGTATATTATTGTGTATCAATTACTTGTCATTAACATGCATTCATTGTGTATCATGTTTGCATTACCCATGTTTAAATGATGCATGCATTAACATTGGATTTGTCAAACTAAACTACTGTAACAGTGTAATATTAACTGTACATATTCAATTCCCACAACAAAACAATAATGTTTGAATGTTAAGATTTTAATATGAATTATTCATGTTCACTAAAATTTGTATTTCTCGTTACAGTGTTGTTGATCTAGGTGAATCCAGTTCTGTTGGTCTTGGATATTATGAAATTGGTGACTGTACGTAATACTAATCTTCAAATATAATGAGAATATCAACAGATGAACCAACTAGATATGGTGACAGTGACATGAGTTTTTCATCTGACTCAGAAGAAAGTATAGAGTTTTAATCAAGTTCAGACGATGAACAGTATCATCAGGTGAATGAAGCAACTCAGTCTTACCCATCCCATGTCACAGATCCCCCACTTTATGTCATAGCCCCATAACAAGATATATATTGTAGTGAAATCACAAAGTCTGAACATGTTATTGTCCTTGGGGCTTTGCCAACAAGACATAATTTGTCAGATGCTAAATATGTGACTTTTTGGACTTAATTCAGTTGCATCTTCCTTCAGCAAACACAGGATTGACAATTGTCAAAGATTTGAAGGAAAAATGTGAATTCAGTAAGGAGTATCTCAAATATAATTTTTATTGTGAGATCTGCAAAAAATTGTACTCCGATAAAGAAGAAATGTGTGAAACTGGGGGCTGTACAGGTGTACATAACTAATAATTATGAGCAAACATCTCTTTGGAATGAAGTTGGCTCTGACAAGAAAGAAGACTTCCTTTCATCATCAAAAATAGGATCAAGTGTCTTCGAGAACCTATTATTGTTGTTGAAATTGGAAATGCCATTTATGGTACTGTTCTCCCCAATCATCATGAAAAGGACTAAAATGGCTCTCACCATTGCACAGCAGAATTTCATACTTATACACTGTAGTGTCAAGCTCAAGTGGTGAACAGATTTGGACATATTTATGATTTTATATGCACCAGATATTTTCTGGTCAGGATTTAACTAATTTTTCAGGATATCTCTTCATACATGTATAGTTTGTGTTACACCAACATTTTTGTATAGTGATGTTCTTTTGATAATGAACATTTATTTACATATGTGGTACATACAATAAATGATGTACTACTTCAGCACTTGTAGTTTGTTTTTTTTAAAGCAGGGGTCAGGTGTGTGTGTGTGTGTGTGTGTATGGTTTAGTTTGTTTATTTGACTTGTGTCCTCTATTTCTCAGTGTATATTTATCATAGGTTTGAAATAATAGTTCAGTTTCAAGTTCAAAAATCTGTGTTACAGCGCAGTTTAGTCATGATTGCTCTTTCTTTAGGTAATTCAAAATAATTCTTTGTACCAATCTTGAAAATTGACTAAGTTCTTTTCCGGGGTTTTCCATGCTGAAATTATCCCAAAAATTCTAAGTCCAAACTGTCCATCCTTTTCCAGGGTTTTCAATGCTGAAATTTATCCAGAAAATTCTAAGTCTAAACTGTCCATGCTTTTCCAGGGTTTTCCATGCTGAAAAAAATTCAGAGTCCAAAATGTCCATCATTTTCCAGGGTTTTCCATGCTGAAAAAAATCAAAGTCCAAAATGTCCATCGTTTTCCAGGGTTTTCCATGCTGAAAAATTTCAAAGTCCAAAATGTCCAGCATTTTCCAGGCATGTCCAGCATTTTCCATGCACAATGTCCAGGGTTTCCATGCTAAATTCTACAGAATATTTCATTTTTCCATCGTTTTCCAGGGTTTTCCATGTTTTTCCATCGTATTCCATCCTTTTCCAGAGTATACGATGGAAAAAGTACAGCCGGGTTGTTTGAGCCCAAAAATCTTCTTTATACCCATAAAAAAACAAAGTTTTGTATGGAGACTTCATTTATAATGCTATGGAAAGTAGAAGAAAGCAGGTTTGGATTACTGAACTATAATTTATACTCTGGAAAGCCAATATGCAGCTAGCAAAACTGCACCAGAAAAAGAAACCAAATAACTCTAAGAAACTACCCCTCCCCCACCCAGGAAAAACCATTTACAATGAACTAGCAATAAGGACACAAGCACCTACCCTCCCCCCACCCCCCAAACATGCAGTGGCCCAAATTCGCTATTTAAAACCCAACAAACCCAAACACATGTACTAAAGTTATATTAGCACCCCATGACTCCGTTCCAGCATTTGCTGGTAAAGAGTTGGAGGTGTCACACTGTTGTTCGTTTCTAAAGGTCATGGTTTGTAATTTATGTATTCCCCGTTCTCCCAATTTTGAATTTCATGTATGCATTTTTTTCCTTCATGTCAGGTTGTTCTTTGTTTCATTTTGTCATATTTTTTTAGTTGTCCCTGCATGCTGGTTGTGAGATCTACTCCATTACCACCCGGTACGCAGGTCAGCTTCCATTCTCAGGTCAATACTTGCAAACAGTAATGCTTGTGAATGTTTTCTTGCCTTAAAGCAGTAGCTTCTTGTGGGCTGGTGGTTCTTTCCGGGTTTTGTCTCGGGTTCTTCCTCCACCATTAATACTGGCCGCCATGTATAGCCTATCATATAGCCTATCGTGTGGTGAAAAATGACATAAAACACTACAACAACAACAACATGCATGAAACTTAGGATCGAACTCCTTTTTCCTTTGCATAAGTCCAGGGTTAAAGTTTCCGCTCCCATCCCCATATTGTTATCATTATTATTTTGAAGTGAATTGCCATAGTCATTAAAGTCCGGTGTGGTGCTGTTTGTGTGTGTTGTGATGTAACTGTATGCTTAAAAAAAGATCATTAGAAACTAATTTAGACACATAGTGCCTCTAAAAACAATGTGCAGGAGAAAGTGGGCCACAATCCCGCCAGCTGATGACAGATGGAAGACAGCAGGCGGTGAAGCCAAAATCAAATTACCAAACAAGACTGATAAGTGCGCCCACATAAACACGCAACCTAATGATGAATGATAAACACAGAAGGATCTAACATTACGACATATACGAGTGAGTCATGCAAAATACCACAGGGGAGAATTAACAGAAAATAACCAAGAAATAGAGCACTAATTACAAACTAATTCTTAAACATAGGGCGAAATAAGAACAAATGAAACGTTTGAAACCAGAATTTTCTCTACCTTGCCTACAATAAAAACATTGATACCCATGACAATAAAAACAACATAGTATATCTCCCTGGAAAAGCCATCTCAGGATGTGCTGGCTGAGAGGACATCAGATCACTTTCAAGCAAAAAACTGCATTAGAAAAATCATCTTGTCAATGGAAAGTGTCACGGAATGGTGTAAATGTTGTTAATTAAATACATGTACTCGGGTTTCGTTTCTTTTCTCTGTACCACGATACCCACGGTGATTATAATATGGTCTATGTATTTCGAAATCGTGAGTACGATTCGTCCTGTGCCACACGTGCAAGGTGCTTTTGATAAAGAATAACGAAAATTCTAAAGGTATAAATACGTTACTACATGTAAAGGACCTTTACAATACTAATGGTTTTGTCAGCAAGCGGCCTGCTAAAAGGATTCGCACAACTCCAGCTGTAGGGGTAGGTAATGTTTTGGGTTTTAAGTGATAATTAGTGTATTACCATATTTGCCTTTGCATGTTTGTTATAGTTTCTTTACATACCATAATGCGTGCATTTTTTATTCTTGTTGCGACGTAGTGCAGGACTTATATTGGTAATGTAAAGCTACATTTTTTAAAAGAATTGTTTACTATTGTCTTATCAAGCAGGGTTAGGTTTACTATTGAACCTCTGTTTTGTAATTGCCATTATAATATAATCTTTTTAACTTACCATGTATAACGTCCTTACGTTATGTCTGTATCAAGTGTAGTACACTGTATCGGGTATATTTTCAGCTGAGTGTTTTGATGGTAGGAATATCCGGGGTGTCTGGTGTTGTCCGAGGGTAGAAACGTCCGTGTGTCCGGATCGTTTAAGGTGCCGGAACGTCTAATGTCTAGCGTCCGGAGTGTCCAGAGAGACTAAGGTGACCCAGCTGTAGAGCCGTCAAAAGACCAGGGTGTCCGGAGGGTCTAATATTTCAAGTGATCATAGTATTCCGAGGGTCCGGAGTCTATATTGGTTGTGAAATTGATTCGGAGGAGCAGCAGCAGGGAGGGCGAACAGACCAAAACAATTTTACAAGTAACCCCTTCCAGGAAACTATTCCTCGATAGAGGGCTTATTTCGACGAAATAAACCCTTCTATTCAGATCATAGAATAAAAAAAATGTCCCCAAAAATTCGGAGAGTCTCTCCTCGAGAAATTTTTCGAATTTCCAACGGGGATGCAATGCATTTCCGCTGACAACTTGGGTTACTTCAATAAATCTGAAACAGTTTCCGTGGCGGGGTCGTTATTGAAAAATCCATGGTCGGTCCAGCCCCCTCTGCTGCTCTACGAAATGAGTTTCCAAGGAAAAACATTTTTATGTTAACCATACAATGTATCAAGTCCGATACGGTATCGTGTCCGCGGGTCGTGTAAATTTATTGTCACAAATCCGTGCGGGTTTCTTTGAGCGCGACTAAAGAAATTCTTAAACTTATTAATATCCATATCGCCGCTACACCAGGTTTGATGAATATTTCTCAGCGTATGAACATCAACTCCATTAAACACAGCAAGAAGATTACAGTTATCCCTGATTACTTTTGGTATTTGTGTGTAACGTTGAGTAACATAAATGACATCGGTGTTTTTATGACGACCCCGTGAAAATATTCTTGCAGGATTTTTTTGCTTGTCCAGCATCACATCATCATACACTACTAGGTTATTTATTTCCCCGTCGAGGTCTTCCACGGACGGAGCTTCTTCAATATCAGTTATAAATTCAACAACATCCTCGCCGTCTTCACTCAGCGCTTTTGCACTCTCATTAAAATCTTTTATAACATCATAACAACGTTGATCATCCACAGACGGAGCTATCAAGTATAGTTTGTCCCATTTCATCCACTTCATTATCATGTTCAGTAGCAGTTGCGTTTTACCTGATCCTGACGGTCCTATGATGATCATTCTGATAGAATTTGGTAGCACGGAATTATGCTTAACTGGCTCCTTTCTTCGCGTCGCAGAAAAATCTGTAATTTCCATTTGTATATAAGGAATAATAATTATGGATCTATATTGTGTAAAGTGTAAGGCACGAACCCCTACAAACGACATAACAACCATTACAACAAAAAATAACAGACAAGCACTTTCTGGTAAGTGTACGCGATGTGGCACAAAAAAATTTAGATTTCAAAAAAAAAGCGAGAATTTAGCGGAGGTGACATTGCAGCCAAACTTGGAAAGCTCCCCGGAACTCCCTGGGCAAAGTATCCCGGAGAAAAGCATCTCCCAGGATACAATTACTGCGGTCCAGGGACCCGACTAGATATCAGACTTGATGAACAGTCTAAACCAAAACCGGGAGAGTATCCGATAAACGCTATCGACGCAGCGTGTCACATACATGATGTTGCTTATCGAAGTAAAGATCTACAAGACAGGCATATCGCGGATGTGAAATTAATTCATGCACTAAGCGCCATAAAAAATAAATCATTTAAGGAGTCACTCGCTAATTGGTTAATAAGATCAGCGATGAAATCTAAATTAGCATTAGGCGCTGGATAATTAATAACAATGGAAGCGATTTATTATTCCCCAATCGGATACTGGAGAGGTAACTCAGCAATTAATAAACTCGCCAGCGCAGCAAAAGTAACACGCAAGGTTGCCAAAAAATGGCTGTCAAAACAAGCAATATGGCAAATCTACCTACCACCACCTCGACAAATCAATTTTGCACATTTTGATGTTAGTACCCCCAATGAAGTTCATCAGGCTGACATACTATTTCTGCCTCATGATACTGTCCGTAGAAAAACATACAAATACGCGCTAACAGTAGTTGATGTTGCTAGTAGATACAAAGAAGCAGAACCGTTAGCGACTAAAACAGCGTCCGAAGTCGCCTCTGCGTTTAAACGAATTTATCAACGAGGACCTCTAAACTGGCCACGATTATTACAAGTTGATCCTGGCAAGGAATTTCAGGGCGCGGTGTCATCACTGACAAAGCAGCATAACGTTACCATACGACGAGGACATACTGAAATTCATCGGGATCAGGCAATTGTTGAGTGATTTAATAGAACACTCGCTGAGAGATTATTCGGATACCAGTGCGCGAGGGAATTCATTTACGATACGAGATCTCGTGAATGGGTTGCAAGACTGCCAAACGTGATAGCCGCACTGAATAATGAAATTACCAGAACAACAAACATGAGACCTGTAAATGCAATCACAAAAAAATATATACCCCCCGTCAGTACACGCAGATATGTTTCAACGCAGCCAGGGACGCTAGCGTCCCCACTGCTGGGTAATGTCACCGTTAGGTATTTATACGAACCAGGCGAACTAGAAGGAGGAAAAAAAAGAGCAACCGATCCCACATGGAGTGTTACTACACATAAGATATCCAGCATAACAAGATCAACTGGGAGAAACGCAATCTACAGATTAGATTCGACTGCTCCTCAACGCGGATTTAAACGCGAGCAACTTCAGGTGATTCCCACGGATACACAATTACCACCTCGATCACTTAAATAACTGCAGCAACACCTCTGCGTCGGTTACACTCAAGACAGGTCAACATCACATTTTCACGTGTATGACCACGACTGCTATCTATTCTATCTACGGTGAATTGCCTTGGGTCGTTTTTCGAATACTGCCACAGCAATAAACAATTACAACTCGCACAGTGATTATTCTGCTGTTGTTGTAATTGTATAATAAATGCTTCGTCGAGATCAAACTCTCTGCCATTTTTTTTGTCGCTCTGTTTGTAACCGGCTAATTTCTTTCTTATTGTATCATCAGCGATTGATCTGTTGATGCTGTCGTTGATAACATCATCTAATACAATTCTTTGTAACTGAGCTATCCTTCTTACTCTTGACACGGCTAAATAAACTAAATTTGACCACTCGATGCGATCATCAACAATCCAAACTGTTGTATCTGAAATAGTTAGTCCTTGCGAACTGTGGATGGTCATAGCGTATCCTAGCGTCCACGGGAATTTGCTCATTTTCAGTGCCTGTTCGACAGCATCAACATCAACGATAACAATATCATTTAATACTAAATTTTGTTTTTCCGTCCCTGACGCAGTCAGGCGTCCTGGAATATCAACATCAATATTCTGCAATCGCGTATCAGCTGGTCTATAACACAACGGCACTGGCAACATGGGAAATTTCTTCTGATGTAACTGAAATAACCGCTGCTGAAGTGTGTCCCTGACTATCTTTCTACTTGCCACAATTAAATCACCTGGTTTCCACGTTTCCCAAAAGTCGCTCAGCTCCGTCTCTGGAATTATTTCACGCATTATCTCACACTGGACTTTATTGGTTTGTAGCCTGATCAACGCCTTAAACTCTTTCAGCGTTTCATCGAGTGATCTGTGATCGTTAGTTATTTCCTCATAATAATCTACAAAAGTTTTCAGCCACGTGTGTGGAGATTCACCTGTAAATGGCGGTGGTTGACCATGATCGCCGCACATCACCACTGCGGTATTTTTCTTTAGCAACCAATCCAGAAACTGTTTTAATATATCTAACGGCACAGTGTCTATCTCATCCCAGATTATTTTCTCGGGAATATATTTCGTACCCATTCGTTCAGGTGTCCACGTGCCGCCGCTGTATTTGAAAAAACTGTGATACGTGCTCGCGTTAACATCCCGTTGCCTCATCTCCCTGGCAAGTCTGTGTGTGGGAGTCAGCACGACCAAGTCAGAACCGCGAAATAATTCAATCGCCCGAGTTGTCTTACCAGAACCACCAGGCCCGTTCAGATAAACTGTTTTGTGTCTTGTAACAGGATCGTGCACCGGCGGCAACAACGAAGTTGTCCCCGACGAAGACATTTCTGCGCTGCGATACTCATCCACGATTACAACATCAGCCGATTCACAATATCCTTGTAACATTTCATTCTTTATTCTCCACGAGCCCCACGATGGATCATCCGATATAACATTATCCAACAGCGCTGAGTGTTTTTTATCGATATAAAATGAATCCGTTGCAACTCTCACTGCGATAACAGGGAATCTATTAATCATCGACAACAAATTTATGGATACATAAGCCAGCATCGAAGATCTCAAATGTGTGTACTGAGATGATTCTCCGTCGATATAACTAAAAACAGTTCCTAGTTTTTCCCCGTTTGACAGAAACACATCTTCGCGGTTACAGAACATGTTGTTCGTGACTGCATCAGCGACAACAAGATCCAATTCAGTCTTGTCCATGATTAATCGACTGTGATGTTGTTTATGATCATACGCTCCACCTTGAGTGAATTTCCCTATTATTCTTCGTCCTAGATCTTTTGCTGTGCTTTCGTCATTTCTGAGTTTGTTTTTAAGTACTTCAGGAGCTTTCTTGATGATAGCGTCGATAGAAGTTTCTGGATGTTCTCGTGACCAATCTTCGATGACTTCTTCTAACGTAACCGGCGTTGGAGTTGGCAACCAAACTTCGGTTTGACGACAATAACATATAATCGCTTCGCTGACCGTCAGCGACAACAGTATTCGACTGTCAAGCATGTATCGCAATAACACTATCGGTACCCATCGCTTCTCAACGAAATGTCTGCCAAACCAAACATAACACACAGGATGTAAATCCTTAGCGAATTTAAACGACGACACACAAGCAAATCCGGTCAAGTCAAAATCAGGCAATGGTCCGTTTACAGCAACTCTTGTCATCGAGTTTGTAACGTGGCCAAACCGTTTAAAATATTCGCTGCATTCTCCACGCCCAAGGAAACTTCCTGGATAACACGCCGTCATGTCGACGGATATCATACCGCGGTGATCATATCGAGTATTCCACAAACCGCCGTGTCCGTATTCAACACAGCTCTGTTGGATATCCGCAAGAAAACTTTTCGGAGTTGGTCTCCATGAATTTCGTTCCCGGGCTACATGTGCGGCAACACCGGGGACAGTAAAACAGTGTGTCAGTAACGTATCAGTGTTGCCCGCATGATATTTTTCTGCGAGTTTTTTCATTTCGTGCTGTAACGCCATTGTTCTGTATATTTCCCCGTCGGGTCTCACAAACTGATCATATTCTCCATCTTCGCTACTTCTGAATAACCACACAGACACCGGATCGGTTTTACTTATCTGATAAATAAAATCAAACATGCTCCCAGAATTGCTTTGCAATTCCGGATAATACTTCACAACACGGTCTTGCGGAAATATCCTAACCGAGTCAGACCAGGCGTGACTGTTATGATCGATAATAGTTATTGGTGCTCCACGGGAATCATATTTACACGCATACAATACCGTACCGGTTAACGATGAAACCGTTATAGGAAATTTTAGTAATCGCTCTAGCTCAGCAACATCATTTATTGACGCTCCTTTATCCGCTACTCGTGTCGCCCACGCTGTTATTTTAGTTTGTCTTAGCGGTGTTAGGCCGTTTCCTCGCATTGCATTTTTAAAATGTTCCATTACTCGCTCAGCTACACAATTCATCCTTGACTCTGTCAACGGCGACACCCTCATCGGGGCGAGTTTATCGACACTTGGTTTCTTCATCGGATAAATTCCATAAATGACTGCGGTCACAGGATACGCTCTGGCATAATATGGTATATCAATCCCAACAAGTACTCCCGGGTTTGAGTCTTTACTTAACAGAACGGTTTTTCCGCGCGGATCAAGAACAGGGTCTAGTTTGTCTCTGATAATCCACTTTCGGGTTCCCTCGTCGTCGACTCCAACAATACATTTTATCTGCACGAAATATCTTCTATCGTCGAGATACTCAATTATATTACGCGCGATTGTATCGTTGATGGTACCATCAACGATGAAACTCAAGGAGTTTTCACGGGAAACTCTTCGATGAGCGATGCTAGCATCGTCGGGGATAATTTTATACGAAGACCACGTGTGTGCGGCACCATCACGACGAAACTCTTCTTTGGCATCCTTGATAACACCAATTACCGTTGCCAACTCTCTTCGTCGACGATCAGTGGTTAACCGGTCAAGATCGAATCGACCGCCTGCGGGTTTTATTCTGGATAGTCTTTCAAAACTCATTATTATAATTAAGACAAGTATTTAAATAGACAAATATATTATATGCACCAATGCAAGTGGATTAAACTAAATTCATCAGCGCCGTGTAGCAAACCATGCAGACACGAATACTGTGGACAACATGCTCAACAGGTCCGCGGCGGGAGTCTAGGACCGATGCCGTGTATCAGATGCGGCATTGGAGTACGAGGAAAAACGCAATTATGTTCAGCGTGTGGAGGAAAACGCTATCGAGAACTAAAACGGTATTATGATAAAAAATATCCAGCCTCGAACACTCTCTCGGAGCGTGATTACATAAATAAGTTTTCAGACAAATTATGAATTAGACAAATGATTTGCTTATAGTATAATGAATCAAGAATTCGTCCCCGAACAAGAATTTGTTCCACATCCAACTATTCCAAATTATGAGGCAAACCGAGATGGCATAGTACGACACTGCACGCGAAGACGACCAGTTGGTGGAGTTGATAATGGTGGTTATTCAAGATTTACTGCCACGTGCTCAAAGAGGTATTTATGTCATCGTTTCGTCTATGAATGTTTCTTTGGAGTGATCCCTAAGAGTTTTGTCATTGATCACATTAACGGTAACATACTTGATAACTCTATAAACAATCTTCGCGCGGTCACTCAGAGCAAGAACTGCCTACTGGGTAACACAGGGCGTTGTAAAACAGTTGCAAGAAGAGCTATTAAATCTATAAACGCAATTACAGGTGAAGAAATTGTATTCCAGTCAATAAACGCCGCCGGTAGGTATTTCGGTATTTGTCCACCTTCTGTACAGCATGTCGCAGATGGGATCCACAAAACAGCATTTTCAAAGAAGCTCAAACAGAAGATTTCATTCTGTTATATAACTCTTATCGCTGACACAAACGACGATAACTCCTCCGAGAGTGTGTAACGCTTTGCAGAGTTGTCGTTGGGTCAGAGGATTTGCTCCCCCTAAGAAAGCCACCTTGATAAAATATTTTATCGAGTTCATAACATGTAATCATTTATTTACCGTAGAATATATATTTTTTTACAAACAATATCCTCGTTTTACTGAATATATCCGACTGTTTTGCTCTTCTGTGCTTGTTATATGACCGCGCTTAAGAAAACATACAATTAAAATATTTTAAACAAGTCCCGCCCACTGCTAGAGCGAATTTCCAACTCGCAAGTAACAGTTGGGTTATATACGAAATCGCTCCCTAAGACCTTTGGGTCGATCGAAAGTCAGCAGCGCAAGCAAAACCATAAATTAAATCCGCCAATGGCGGGTGTTTTTACACCATCCAATGGTCGATTCAATGGATGGTTTTGCTCTGCTGCTGATCGTAGAAAATGACCCACCCATGCATGTTTGTGTCGTCATAGGATAAGATTACATGTTCATTGTGCCTTTGCCTGCTATGACACTCGAATCAGAGGTTAAAGGTTGTTCTGTGTTGTATCGTCCCTCCCGAGCTTCTAGACCGTTATTTGACGATCTAGAAGTTCCTCATGGGGTGAGTGACCCCCAAAAATAAACAGATAGATGGATGCATAAAGCTCTACGTCACCTGGGTGCCCACCAATAGAAACATTCAGAAAGAGTGTTGGCCAAAAATAAACGGTAACATGAGGTGCCTAAGGGAAAAATCACAACACGAAGGTCTAATATAAGACCAAGAAAAAAAAATCCTAACAAAGGACTCATGAAAGAACCGTAGGCCGGTGAAGAGTACCCAGTAAGTGATAACCGCTCATCATCTATCTGTTTATTTTTGTTTTTGGTGATGCTAGCATCGCTCATGCAAAGCATTTTTCATGCATTTAAAAATATGAAAATATATAATAATATGAATCACGAAAACATAAATACCATACTTGTTGAAATTAAAGAATTACAACAGCGAGGTTTTAATATTTTACTAGACACTGAAACAATTATGTCAGATTTTGAATCCTTGAATGAGCTATCACAATCGGGGAAGAACAATCTCCCCGCCCGTTATAGGTTCATTAAGGGTTTGCAAGATCGCATTTACAGATCACTTGCCGGGATAACTGAAAATCAGGTATCTGAATTTATTCCACTGTGCCGTGCAGTTGAGAAGATTCGTCTTGGATTGTCACAAGAGTATGAGACTCGAAAATTAATTAGCACCAGGGTGAGACGGTTAAAAGGTTATATAAAGAATCTAGACACGGAAATGCCTTGCATTTCTGACGAAAATACTAGTGTTTCTGACTACGAGGCCGACAAGGAAGTATAAACCGCATAGCGTGTGACTCACAGCACAAAGTGAAAGTAGAACCTGAGAAACGCTAGCCCCCGCTTGGAGTGTAAAGCACATTTCCACGGGTAAAAAAAAAAGTGTATTATTTTTTTTGCCCTTGGAAACTCAAAGCATTTCTCTGGAAGTCCAAAGGACTTCTCAGGGGCGTTTTCAGATTTTGGAAATGTTTTACATGAGAAGTCCTTAGACTTCCAGGATTAACTCGAGCGTTTCAACATCAATACAACAATGAGAATAGTTCATAATCTGTTCTCGTTGACACCAAGCTGTGATCATATGATTTTGCTGTAGCTGCGTCAATTGTGACGGAGTTAACAAGAAGTCTTCGTTGCCATACACGTCAACGATTATTTTAACGGGGAAATACTGTTCTGGGGGCTGACTCTTTGAGTTTCCAAATGCGGTTTTTATTGCCGTGTGAAGAATTTGCTTATCATGAATATGAACTCGTGCGTGGATGTATTCACACATTATACACAACTGTTTTTTTTTAATTGTGAAACGCTATGCGTTCGAGAAATGTTTTACATTTTCAGGATTTCACCAGTAAGTTCACGGAGACAGTCTCGCCACGCAGGTCCAACAAATTTCCCCGTTGGTCGGTGAGTTTGAAATTTATCGTTGACAACCACGGATTATTACACCGTAGATAGACGGGATTGATTGGTTCTTGCACAATCAGAAACCCGGGCGGATCTTTTGGTGTGAACGTATACAGGATAAACCCCTGTTGTGCCGTCGTTGTGTCAGCGCTAGCGCTGCCAGCGCTGTAGCTACCGTCGATGACGTCACATACAAGATTGACCGCAATAACATCTGTGATATTTACGATCCCGACGGAGATGTGTCTGCCATCGGATGCTGTACTGTTGTCGTGCTTGAGAATAACCGGCTGCGGTTTTGTTCGCGCGTACGCGTCAGTGATATCTTTGTAGGATTCCTCGATGAGATCCCGGACTGATTCTCGCAGCACGGGTGCGTTATACCCAGGAAATTTAAAACTAGGAATATCTTCCACGCGGATATTATACAACGTCGCAAATTTTATTCCTTTGTCGGGATCATCCAGAAATTTTTGAATTACTATTTGATTTGTTTTTTCCATTGCGGATGCGAGTTTGTTTAGTTTTTCTATGGTCGTGATAATGTTCGTGCGAGAACTGCTTGTAGAAACGCTAGCGTTTCCACTTGTCGTATCAGAAATATAATCCTGGAAATACGCCCGCAACAGTTTTAGCTGTTCTTGATGCATTTGTTTGATCGGAACAAATATCTGAGGTTCTATCTCGGTTACATGTAGAATCTCGAGATAATGATTCTCGGACGGGTTAAATCCTAAACCCAAACCATCTTCGTGAATTGCAACGAATTCGACTTTTTCTATTAGTGGTTGGGGTCGAAGTAAAACAAAACCATCGTCGCCAACCTTTTTAACGAGGTCGTGTACTTCTTCCTTCGTGGTCGTGAAATCCGACTTCGGTGGCAGTTCCGGACCCGGCACGAACCCGGGTTGTTTTTGTGGCCATCCTAATACGGTCCTGATTGAGCTGTTGTAAATATCCACGGCGTATCCCGGTGTTGAGATTTCAATGACCGCAGACAGCGTTGGTTCATGCGCGGTCACAGATATTTTGGCTTCCTTGCCGGTGATTCGTTTTATTTGGCGTTGTATCTCATTGTTGATTTCTTCGATCTGATAACTCCCAGTGGGTAGCGTAATTGTATCCCATTCAAGTTCACGTTGTTGTGGGTCCGCGCTGGGTTTCCCGAACACAAACGAATTATTCGGCTGCAAACCACCAAATGATGCCGACCTGATATTGGGCCAGCTGTGATACACACTGAGCTTCGACAACGCGATTTCGCTCACACGAATTGGAGTTCGAAAATTAATACCGAATTCTGGTGTCGTCGAGGACACTGAGATCATTGTGGTCCTTACCGGTGTTGTGTTTGTGACTATTTGTTGAAGAAGTTCCGCTGACATTATTTATTTGTTTAGTTTTCAAATAGTCATTGTACGCATCTGACATTAGTTTGAATTCAGAATCTGATATTGACGCAGCGCCGCTACTTTGCACGTCTAACGATGATGATATCAGCGATGATAATTTCTGATATGCGGTCGTGGCTGTATTTAATTTTGTCGTGTAATCGTGTAATTTTGTGTTAGCACACGAGGATATTTTTTTTGCTATGATGCCGAAAACTCCTGCCGTGGTTGTGGTCGCACAAACAGAGATCGTGGCGGCGACTGCTGCAGTTACCGGAGTGACCGCTGATAGTATTACTCCCGCGGATGCAACAACGGCGGATACTGAATAAACCATAACGTCTAACACTGTTATGCGTCTGCGGTATTTTTTTACTTTTTGACTGGTTACTTCGATGACAGTTTTTAACTCAGATTGCCACTCACGGACTTGATTGTATCGATATTGTTGAGCATCTGGCGTCGTTGACATTATTCAATTACGCGGTAACCAATTGAGGCGTTGCAGCGACGAATTCCAAACAAAACCAGTAAGATGTTGCTGTTAAACTATCGTCCTCGGCTTCAAGCATAAATGTTTCCTCGGTTCCGCTGTTTAGTATTACAGTGCAAACCCCGGAATACTTATCGGTGGAATATCTCCAAGGATATGTTGTGAAGATTTCAAATTTAGCGGCTGAAAACACAGACAACCTGTAAACACCGGTGGCTGTTGCTGTATATTTGATAGTGTTATTTTGTCGTGACCATGTTGCGAATCCCGATGATACCGTGAATACGATGTTGGTGATATGCCCGGGAGTAACTCCAGTGGGAACTTTAATCAAACTGGTTTTGTTAACGATATCAGGAATACCCGATATGATATCCTGCTGTCTTTGTTTGATCGTGCTAATGTCGGTCTTGATATCAGCGAGGTTTACACCGACGACTGGAGGAGTCCCAAAGAACTTATCCACGGACTCATCAGTTTTTGCGAAGTTTCTTTGGAGTCTTTTAAACCCGCTCACGTGAACATCATACTCTGACCGCAGCGTATTTAGTTTACCGTTGATGATGTCCACATATTGTTTGTTTGACGCATCCTGGTCGGATTCGGGATTCGCTAACGCGGTTATTTTGTTGCCGCTCATGCTGTGTTCTCCGGTCATTACGTCGCCGGATTTTGTTACTTTATCGCTGACTAGGCCAGCAACGAGTTGGTACTGCGCGTCGACGTATTGTTTATTTGCGGCATCTTCGAGACCTTCCGGATTTTTTAGGATGGTTATTTTGTTGCCGTTCATGCTGAGTTCTCCTGTCATCGTGTCACCGTCTTTTTTCACGCACTTGTCAACACCTTTATCAATACTGTCTTTGATGCTTGCGATTGATATATTCGAGTCCTTGATCCGGCCGCCATCACTAAATGCGACGAAGTTATCCTTGGTAGCTCCAAGAACTCTGCGAATTATATCATTCCACTTAATGTTGCTCGTTCTTAGTTTTCCTTGCTTGTCTTGGAAAATAGCAACTTCATCTGGGTCAACTCCAGCTATATTCAAAAGATTATCGACTTCATCTCGGGTCGCATATTTTGAGAGATCAACATCCGTGCCAGGTTTGACTTTTCTTGTGAAAGGTCTTCCGTAAATATCTACCATTATTTGTTATTGCTGTTTTTTAAATGCGAGCATGAAAATGCTAAGCATTTCTCGATGCGGTATATTCATGCACTACTCGATGCGGAGACGTTGCCAGATTTTTTGAGATCGCATCAAGAACATTTAAAACCTCGTTCCCACAAATGGGCGGATCAACTAATGTTTGTGTTGGTAGCGTCGACTGCCACACTGGAACATTATAAAATCTGCTGACATACCTGAGAAACTCAACTGGCGGTGCTAAACCGTACGAATCAAAATAGATAATTCCACGTGGATCGATCGCGTAAGCAACCCAGTGAGTTCCAGGACCGTCTTTGTTGTCGAGATTGATAATGCCAGTTTCTGGATTATTTGGTCGTTGCGGTAATTGATCTCGCATGAATACACCTCTGAAATGTTTTATACGCAATTTTTTAACAGCATCTAATAAATCAAAATTGCTCATTGGAGACTGCGTCTCACGAAGCGTTTTTAAACCCGTTTTGGGTACCATGATGCCGGAGTTCCTGGTAGTCTTAGCCCTGATCCGCGAGCGGATCTCCCCTTTTTTTTTTTATACCCGTGTCCGGTTGCTTTCTTTAGTGCCATTCCAGCTGCGGTTCCAACTGCACCTAACGCTGCAGCTTTTGCAACGGCTGGTGCTGCCGCGGCAATCAACGCCGGTATTGCTGCGAGAAGAGGAAATATTCCACCGGTTTTAGTCATGTCCTTGATAGCTGCAGCAGAGAAATCAAGTCGGACACCGGTTTTTGCTGTTAGTGCCTTATTAAAATGTTTAATCTGAGTATTAGTCAACGACAATTTGTTTGGACCACCAACAAGTTGATCTCGTTTTAGTGTTATTGATGTCCCGCACGTGCTTGCGTTCTTTGATTGCAATTTCTTCGTTTGACCGGAAGTCAAGGTGACATTAACATGACTGTATGACATTATATTTCAGAAACTAATCTAATTGTTACATATTTTCTACTGGAGCGTCGATGACCCTCATTCGTCCGCCAACGCCTTCAAGCAGCATTGCTTTATCGGAGAGTATGACAGCAATCGCTCTGTAACCACCAGCAGGAACACCTACACGAGCTCGGAAATGTAGGTCGACAACAGATTGTTTAACCAGATCAAGATGTTCCAGCGAAAAGTAATAAATCGGATATAAACTCATAAAGTCTCGCTGTGATATTTGCAGGCCAGTGTCTACATTAAGGTCGCGCCCCATAAATGACATCAGACGATGATACGCGCGTGCGACACGATGATGTTCGAAATCTATTAATATATCCTCAGATGGCTCCTGATGCCCATTTATTCTCAACGAAACTTCAGAAACTCCAAGTGTATCAAATACCATTGGATTTCTTTCCTGGCTACCTATTCTAGCACGGTATTGAAATGCAATGAAAATATGTCGTGGTGCTGATACTCCTTGTTGCGATGATATATGCCATGTAAACAACCCGCCGTGATCACCTTGAATAACGTCTGTGGTTGTTGTTTTCCAGGATAGCAGTGATTTACCGCCCGTGTCCATAAAAGACAACAGTCGTTGTTCTTCGGTGATTGACGGAGACAACACTGGCATCCACAACCACAGTTTAGTTAGTATTATTTGACCAGCGGCAACAGCAGCATCTCGCCAGATAGCGTCATTATCATCAGGTTTTCGCACAAGTACAACTGTGTGTTTGGCACCGAATATGACCTTGTGGACATCTCTGCAGAATCCAAAGATGTGAGACAATGGAATCACACCTGAGAACTCTTCATCTCCACTTAACATCGATCTACGTGTTGCAAAACCCAAATTAAAATTTTCGTTCATCGATGCAACTTCGGTACCACCAGCATTCATTGTTACATTCCTGTTCTCGGGGCTGTCGGTTATATCCTTTGCAAACATCATTGATGGTCCGGCTGATCTGGTGTAATCATCCGAGTATCTTGCCAACCCGAGAATTGTTGTGGCAACGTCGACGTTATCATGAATTGTTTCAATTTCTTTTCCATCTATCATATAAGTAGCGGATTTAAATAACACCATGATCCCGTTGTTAACAAATCCAACTCGGTCGCCGATTCCGTAGTTAGTGTTATCATTCTTTAAAAGCCTACCTTCAACTTCGATGAAGGCCTCAGCGGGCAAGAAGTATCTACTTGTATCCTGGACCTGTAGTTCAATTCTTCCCCGTTGGTTAGGATTACGTGCTTCATAAGAATAATATTGAAAATCACGTACAGAATCATCTTTAAGTACTGGTTTGGACATATCAAACGCGTCATTGGATTTTCGTGCAAACATTATTATTATTTGTGATGGTCTAATTAAAATGTTATCGTCACCGGAAACCACTACCAGCTATCAAATTAGCAGTTACACTATCTTGCAACGCTTTGGAGGTAATTCCCGCTGTTGCGATCTCAGCTAATTTCTGATTTACGGCCTTATTTACTACGCTACTAACATTTGCCGGCATAGCTTCAGTGGATGGTAGTTTTACTGGCGCCAACCTCTTGACTGGGGTTTTTTTTTGTATCAGCTGTGCTAGTCGATCCTTGATTGATTGAAATGCTTTTCCGGCAAGACTACCAACAGTGCCAATGGCTTTATCCTTGACAACATCAGCGGCTTTCATCGCGAATTGTTTTGCTAACGGTCCAGCTTTCGGAGCGATTCTTGTGACTAAATCCCTAACAACATCACCGACTCCATCTCCGTAAACAACCTCGTATACTGGTAATCGTGAGTTTACTACTCTGACACTTCTTGGTCTGCGAAAAGAATCGTGTAGTATCATTTTATTTAATTATTGTTTCTCTAACTAAATTTACTAGTCGCTGTGGTAACCATCCGCGAGTTCATCAATGAGTCCCCGGTAAACGCCGATATCCATAATGCCACGCTGAAATAATCGCTGACAAATATCAGCTGCTTCATTGGTTATTTCCGGAGAGTTGTTTCCGGCACGTCTTCCTCCGATGAGAACTTCTAGTCTGGACACATCGTTGACGACGCTATCAGGACAGATATTATAACCGTAACCGGTGTAACCTTTTCCCATTTTCCTTAGTTTTTCTTTTGTTTTATCAATTTCAATAATTATAGAATTTCTACTATCGATTTTGCTTAATAAAGCATTTTTAGCACCAGAACCCTTCAGTTTTTTTATGTCTTCTATTTCCTCGTTTACATATTTTAATTTATCATTTAATTCGATTAGTTGCCTTTCTAGTATTTCCCTTTCTGACGTATCGGGTTGCAGAATGGGTGACGAAACAGGAGAGGAAAAATCATCATCGTCATCGGGAGAGCTAGCGCCCATTTGTTCACGCGATAAAAATTCAGGCACTGGATCGGGCAGTGTCATTTGCAGGGTCTGTTTTAGAGCTTGTGTTTTCTTCGCCGGTATTTTTGCCTGCTTTTTCATTTCCTTTTCCTGTATTTTTGCCTGCCTTTCCTTTTCCTTTGCCTCCTTTCTTTGGTCTCTTAGTTCCTTATTAACCCCAATTACGCCAGTTTTTATAAAATTATAGGTATCATCAATGCTAGATATTCGAGAAATGCCTCGGTTTACTTTATAAACATAATCCCGCCACTCACCCTGAGTCATACCCGAGCCAGCTCCTGGTTTTAGAAATTCTTGCCGGTTAGGATAATTTAAGACAATCCAAGCAGAAAACTCCCTAAGCTCATCTATGTTAGTAAGCGGAATATTTTTTATTTCAGTAATACCATCTTCGGTAAATTTATTAATAAATGTTTCCTTAGCAACTGTCACTACTCCGGCGGCACCTGGATCAGCTGCGGCACCTGCATCTGCCTGTTGCTGTTTAAGTTCTACTATTGCTTGAAGTAACCCTCGTTTTGATTTGGTAGGGTCAGCAGGATCAGGTTTTCCTACAATTGCAGTTTTGACTTCACCAGTAGCTGCTGTAATAGGCTTAAATAATTCCTCCGCAGATGTTGCAAACTCAACTCGCGCTTCTTGTCTTGCTTTTAATTTTTCTTTAACGGAATCACGAACCGGAAGAAATTTTTTAATCGCGGCTAGTCGTTGTCGTGCCAATCTAGTTGTAAGTGCTTCTCCGATATTTGCCATTATTTATTTATCAATGATTTAATTCCGTTAACATAAAAATGTTTTTCCTTGGAAACTCATTTCGTAGAGCAGCAGAGGGGGCTGGACCGACCATGGATTTTTCAATAACGACCCCGCCACGGAAACTGTTTCAGATTTATTGAAGTAACCCAAGTTGTCAGCGGAAATGCATTGCATCCCCGTTGGAAATTCGAAAAATTTCTCGAGGAGAGACTCTCCGAATTTTTGGGGACATTTTTTTTATTCTATGATCTGAATAGAAGGGTTTATTTCGTCGAAATAAGCCCTCTATCGAGGAATAGTTTCCTGGAAGGGGTTACTTGTAAAATTGTTTTGGTCTGTTCGCCCTCCCCTGCTGCTGGAGCTGTGGAGCGGATATGGTGCACGGGTGACGGAGTGCATCTCCACACATGTATTTTTAGCTGAATGCTAATTTTGGGTTAGTAAGACCCAGTGTATTATTCAGGACTGGAAGGATAGATTGTATATCCGTTCTTGTTTAGTGACATAATTTCGCTACCTGAGCGAATACATTTTTTTTACTATGTGTAAAGACTTACATTGTTTACTATTTGAGTAAACTATATTCATCTTTCCATTATTGAATCATTTATGAAATCATTTATCCTGTGTTTTAGGGTTACTGAACTAAATTTATTTGTATATTTTTTCCATCTTTGAAACTGCGTTTTTTTTGTTAAATAGATCCAATATTTGGATTATAAATACGCACACATCTTCATAATCCACTACTCATATAAATCGCCACATTAAACCATATATCTGTGTCGTCAAAACGTGTTCTGTTGTTAATCCGAAATATCCCACCCGGTTATCTTGTTACAGAAAGCCTTCCAAGGTGGCTAGTAAAATTACACCAGAAACTCTTCTGATTAGCATATTTTCCATCACGTCAGCGTGTTGGAAAATTTCAAATGTATATAATTTTAATCATTCTTAGTTGAACAATTTTTTGCCATCACACTTGGTGGATTTGGAATGGGCATACTGATATACGGATATCAGGACAGAAATTTCCTGAAAGACACAAGCAAAATAAAAAGGCACAAGGAAGACTTTTAAGGGCTCGAACTATGTGATAAAGGAAGATATAATGAAGGCAACATATGACTTCACGGTAAAAGTAAAACATGAATCTTTGTAAATTGTCATTTTATGTAATGGAAGAATAATGGGAACATGAATAATGATTAAAACTCAGATTCTAGATGAGAGAAAACCTGTCAAAACTAAAAGACCACATTCCCAAGTAAAATCTTACAGCATAGTGCAATCTGACCAAGTATGTAAGTAAACTTATAAATTAGTATCATATAACTTTTTAAAATTTAATATATGGAAGTGTTCCTTTCCTACAATATTTGTCTTATGTTTGATACTAAATTAAATTAATGTAAAATAGCTTTTTTACCTATTTAACCACTAGTGGTTAGAGCATCTGCCTCGAATGAGGGAGGTCGCAGGTTTGAACCCTGGACAAGTCATACCAAACACTTCTAAATATGGTACTGACAGCTGCCTTGCTAGGCACTCAGCATTAACAGGTTAGTGTTAGGACTGGTTGGCCTTAAGTGTCCGGATAATGTGACTGGGTGAGACATCATGCTTCATGTCTACAATATGATGACCCAGTGATATACATCCCTATTAACTGCCACACTGCAGACATCATAGTGATATTACTGATTTTTAAAAAAAGCTACGTTAAAAATCCAAATCACACACACTCACACATTTAGCCTTCTTTTTATCTTGACAAGGAAGATACCTATTGTTAACCATGCAAAACTGTAATGGATGTCCCCAAATTACTTATTTTTTTGCAGTCATTATTTAGTATAAATGGAGTTGAGCTTGTTTACTTACAAGAAGAGTTAGAAAACCAGTCTGCTTTTGTTTCTACAAATCGTCTAAAGGCTTACTGTCAGACTGGAGAGCAATTAAAATCCACTTCTTTGATGCTGATCATGTATTACGAAAACTGGTCATGGGTGCAAGGGACAGTTTTTATGATAAAATTTAATGTTGCATAAACCTGCCAAATAAATTTTTTAAATTAAACAATACATCAGTGAGGTCAAAGAGGGCCATACTTTTGGATAGGCATAATAAAGCAAAACATAAGAATATCACTCACTTGGCCTGATAAGTCAATGGAAATTCACAGAATAAAATGTTTTTGCACCTTATCTCCAAACTGTTACATGCATTTTTCATGTTCGAAGGCCTGTCATTTTTGAGAGCAATGTTTTGTGATGCTCACAGTGCAAACACCAGCCCTTTCCCTGGTTAATAATTCTGAAGAACATTGCCTACTTAATAGCTAGATGCAAGTCAAAATATTTTGTCATCCAAGCAGTTTTTGAGATATTCTACTTGCCTTGAACCAACATGTCTACTGCTATAACTGGCTAGCTCTGTTTCCTAGATGACTATGGGTGTTTCATTGGCTACTTACTGTGCAGTGATTATATGAGGTGTACATGCCTCACATCAGTTTTAAAAAAACCCCACAAATCTAAAAGACCTAATTAACAAATATATCCATATCTTTAATTATTAAACAATAATATTTTTTTTTAAAAAGTTACACCACAGCCTTAAGTTAAGAAATGTGCCATGTCCACTGCATCTTTAATACCTTGAGGGTGGGATTGGGGGTCGTTGAAGGTTAACCATTGGTAAGCCAAAAGCAAGATTTTTCACTAATACCAATGAACAGCAATGAAGCAGACTACACAGGTTGCATCATTTGGATTGCTAAGATATTTTTGATAAAAAGAAATTTAAAAAGCAAAGTTAAAAAAATAAGTGACAAACAAGTCACAGCAATACTCTTATTAAATTACTGGGCATTGGTTTTACTATTTTAAAAACATTTAGAGAGTTCACTTAACAACATAGACAATGTCTGTTTTAGGTATCACCTGTGACTTTGTTTACTTCTTGTCTTTCCTCTTTTCTCAGTATCTTATTGACAGTACGTTTAATCTAGCGATAACATGCAAATGTGCATGACCATATAAGTATATGTGTGTATATTGTCTAAGTGTTTGTGTTGATATATGTTTGTATGCTAAATATGTGTACATGTAGAAAATGCTTATAATAAACATATGCTCTTTTTGTCACTCTCACTCTATTCTTTTTGTTTTGCACTCTCTTTCCTTATAGGACACACGGTACTAATTATACGGAAGAACTGTGAACCAGTCTAGAAATGGGTGAAGAAATGATAGAGTATTTACAGGTTTGGTGGTCCATAATTGGTTAATAATGAAAATTAAAATTTTAGGAAAAATATCTTTTGAGAGCTTGTCCTATATGTAATGTAAAAAAAATATTGACAAATTTCTACTGATGCAATTTTAGCATTTTTACAGGCTTGACTCAGGAGTACTCAATACTGAAAGTAGCACCTGATTCATTTGGTGCAGAATCAATAACACGTGTTTCATGCACATGTATGTAAACAAATTGCCGCGGGTCATATGGTGTTCTCCACACATAAGCTTGAACCAAGGTTAGATGTGCACGAAAAATTATAGGTGTCATTATCAGCACCCATAAATTTTAAGTTATTGAATTTTGAATATGACAGTGTTTCCATATGTTTACCATTGGAGTGGAATTAGTACCGTGAGTCCTATATGCGACCTATACCATAATAGGAGTTTGATGTTTCCATGGTTACCACGTGCATCCAGGGTATCAATTTGGTGGTTTTTACATATGACAGTGATAATGGAGTCTTTTTATCATGGTTTGCATGTGATTTTGGAGAAAAATTCTATACAAAAGACAGATGGGGATGGTTTTATACACTGGAGAGTGGAAGTATATAGCTCAGGCCATAGGGAAAAGAGCACAGTATGGCCTGATGGCAGAATTTCATATGATGGTACCCATAGATTGGCCTGTATGGTTAAATACCATTTAACACATGCAATAATTCCCCAAAATGGGGTGGGGTGGGGTAGATTTTATATGTAAGCCACTTATGTCACAATCACTTATGTATCAGTACTGATCATTTAACTTTAGAGACACACTCAGCAGATCAAAGCAGAGAACATTGTAAAAATAAGGACTGTGCACAAAACTGCACATGCTGCATTGCCTCAACCTGTAAATTGAATTATTATATGTCGAGTCACATTGAATATCAATTATACCGGTCTTATTTCTTATCCTAGAATTAAACTCCTTGACACCTATTCTATGTTCAGCATGTTTCTCATATTGGTACATTACATTTTTGGGCAAACAGTATTGGAACTTTTCTGCATTCCTTTTGTTGAGGGAGCAGGGAGGGACATTTTCACTTAAAATAATAGTTTTCAACCCTTCATTCCCAATATAAGTCTGCAAAAGTCCTATTTGTATTGCATTCTTTACACAGGCAGTTTTTCTTCCCCAACCTCCCTTCATACAGTTGAAACATTCTTGATGTATAACTGCATGGTGAACATACTGCTCTCTCCCACCAAACCAGATCTCTTTTTTCTTCATGTACCAAGTCCCATGATAGAAAACCTTTATACTCAGGGTGTTGCAACTTGTGGTCTCAGAACACATTATTCCAAATCTCAGCATTTGATTACTGCGTGCACTAAGTGATATGGGTTTTCTTCACCATATATGTTGTTGTGAATAAATGAAAACAAGCTTCATGTCAGAAATATGGTTTCATATTTGAAACAAAAGCTATTTATTAAACCTACATTGCTCTGTTCTTACCATCAAGTAATAGTAAGGAATCATTTAGCTGTAAATTAGAGCTTGCTATTTGGTTTGCCAATTCAAGGTGTATTACCTCCCCTTTGACTGTAATTGAGTGATTGCAATGTTTGCTTTGTTTCTCTTTTGTTCAATAATGTATGCATTTTTTCAGCTTTATATTAAAAAGTAAGTAATTTAACACTGCTTATAGTGGAAAGTAGCCACAGTAATGATTTTGAGACTTTTTCTTAACTTTTTATGAGCTTTGGGTAAATGTAGGTATATGTTTATGTATTAGACAACTTCAATATGCAATTCAATTCTATTACTTAAATTTAACAAGTAGTGTATTCAGTGACAATTTTTATCAGTGTCTGCATATTGCATAGAGACATGAACTTGTCTTGGCATAGCAAAGTTTTTCACACATTTCTCCACCTCCAGCATACTTAATAGCTTGAGTCATAACAGTTTGTGCATACACTTTCTGTCTCCAACATCAATGTCAGCATTATAGGAACTTTGGATAGCTTTTTCAAATTTGTCTCTTGCTGTCCTTATGTAACATACCTCATGCTGATGTGTTATTTGGGTTGATACACATTCCCCCCACCCCCGTTGTGGGGAACATTACCAGGCTTGAAGAAATTACTCTGTCTATTCTTTGCTTATTCACCCTTCCCCATAGTTTTATACTAAAAAGTAGCACTATGTTATTTAATTATTCAGTATAATAAAGCTTATGGAACTCTTCCTTGGCTTTTATACCTTTTTATTAACATTTGGGGGTCATGAATCACATGTGATGATAGTTTAAATAAGTTTGGAATGTCAGCATCTCTTGATGCTTCATGGGTGTGTGTATGTTTTAGTCACAAAAGGGCAATGGCCTCTTATCATTTTGACCTGTCATGTGGCACACTTATTTGTTTTGTTTGATTGATGTGAATAGGGATGCACTGTATCTTATTTCTGTGAGAGTCAGCAAGAAAAGAAATGCAATTTTGAAATTTAAAACATTTAAAACTTGTCTTATAGCCAGTGAGAGATGAAAATACAATGCGTCATGTAATTTGATACCCTGTGATGTCATACTTGCTGATGTCAGCATGCTTGTGTTTCTTTTGTGTAGCATGCATGCCATAGAAAGATAACATGAAGATACAAAGGCAGAAAACAATTATTTTAATAACAAGAATAAGCCATTAATAAGTACAATACAACACAGCAACATGTGATGCGGATGCAATTTAACTATAGATATTGGTATCACATAAAATGCTATTGCACTATTATCCATGCACAAGCATGGCCAATTCTTTCTTACAATTATGCTCTAATATCAAGGAGTAAAATACAACTTTTTCAAAAAAAATTAAATCTGGTTATAGGACACACGGTACTAATTATACGGAAGAACTGTGAACCAGTCTAGAAATGGGTGAAGAAATGATAGAGTATTTACAGGTTTGGTGGTCCATAATTGGTTAATAATGAAAATTAAAATTTTAGGAAAAATATCTTTTGAGAGCTTGTCCTATATGTAATGTAAAAAAAATATTGACAAATTTCTACTGATGCAATTTTAGCATTTTTACAGGCTTGACTCAGGAGTACTCAATACTGAAAGTAGCACCTGATTCATTTGGTGCAGAATCAATAACACGTGTTTCATGCACATATATGTAAACAAATTGCCATGGGTCATATGGTGTTCTCCACACATAAGCTTGCACCAAGGTTAGATGTGCACGAAAAATTATAGGTGTCATTATCAGCACCCATAAATTTTAAGTTATTGAATTTTGAATATGACAGTGTTTCCATATGTTTACCATTGGAGTGGAATTAGTACCGTGAGTCCTTAAGAGACTGACATATTTGTCTCCCTCTTTCTTTTTCCTTCTGTACAGTAGCCAATATTAAGTTTTGTATTGGGCTTAGAATATAATGCTATATAGTAGTGTTAACCAATACTCCCTGTAAAGTAATGTGCTCACAATGAATTAAGATGTAGTCGGTCAGATGGTTCCCTGAACAACTGTAGTCTATGTTCAGGGAAATATAAAAAACAAATGACCCTTTCTTTTATGGCAGTGGTGTTTTCCCAAATTGTTCTGTTAGAATTGTTGGCATAAGGTTGTATGACATTTGTGCAAATCAACTTTCACAGATGCATACAACAGTTTTGAAATTTTGTAATGCAAGGTTTTAGCTTGGATACTACATGTATTCAGATCCCTATCTTAGGACAATATTTACAATCATGTTATTATTATTCATATTAATTATTTAATATATTTTAAAATTATATAATGTAATCAGCATATTGTAATGCCAAATGTTACCTACCATGTGTTTGGTTATTTGATCTGATGCACATAAACTTATTTTTACATAGGTCATTCTTTACCAGTAATGTTTCTTTTTATTGTCATTGTTATGTATTTTTTTTATTAGGATCTTCCTTTTGTTGACATTGATATAACCTAAGCCCAGTTCGCAAACATGTTGAAATTATTGTAATATTATGTACTTTAATGTACACCATCTATGATGTAACATTGATTTGATACAGAGAGAGAACTTAGTTTGCAGGTTGGATACTGGCCTATGCCACCCTGGGTTAGCATGATATAGACAATAATGTCTGAGGCCCAAAAAGTATATTTAATATTGCACTATTATATATATATATATATATATATATATATATAAATTTGGGATTTAAAAAAAATACTCCAGGGGGAAAAAGTGATAGGGGTCAGCAACAAAAAACAGAGATGGTCAGCCAACCAGAAACACTCATATTTACTTTTTCTTGCCTAATGTAGTGCTTTTTGCTGAGATGTGGCTTAAGCATATTATTCTAAATGATGAAATACAGGAAGGAAAGGTTACACTTGAGTGTGATGCAAGCATTAAAAAAAAAACATTCAGACTGTTCAACAGTGTGACTTGGACATTTCTGACCTTGAATATACATGGATAGAACTAAATGATACAGGGAAGAAGGTAGTAGCTGCATGAATATGATGATCACCTAATTATAACATAGCTGCTTGGGAGGAACTTGAATTTAGTATAGAGATAGCCCAATCCATTAAACTTAATCATTTCATTTCAGTAGATTTTAACTGAAAAAGTCTCTCCTTCCTGAATAAAAGAATATCACTGTTTTGAAACTTAAACTCAGTTAATGTGTAAGGATATAGGAATGGTCCCAAATTTGGTTGGCAACATTTAAATCAAAGAAGACTGAATTAAATCTAATACAGTATCACAAAAAGGTACTCAAACTATCCAAATATGTATACATGACTGAAACAAACATGCAAGAAATTACTTAATGTAAACATAGGGGTGTTATCTTTGTTAGTGATTCCTCATTGTACACACATACTCAATATATTCCTGATAAAACCTGCAAGGAAGTTTAAAACTTGAGAAAGTTTCAAATACAAACCAGATTGATTCTCCTTGGAAAAATGTACACAATGGTTATATTTTATCAAGTTTTGGCTGAACTGCAGTCTCATTTTGTTGAACCTAGGACTAATAATGACTTAATGGACACAATGATTTTTGTGTTAACATACATATATACAGATCTAGTTAAAGCATAACAAAGATGGTCTTTCTTAGTAGATATGAATGTAATAGTGCCACTGATGTTCTTGTCTCAGTTTTTGTTTTTGTTTTTATTGAACTTAAAGAATGCTACACAGAGCATACATTCTATAAATTCTGTAATTTTCATAAGTAAATGATAGCTATTTTAAGTACATTTATGACCAGGTATGTGTATCTGCCAAAAGAGACAGTCTCATTGCACCAAGAGTGACAGTCACATTGCAGTAAGGAGTGACAGTCACATTTCAATAAGAGTGACAGTCACATTTTAGTAAAGAGTGACAGTCACACTGCAGTAAAGAGTGACACTCACATTTCACCAAGAGTGACAGTCACATTGCAGTAAAGATTGACAGTCACATTACAGTAAAGAGTGACAGTCACATTACAGCAAGGAGTGACAGTTACATTGCACCAAGGGTGAATGTCACATTGCTGTAAAGAGTGACAGTCACACTGCACCAAGAGTGGGTCACACTGCAGTAAAAAGTGACAGTCACATTGCACCAGAAGTGACAGTCACACTTATCAAAAAGTGATGGTCAAACTGCAGTAAAGAGCGAGTCTAGTAAAGAGCGAGTCTCCTTGAAGTAAAGAGTGACAGTCACATTGCACTAAAGTGTGTGTGTGTGTGTGTGTGTCATTTGGATTTTTAATGTAGCTTTAACAATTTTCCAGTCACACTGCTACAATGTCTGTAGTGTAGCAGTTTATAGTGATGTCTAGCACTGGGACATCATGTCACATTATCCTGACACCAGGCCGACTAGTCCTATCACTAACCTCTTAATGCTGAGAGCCAAGTGAGGCAGCTGTTAGAACTATTTTTGTAAGTCTTTGGTATGACTCGGCTGGGATTGAACCCACGACCTCCCGCATCCAAGACGGATGCTCTTACCACTAGGCCATCGGAGCAGTGTGCAGTAAAGAGTTAGTCACACTGTACTAAGAGTAACAGTCAGCTTGCAGTAAATTACTTAACTGGAAGTCCATAATTCATTAGAAAACAATAAATGGTTAATTGCAATCTACAAAACATGTACAGACCGTGAAATGGTGAGAATTACAGCAAATTCAATTTCTAAAATCAAGTGAAACATATATGTTACTCCTGCTGACACAAATGTAGTATACTCTTGTGTTTGCATGAAGTTCAGGCATGTATAATACCTTTAATTAGTTCGCCGTTTTATCCACCATTGCATTCAATAATCAGTAACAGTGATACCATGATTTTCAAAATCACTGCAAAGTTATAACACTTGTGCATGTCTAGTTTTAAAATGACTAGTAGACACACAAACCTTAAGATATCATATTACTACATACTACTACATACAGTATGAGCAAATATATTATTAATACTATTAATATTACTCTGTATCATACCTAAGCATTAGTTTGCCGTTTATCAACCACTGCATGCAATAATAAGTAACAATGATACCGTTATTTTCAGAATCACTTCAAAGTTTTAAAACTTGTGCCTGTCTAGTTTTAAAATGACTAGTAGACACACAAACCATAAGATATCATGTTACCACTGCATACAGTATGAGCAAAGATAGTATTAATGTTAATCTTTATTATATCTAAGAATAGCAGACAATGGGACATGTAATGCATTTGCCTTTATCCATGGCAGATATATTAGACTGCTTCAGTTCATGTTTAAAGCTTGCTTTTGAAGAAATCCAGACTGTGAGTGAGACATTTTATGCAAATTTTCAATCTGTATGTACAGTTTGTACAGCTAGCTAAATATGCTTAGTGTTATGAAGTAAGGTTGAGGGGTAACTCACTGTTACCAATTTTTTAAATGATTAGCAATAATATCTGAATGATCAGCAGTCATTCCAGGCAATCAATACAGTACTAATACATATGACATAAAATAGGCATCACAAACACCCAAAACATTTAGAATTGAATGTTATTTGGGTTCAAGATAGAGAGATTAGAGGAAATTGAGATTAGATTTCGGTTCAAACTTTTAAATGCATCAGAAAAAACACTTTTTTAAACATAGTTATAAGCTATCATGAGACTGACCTTTTTGGATATATTTTCATATAATTTTTACATTTGGATAGAGAAGTGATCTATGATTTGTTTGCAAAACTGACAAGACACAATCTTAAACCTATTTGTTAGGATAGTTTATGACATTAGCACTGTTTAGAGGAAAATTTACTGTTTGCTACATGTAATTGCATTAAGTAAACTGAACCAATCAAATTACTATATTGTTACTATGCATAATCATTTATTGTAGCAAGATATTGTTGTCTGCAAGCGTGTTTGCTAGAAGCACACTGATGCAGAAAATGTCATACAGTTTGAAAATATAATAGCTACAGCATTATAGCTTTGAGTACAATGCTTATTTTTTATACTGGAGCATAAATCAATGAGAGAGAGAGAGAGAGAGAGAGGAATAGGTACACAAAACTTGTGACGGCTGAGTGTTTTTTGGCTTAAAATTCATTTTGGTATGATAATCATATTAGGACAGACATGGTTCTCTATGTAAGTGGTTATGCCTGACATACTTGCTTGAAAATCATTCAATATGGTTCTGATAGCTTTTTCTACTTTTTTCTACTTGAATGCCTTTACTAAACAGCAAGTTCCAATCTGTTATTTATTGTACACTTTTACACAGGTGTAGGGGAGTCTGCACATGAAATTGTTGATTATGATTAGATCTTTATTGTCATCTTCTCTAAACAAAGGCTGACTGGGAACTACAAGCACTGATACTTTGAAAACCATGCAACTAAGGCAGGTGCTCTGATAATTAACAGAGATTGATGTATCATTGGACAATCAGGACCAGCAAATATATCTAGTAACACAGATTAGAGATAACTGTGGTTGATACTTGTATTAACAGCTGAAATAATTTTCAGCCTAACACCCTGTGTGTCAAGGATATCTTCATTAACTAATTCCCATGGGTCAGTGTTGAACAGAGTCAGTGTTTGAACCATGCTGCCTCTAATGTTAATCCTCTCCATTTGAAAAGAGCATCACTCTGAATATAGAATGAAGATGATCCGTTTTCTATGCAGTTTATTAATTACAATGAATTGAATAAAGGTATGGTATATCACTCAGCTGACAACTTATGCTGGTGTGACAAATTATGTGTGTGTGTGATTTGAATTTTTGACGTATCTTTAACAATTTTTCAGTCATATCGCTCTGATGTATGATGTCTGCAGTGTGGCAGTTTATAGTGATGTTTAGCACTGCAGCACCATGATGCAGACATGTAGCATGATGTCCCACCCAGTCACATTATCCTGACACCAGGTCAACCAGTCCTAACACTTAAGCCTCTTAATGCTGAGTGCCAAGCGAGGCAGCTGTTAGTACCAATTTTGTAAGTTTTGGTATGACTTGGCCGGGGATCGAACCCATGACCTCCCGCATCCAAGGCAGATGCTCTAACCACTAGGCCACAAGAGCGGTCTTGAACAATGTAACCATCTGTAACTTTACATGAGCCAGAGAATAATCAATATAACTACCATTGCAAATCTTTTAGAAGAGTAACAATTGGGAACAAGAATTATGAAGTAGAAAAATTCATATACAAGTTATCTTGACAATGAAATGATGTTCACAGTGATAAGACAGGGCATGGCATACAATAACTTTCTTTTATATGATATCAAGGTAGGTACTATAATGAGTTGATAAAAACCCAGAGGTTAATTTTGTTTTCCTTGTTAATGTAAGCATTTGTTCTTGGAGTCTGCTTCATTAGTTATTATATTGCAGACCCACAGAGCCGGATTTTTTGTTTTTTTCTTTTGCTGGTTTTGTCAGCACCATTATAACCAAACACTTTTCCCAAGGACACACCAAAACGGTTAGCCCAATGCTGGCTTGAGGAGACTGTCAAAGCTTGAATGTTAGGATTATGAGTCTGATTCCCTATGAAATGAGCCATCACAGGTTGCTTTACTAGGTGAAATTACACACACACACACACACACACATACATACATATATACATCCATTCTTCCATCCATCCATCCATACATCCATACATACATCCATCCATCCATTATTCCATCCATCCATACATATATACACACACATCCATCCATCCATCCACACACACACAAACACACACACACACACGCATACAAACATACATACATACATACATATAGTCTTTCCCATGCACAGTTACAACACATTTACATAAAAACATACATAGCCAATAATGATATAGACAGAATATGTGAATTTCTTGTACTTGGAATTGTTGTAAGACAGCATGTTCAAGTACAAAGTGTTACAAAGTGTGGAAAGTATAAAATACAATGAAGTTATAATGTCCTGAACATCTAATTGGGTCAATTATATATATATATATATATATATATATATATATATATATATATATATATATATATATATATATAATCTGTCTTCCCCAATTGTTTTTGCTTAATTGTGCTAAATGTTTTTATTTTCAAAATCTAATTCTGAAAACTCCCCATTCAGGTGACCCTGCACAGCTACAGGTGAACAGCTGCAGAATCACATATCAACAGGTTTCTCTTTGTAGCAATTACAGTCAATTGGATTCCAACAAACTGACATTGATAATCTGAAATATGATAGCCTTCATGTCCTCCAGTCCAGTAATTGGGTTTCTCATAAAAGGCAAACTGATATCATTTTGCCTGGTCATTTCTGAAACTCCATCCTTAGTGAAGCGAGCAGCAGAGAGGGTGAACAGACCATAGAATTCCGACAAAACAAATAAAACAAACAAATAAAACATCTCGTAGAAAGGTCCAAATTTTTACAAATGAACTTTTCCTTGAGATGTTTTATTTCTGCAATGACCGATTGTACTAATAAAACCTCAGTTCGAAATAGTATCTGAAAAAATAAAGTACTCTACGTGTTTATTTATTTCTTGTTTATTTTTTTGACGACCAACGTTGGTAGGTACCCTCTCTGCTGCTATTAATTTACCACCATACCAAGTTTGATGAATATTTTTCAACGCGTTCTCGCTGTCGTTTCTCCTCATCTGTTTCATCTTCATCTGAATCTTCGGAATTTGTTCTATGTTTCAAGTAACATTCAAGTTCTGATGGTGGTTTTTCTATTTTTGGATTTATGTTCTTTCTTTTTCTGTAATAGTTCATCAAACTTCGATATCGATCTCCACCGCAATTTTTGCAAATCTGATATAATCCTCTAACACCGTTGTTACAACCAACACAACTTCGTGGACCAGCATGAAGGTTTTTCTTTATAAGATAATTATGTTTCTTGCAATATTCTCCACGGCACCTTTTGTTGCATTTATCTGTTGTTCCTTGACGTAGCCACGTACACTTGTTCATTATCTGTTTAATTAAATTTAATTTTATCATCACCCCTGTTACCCAAATATTTTATCAATACCCACACGATATCTTGTTCTTGGATCATGTAAATTTATTGTTATAAATCCATGCGGAGTAGCTTGCGCTCGTGAGAAGAAATTTTTGAATTTAATTATATCCATGTCACCACCACACCAGGTTTGATGAATATTTCGCAACGTGTGTGTGTCTACGCCATTAAACACAACTAAAATGTTGCAGTTGTCTCTGATCACCTTCGGAATTTGTGTATATCGTTGAGTAACATAGATCACGTCTGTATTTTTGTGTCTACCTCGGGAAAATATTCTGGCTGGATTTGATTGTTTATCTAGCATCACATCGTCGTATACAACTAAATTATTAATAAATCCGTCTATGGAATCTACGGATGGTGCTTCATCAATATCGGTTATAAACTCTATAACATCATTATCTTCATCCAGTAATCGCGCGTTTTCATTGAAATCTTTAAGTACATCATAACATCGCTGATCATCAACGGATGGTGCTACTAAATATAATTTATCCCATTTCAACCATCTCATTATCAGATTAAGTAATAATTGCGTCTTACCCGATCCAGATGGTCCTATGATAATCATTCTGATGGAGTTCGGTAGCGCAGGATGATGCTTAACTGGCTCTCGTTGCCGAGTTGCTGAGAAATCAATTATATCCATATATTATAACATGAATTTATATTGTTTACGCTGTAGAGTTAAAACTCCAACTACTGATTTAGCCACAGTTATAACAAAAAACAAAAAAATAGCGTACGGTGGAAAATGTTCTATATGCGGTAGAAAGAAATTTTCATTTTTACCTAATAAGCGCGGTGGTGATATTGCTAATTTGATGTCAAAGTTTCCAGGTGTTCCATGGGCTAAATACAGCGGAGAAAAACATCTACCAGGATATAATTATTGCGGTCCTGGTACTAGGCTTGATATCAGGCTCGATAATCAAGATCAACCAAAACCAGGCGAGGAACCAATAAACGCTATTGATCGAGCTTGTCATGCTCATGGTGTAGCTTATAAAAGTCAAAATCTACAAGATAGGCATATTGCAGATGTAAAATTAATTCATTCATTAAATTCTATAAAAAAATAAAAATATTAGAGAATCATTAGCTAATTGGTTAGTAAGATCCTCGATGAAAGGTAAATTAGCGATTGGGGCTAGTAATTAATAATGGAATCAATTTATTATTCACCGAGAGGATACTGGAGAGGCAAAGCAGCAATTGGTAAACTCGCTGATGCAGCGGCGGTTAAACATTCTACTGCTAAAACGTGGTTGTCCAGGCAGGCAATATGGCAAATTTATCTACCACGTCCTAAACAAATTCAGTACGCGTATTTCGATGTCAGTGTTCCTAATGAAGTTCATCAAGCTGATATTCTGTTTTTACCGCATGATACTGTGCGTGGAAAAACGTACAAGTACGCGTTAACCGTAGTTGATGTTGCAAGTAGATATAAAGAAGCAGAGCCGCTATCAGCGAAAACATCATCTGAAGTAGCCGATGCGTTTGAACGAATTTATCAACGAGGACTCGGACCACAAGGTGGTCTGCGATGGCCACAGCTACTACAGGTTGATCCTGGTAAGGAATTTCTTGGTCCAGTATCATCGCTGATGAAACAACATAATACCAAAATACGACGAGGTCATACTGCAATTCACCGTGATCAAGCAATTGTTGAGCGATTTAATCGAACACTTGCTGAGCGGTTATTTGGATATCAATACGCGAGGGAATTTATTCAGGATAAAAGATCTCGCGAATGGGTTGCAAGATTACCAGGCGTGATAGCTGCATTAAATAATGAGATCACACGAACAACCAACATGAAACCCATTAGCGCGGTCACAAAAATAAATATACCAACACAACGAAAAGATGTTGGAAAACAAAAAATATTAGGTGATGTTACAGTCAGATATTTATATGAGCCTGGTGAACTTGAAGGTGGTAAAGCGAGAGCGACCGATCCTATTTGGAGTGTTACCACACACAAAATATCTACCGTGACAAGATCCACTGGAAGAAATGTAGGCGTTTCCAGACCTGCAATCTACAGATTAGATTCGGCCGTTCCTCAACGTGGATTTACACGTGAACAACTACAAATAATTCCCGCGGATACACAACTACCACCAAAATCACTCCGGTGATTTCGATCACTTAACTAGCACTAGCGCCAAGGGCGCCAGCGCCAAGGGTGCCAGCACCTCTGCGTCGATTACACTCAAGACAGGTTAACATGGTATTTTCTCGTGTATGACCGCGACTATTATCTTTTCTATCTACGGTAAATTGTCTTGAATCATTACTCGAATACCGCCATAACATTATACAATTACAACTGGTGCAATGATTATTCTGCTGCTGTTTTAACTCAATAATAAATTCAACATCAAGATCAAAGTCACGTTTATTTTTTTTATCAGATTGTTTGTATCCGATTAATTTTTTTCTTATTATATCATCATCGATGATGTTAAATTTATCAACGATTTCAGGAATTATAATTCTACGTAATTGAGATATATTTCTGACCCTCGATACCGCCAAATAAACTAAATTTGACCACTCGATACGATCGTCTACAATCCAGACTCGTGTGTCAGAAATAGTTAATCCCTGAGACGAGTGGATTGTCATAGCGTATCCCAACACCCATGGAGATTTGTCAGCGTGTATTGCATCTTCAACCACACTGATATCAACGGCGACAATATCATTTAATACGAGATTCTGTTTCCTTGACTCTGTCAAGGGTCCTGGAATATCAACATTAATATTCTGTTTTCGTGTATCTGATGGTCTATAACACAACGGTACGGGTAGTTCTGAATATTTTTCTTTATGTAGTTGAAATAACTGTTGTTGTAAAGCGTCTCTGATTATTTTTCTACTTGCTACGATCAAATCGGTGGGTCTCCATAATTTCAAAAAATCACTCATTGATGTCTCTGAGATCACTCCACGTATTATTTCACACTGAATTTTGTTTGATTGTAATCTGATTAATTTTTTAAACTCCCTCAAATTTGCATCAAGAGCTCTATGATCATCATCTATTTCTTCGTAATAATCAACGAAATTTTTTAACCAATCATGTGGAGATGGTCCAACAAAGGGCGGCGGTTGACCATGATCGCCACACATTATTATGGCGGTATTTTTCGTCAACAACCAATCAAGAAACGTTTCTAATGTATCCAATGAGACCGTACATATCTCATCCCAAATAATTATTTTAGGTATATATTTTTCTCCCATCCGTTCAGGAGTCCATGTATCCCCGCGCCACCGAAAGAAACTATGATACGTGCACGATTGTACTTGCCGCTGTTTCATCTCACGTGCAAGTCTATGTGTGGGTGTCAGCACGATTATATCTGAATTTCTAAAAACATTAATCGTTCGAGTTGTTTTGCCGCATCCACCAGGTCCATTGAGATATACTGTCTTATATCTGGTTATTGGATCACTCAACGATGGTGCTTTCGACATTTCTGATATTTTATTACCCTCACGATAAAAATCTCTCACTGGAACATCTGCTGATTCTACATAATTGTGTAATAGTTCCTTTTTTATTCTCCACGAACCCCATCGTTCATCATTACTTGTAAATTTCATAACAGGTTCTAAATATTTACTTGAAATATAAAACGAATCTGTTGCGACTCTGACTGCGGTCTCAGGAAATCTATTAATCATTGATAATAAATTTATAGAAACATAAGCCAACATAGAAGATCTTAGATGAGTATATTGCGGGATACGTCATTTATGTAACTAACGATCGTACCCAATTTTGTTCCGTCGGATAAATAAACACTTTCTCGATTTACAAATATATTTTTCGCTGTTGTGTCAGCGATTATAAAATCGTACTCGGCATCATCTAAAATTAATCGTGCGTGATGTCTTTTATAATCATATGCACCACCTTGAGTAAATTTACCTATAATTTTTCTACCGAGATCTTTTGCGGTTTTGAGTTTATTAGGAATATCATCTTCGGAAACATCAGGACATTTTTCCTTAAACTCGCTAATAACTTCAGAATCTGACATGGGCAACCAAACTTTGGTCTGTGCATGATATGATATAATTGCCTCACTGACCACCAACGATGTCAGTATCATACAATCTAGCATATATCGCAACAAAACTATAGGTGCCCAACGTTTTTCACAAAAATGTCTACCAAACCAAGCATAACAAATCTTGTGAAGATTTTCGTTAAACTCGAACGATTCAATACAGGCGAATCCAGTCAGATCAAAATCAGGTAATGGTCCATTAATTGCCACTCGCGTCATCTCGTTTGTAGGGTGACCAAATCTTTCAAAGTACACAGAACAATCTCCGTATCCCAGAAAACTTCCTGGATAACATGCAACCATATCAACCGAAATAACATCATTGTAATTGTATTTGGTATTCCATAATCCGCCATGTCCATATTCGACGCAACTTGCGCGTACGTCCTCGAGTAAATCAAATCGTGTTGATTTCCATGAATTTCGTTCTCTGGCGAAATGAGCCGCAACAGATGGAACGGTAAAACAATTAGTTAGTAATTTGTCAGTATTTTCCGCGTGCTTGCACTGTAAAAACGTCGCAAGATTTTTCATCTCGTCATGGAGGGATTCTGTGCGATATATTTCACCGTTTGGTTTGACAAACTGATCAAATTCACCTTCCTCATTACTTTTAAATAACCATACCGATACAGGATCGGTTTTACTTATTTCGTTGATAAAATCAAACATATCTGCCCCAGAATTATCTGGGGAGTAAAATCTAACAGTTCGATCACGTGGAAATATTGTTACTGCGTTAGTCCATGCGTGCGCGTTATGATCGATAATATTTATTGGAGCTCCCTTCGATTTATATTTCGACTGGTACAGTACTTCTCCCGTTATTGTCGCCACAGTTATTGGAAATTTTAATATTTTTCCTAACTCAGCAACATCTTTTATTGTAGCACCGGTATCCTTAACTGAATCAGCCCACGAGTTTATTTTTTCACGCCTTAAATCAGTTAATCCATTTCCACGCATCGCGTTTGTAAAGTGTTCTATTACTCGCTCGGCTACACAATTTAACCTTGAAAATTTCATCGGCGCTAGTTTATCAACGTTGGTTTTTTTTATTTATCTCATAGTTTCCATAAATAACCGCCGTTACAGGATATGCTCGCTCATAATACGGTTTGTCAATACCCGTCAGTAGACCCGGTCTGGAATTTTTACTTAATATGATAGTTTTATTATTGCCAAGGACAGGATCATATTTATCACAGATAATCCAACTACCTGTTTCTGTTAATACAATAAATTTTACTCTGAAGAAATATTTTTGATTGCCCTCGTATTCAGCGATGTAGTTAATGATAGTTGCCGCTCGCTTGTCGTTCATTGTAGCGTCCTTGACAGCTTCCTTGACGGAGTCAAGGCGTATGATCTTGAACGTTGACCATGTATGAGATGCACCATCCGTGTAAAATTCTTTCTTGGCGTCGTGAATTTTCGAGATCAAACTTTTATTTTTCGGATCAACCAGATCTCGTACTGGCAAGTCAGAAGATAATCTGTCAAGGTTGAATTTATATTTAACAGGCCTAGTTTGGGATAATCTCTCAAACTCGTTCATATAATTAAAACAAATATTTAAATAAAGAAAATTATATATATATATATATATATATATACAATGTCCCAATGCAGATGGTTGATGATCGGCTCAGTAAATCGATGCAACAAATCCTGTAGAAAGGAATTTTGTTGGATGCACTCACAAAACATACGACGAGGAAGTCTAGGACCAATACCATGTCTACGGTGTGGTATTGGAGTGCGAGGAAAAACAGAATTATGTGGAAAGTGCGACACGGTTCAGAGAACTTAAAAGATATTATGACAAAAAAAATAATAGCGGTGAAAACGCTATAAAATCCGTGAGGGATTATATATCAAGATTTCAGACAAACAATGATTTAAACGCATAATATTATTATAATGGAGCAAAATATATTTGTCCCACATCCTGTCATAACAAACTATGAATCAAATATTAATGGTATCATCAGACACTGCAAGTTGAAGAGACAAGTTGGTTGTATTAATAATCATGGTTATCTAAGGTTCACATGCGAGGGGGGAAAGAAACATTATCTATGTCATAGATTTACATACGAGTGTCACAAGGGTCTGATCAAAGACGGTCTTGTTATTGATCATATTGACGGGGACACTCAAAACAATAATTTATCCAATTTACAAGCTATCTCTCACAGCGAGAATAATACACGTGGAAATACAGGAAGATATAAGACAATCGGAAAGAGGGCGGTAATTTCCACAAACATAGAAACCGGCAAAGAAATTATGTTTCAGTCTATGAACGCGGCTGCGACATATTTTGATATTAACTCGCGTGTGGTAAAATACGTCGCAGAAAATATAACCAGATCTACTTTCTCGAAAAAATATAAGCAGAAAATCATCTTTCAGAATCAATAACTATCATCACCACATTATTAACTATCATCACCACATAGAATTAATTTTTTTAATTTATGTCACAGTAGGTCCTCCATACACTACTGAATTTTGATTATATAAAAGGGAGATTACTTTGTAATATATAGTTTTCTTCGTAGATTTTTGGTTTTTTATGATCGTAATTAGTCAGTTTAACTAATTACATCGTAATTAATTACTCGTAGAAGTATTATTTATGTTTTTTAAATATTTCCCCATCATACAACATTACGAGAGATCATGACAATGTTATTGATCCGCAGGAAGCTGTGTGTAGAACAGAAACTGTTGTCATGGTAATCGACCTGCAGGTGTGTTCATGCCACTGTTATTATTGATTCGCAGTCTGCTTAGGAAAAACGCTGTTATAAATACAGAAACTGTTGTTATTGATTCTCAGTCTGGTTAGGAAAAACGCTGTTATAAATACAGAAACTGTTATTATTCAGAAACTGTTATTATTCAGAAACTGTTATAAATACAGAAACTGTTATTATTCAGAAACTGTTATTATTCAGAAACTGTTATTAATACAGAAACTGTTATTATTCAGAAACCGCTGTTTAGTGTAAATATTGGTTCCTTAGCTATATAGCTAACTATATATTAACTTCCAAAACATATGTTCGTAACAAGGTTTGATAGCTCAATCAGTATGGTATTGGACTGTGACGCTCGCGGTCCAGGATCAAACCCCCATGGCTGACAATTTGTCGGTGGTGTACGCATAATTGCGATTTTTATAATAGTGGGGGGAACCGCAAACCCCCCCCCCCCCCCGCTCAGCAAAATCCCAACCACAATATTGACTTGTGGTTGATGCATATTTTCGTATCACCCACTGGATTAATTATTGTGGGTGGGATTTTGCTGAGCGTACATGTTTGTACTGTCCTTAGTTAAGTTATATGTTTGTGCTGTCCTTGAAACATCCCGACGAACTCGCTAAACACTCGATAGGTGTTCTAGGGATATTTTTGTTTTATTTTAAAGATTCATATATTATAAAATGAACCATGAAAATATCAATGATGTAATTGTTGCTATTAAAAAATTGAAAAAAGATGGAATTAATATATCTGATGAACTTAATCCTGAAAAAATAGTTTCTGACTTTGAGATCTTACAAGAACGTAAAACCCAGGGAACACACACACTATAATCTGAATACAGGCTCATGAAACGGATTCAGGCGGCAATGTTTCAGTCGCTAGCTACCGTAGAAGATGATCATGTGAAGGAGTTCGTTCCTCTCTCTGCCGCCGTAGAAAGAATTAAATCGTTATTATCCCACGAGTATGAGGCAAAGAAAACGATTAGTACCCGTATAAGACTATTAAGAAAAATTATGTTAGATCGTGAAACGATCCAGAGTAACTTCGTTACTGGTGAAACGATCCAAAGTAACTTCGTTACTGGTGAAACGGTCCAGAGTAACCTCGTTACTGGTGAAACGATCCAGAGTAACTTCGTTACTGGTGATAATGAAAATGAAAGTTTTGGTAACTGGGGTCCATGTCAACGCTGACCACGTGTATTGGTAGTCAAAATCAAGAAAGTTCTAACTTTGTCAAATTGTTCCTAATAAATTTTATTTATTATAAATTTTATTTATTATAAATTAATTTTATTTATTAATAATATTATTTTTACTGAATTCATTTGTTTTTTTTTACTGAAATTTAACAAAATTGTACAAATTTCTTAATTTTGACTACCATTTACCCCATCAAAAACATAAAATTGTACAAATTTCTTAATTTGACTACCATTTACCCCATCAAAAACATAAAATTGTACAAATTTCTTAATTTTGACTACCATTTACCCCATCAAAAGCATAAAATTGTACAAATTTCTTAATTTTACAAATTATTTATTTCTGAATTATTATTTTATTTCTGAATTATTATTTATTTATTTATAACTCTGATGGGTGAGTTGGTAAACCCTCTATTACATAAAGATCTACGATAAAAGTCTTACGACAAAAGTCTTACGACTTTACATACAGATTCATTACAAGCTCTTCTTCACGTATGTCAATTAAGCGATTAAGGTGGTCTGTGAGTTTAAAATTGATTCGTGTTAACATATTATTGTGACACCGTAAATACACAGGATTAGTTGGTTCTTGCACGATTAAACTTCCAGGGGGAACTTGTGGTGTGAACGTGTACAGGATGTATCCTTGTTGAGCTTGATTTGATCTTCCGAGATCTATTTGATAGCTGCCATCGATTACGTCACAAACCAGATTGACCGCAACCGTCGGTGTTATATTAACGATCCCCGGAGATACGTGTCTTCCGCCGCCATGTGGATCATTATCATATCTGAGAACGGTTGAAGGTGGTGGCAGTTTTCTCCATGCATGGAGTATTTTAGGAAAAAACTCATCAATGACATCACTGACAGATTTTCTTAACTCAGTTACACTATACCCGGGAAATTTAAAATTTGGTACATCGGCTTCTGTTAATTTATATTTTTCTAACCATTTATATGCATCAAATTTTTTAAATGATTCTAAACTAACCATCGCTTGAACTATTCGGTTATTAAAATATTCCATATCTGATATAAGCTGATTTAATATTTCCACACGCGTGATGATTTTTTCACGCGATGACGCTGATATGTCAAACATATGTTCGTTAAAATATTGATTCAGTTGATCTAGTTGTTTTTTACATTCTTGATTGATTTCCTGAAAATATTTAATAATATCATTTCGATGAAGACCAAAAACATGTCCTGTTTCCCCCTCCCGACTTACAAAAATCCATGCCTCAATATCGTCGTGAAAGATAAAATGGCTAAACATTAGTTTATTTTTAAAAATACGTAGTTTTTCCCCGTATGATGGATTAATTTCATGATATGATTGCCTATCCGAGCAGCAGAGGGGCTGTACAGACCGAAACTTTTTGCACAATAAACCCCTCCAGGAAACTATTCCTCGATAGAGGGCTTATTTCGACGAAATAAACCCTTCTATTCAGAATACAGGACAAAAAAAAATGTCCCCCGAAAACTCGAAGAGTTTCCAGGGACAAACTCGTTGAGTTTGCACTGACAACTTGGGTTACTTCAATAAATCTGAAACAGTTTCCGTGGCGGGGTCGTTATTGAAAAATCCATGGGTCGGGTCCATCCCCTCTGCTGCTCTGGGAAATGAGTTTCCAAGGAAAAACATTTTTATGTTGCAAATAGTGTATCAAGTCCAATACGGTATCTTGTTCTGGGATCGTGTAAATTTATTGTCACAAATCCGTGAGGTTTTCTTTGAGCATGACTGAAGAAATTTTTAAATTTATTTAAATCCATATCGCCACCACACCAGGTTTGATGAATATTTCTCAGTGTATGTGTATCAACTCCATTGAATATCGCAAGAAGATTACAATTATCCCTGATTACTTTAGGAATTTGTGTATAACGCTGAGTAACATAAATCACATCAGTGTTTTTGTGACGTCCCCGGGAAAATATTCTTGCGGGATTTTTTTGCTTGTCCAACATAACATCATCATACACTACTAGGTTGTTAATTGATTCATCAAGATCCTCGACGCTGGGGGCTTCTTCGATATCAGTGATAAATTCAACAACATCCTCACCGTCTTTACTCAGCGCGCTTGCACTCTCATTAAAATCTTTTATAACGTTATAGCATCGTTGATCATCTACAGATGGAGCTATCAAATACAGTTTATCCCATTTCATCCACTTCATTATCAAGTTCAGCAACAGCTGTGTTTTACCTGAACCGGATGGCCCAATTATAATCGCGCGGATAGAGTTTGGTAGCACTGAATTATGCTTAACTGGCTCTTTCTTTTTTGTCGCAGAAAAATCTGTAATTTCCATTTGTATATAAAGAATAATAATTATGGATCTATATTGTGTGAAGTGTAAGGCACGAACCCCTACGAATGATCTAACAACCATTACAACAAAAAATAACAGACAAGCACTTTCTGGTAAGTGTACGCGATGTGGCACAAAAAAATTTAGATTTCAAAAAAAAAGCGAGAATTTAGCGGAGGTGACATTGCAGCCAAACTTGGAAAGCTCCCCGGAACTCCCTGGGCAAAGTATCCCGGAGAAAAACATCTCCCAGGATACAATTACTGCGGTCCAGGGACCCGACTAGATATCAGACTTGATGAACAATCTAAACCAAAACCGGGAGAGTATCCGATAAACGCTATCGACGCAGCGTGTCACATACATGATGTTGCTTATCGAAGTAAAGATCTACAAGACAGGCATATCGCGGATGTGAAATTAATTCATGCACTAAGCGCCATAAAAAATAAATCATTTAAGGAGTCACTCGCTAATTGGTTAGTAAGATCAGCGATGAAATCTAAATTAGTATTAGGCGCTGGATAATTAAATAAAAATGCAAGCGATTTATTATTCCCCAATCGGATACTGGAGAGGTAACTCAGCAATTAATAAACTCGCCAACGCGGCATCAGTAACACGCGAGGTTGCCAAAAATTGGCTATCAAAACAAGCAATATGGCAAATCTACTTACCACCACCTCGACAAATCAACTTTGCACATTTTGATGTTAGTGTGCCCAATGAAGTTCATCAGGCTGACATACTATTCCTGCCTCATGATACTGTCCGTAGAAAAATATACAAATACGCGCTAACAGTAGTTGATGTTGCCAGTAGATACAAAGAAGCAGAACCGTTAGCGACTAAAACAGCGTCCGAAGTCGCCTCTGCGTTTAAACGAATTTATCAACGAGGACCTCTAAACTGGCCACGATTATTACAAGTTGATCCTGGCAAGGAATTTCAGGGCGCGGTGTCATCACTGACAAAGCAGCATAACGTTACCATACGACGAGGACATACTGAAATTCATCGGGATCAGGCAATTGTTGAGCGATTTAATAGAACACTCGCTGAGAGATTATTCGGATACCAGTACGCGAGGGAATTCATTTACGATACGAGATCTCGTGAATGGGTTGCAAGACTGCCAAACGTGATAGCCGCACTGAATAATGAAATTACCAGAACAACAAACATGAGACCTGTAAATGCAATCACAAAAAAATATATACCCCGCGTCAGTGAACGCGGACAACAGCAACAAAATGTTTCAACGCAGCCAGGGACGCTAGCGTCCCCACTGCTGGGTAATGTCACCGTTAGGTATTTATACGAACCAGGCGAACTAGAAGGAGGAAAAAAAAGAGCAACCGATCCCACATGGAGTGTTACTACACATAAGATATCCAGCATAACAAGATCAACTGGGAGAAACGCAATCTACAGATTAGATTCGACTGCTCCTCAACGCGGATTTAAACGCGAGCAACTTCAGGTGATTCCCGAGGATACACAATTACCACCCCGATCACTAAAGTGATCCGCACTGAAGTGATTCAATCATTTAAATAACTGCAGCAACACCTCTGCGTCGGTTACACTCAAGACAGGTCAACATCACATTTTCACGTGTATGACCGCGACTGCTATCTATTCTATCTACGGTGAATTGCCTTGGGTCGTTTTTCGAATACTGCCACAGCAATAAACAATTACAACTCGCACAGTGATTATTCTGCTGTTGTTGTAATTGTATTACAAATTCAACATCCAAACTTTGTTTGGGATCAAACTCTCTACCATTTTTTTTGTCGCTCTGTTTGTAACCGGCTAATTTCTTTCTTATTGTGTCATCAGCGATTGAGCTGTCGTTGACAACATCATCTAATACAATTCTTCGTAACTGACCTATCCTTCTTACTCTTGACACGGCTAAATAAACTAAATTTGACCACTCGATGCGATCATCAACAATCCAAACTGTTGTATCTGAAATAGTTAGTCCCTGCGAACTGTGGATGGTCATAGCGTATCCTAGCGTCCACGGGGATTTGCTCATTTTCAGTGCCTGTTCAACAGCATCAACATCAACTGTGACAATATCATTTAATACTAAATTCTGTTTCTCCGGACCCGACGCAGTCAGGCGCCCTGGAATATCAACATCAATATTCTGCAATCGCGTATCAGCTGGTCTATAACACAACGGCACTGGCAACATGGGAAATTTCTTCTGATGTAACTGAAATAACCGCTGCTGAAGTGTGTCCCTGACTATCTTTCTACTTGCCACAATTAAATCACCTGGTTTCCACGTTTCCCAAAAGTCGCTCAGCGAAGTCTCTGGAATTATTTCACGCATTATCTCACACTGGACTTTATTGGTTTGTAGCCTGATCAGTGCCTTAAACTCTTTCAGCGTTTCATCGAGTGCTCTAACATCGTTAGTTATTTCCTCATAATAATCTACAAAAGTTTTCAGCCACTCGTGTGGAGATTCACCTGTAAATGGGGGTGGTTGACCATGATCGCCGCACATCACCACTGCGGTATTTTTCTTTAGCAGCCAATCCAGAAACTGTTTTAATGTATCCAACGGCACAGTGTCTATCTCATCCCAGATGATTTTCTCGGGAATATATTTCGTTCCCATTCGTTCAGGTGTCCACGTGCCGCCGCTGTATTTGAAAAAACTGTGATACGTGCACGCGTTAACATCCCGTTGTCTCATCTCCCTGGCAAGTCTGTGTGTGGGTGTTAGCACAATCATGTCAGAGTTTCTAAATAATTCAATCGCTCGAGTTGTTTTACCAGAACCACCAGGACCGTTCAGATAAACTGTTTTGTGTCTTGTAACAGGATCGTGCACCGGCGGCAACAACGAAGTTGCCCCCGACGAAACCATCGAAGATATTTCTGCGCTGCGATACTCATCCTCGATTTCAACATCAGCCGATTTACAATATCCGTGTAACATTTCATTCTTTATTCTCCACGAGCCCCACGATGGATCATCCGATATAACATTATCCAACAGCGCTGAGTGTTTTTTATCAATATAAAATGAATCCGTTGCAACTCTCACTGCGGCAACAGGGAATCTATTGATCATCGACAACAAATTTATGGATACATAAGCCAGCATCGAAGATCTCAAATGTATGTACTAAGATGATTCTCCGTCAATATAACTAAAAACAGTCCCTAGTTTTTCCCCGTTTGACAGAAACACATCTTTGCGGTTACAGAACATGTTGTTCGTGGCTGCATCAGCGACAATAAGATCCAATTCAGTCTTGTCCATGATTAATCGACTGTGATGTTGTTTATGATCATACGCTCCACCTTGAGTGAATTTCCCTATTATTCTTCGTCCTAGATCTTTTGCTGTGCTTTCATCATTTCTGAGTTTGCTTTTAAGTACTTCAGGAGCTTTCTTGATGATAGCGTCGATAGAAGTTTCTGGATATTCTCGTGACCAATCTTCGATGACTTCTTCTAACGTAACCGGCGTTGGAGTTGGCAACCAAACTTCGGTTTGACGACAATAACATATAATCGCTTCGCTGACCGTCAGCGACAACAGTATTCGACTGTCAAGCATGTATCGCAATAACACTATCGGTGCCCATCGCTTCTCAACGAAATGTCTGCCAAACCAAACATAACACACAGGATGTAAATCCTTAGCGAATTTAAACGACGACACACAAGCAAATCCGGTCAAGTCAAAATCGGGTAAAACACCGTTGACAGCTACTCTTGTCATGGTATTGCCAGCGTGGCCAAACCGTTTAAAATATTCGCTGCATTCTCCACGCCCAAGGAAACTTCCTGGATAACACGCCGTCATGTCCACGGATATCATACCGCGGTGATCATACTGAGTATTCCACAAACCGCCGTGTCCGTATTCGACACAGCTCTGCTGGATATCAGCAAGAAAACTTTTCGGAGTTGGTCTCCATGAATTTCGTTCCCGGGCTACATGCGCGACAACACCCGGGACAGTAAAACAGTGTGTCAGTAACGTATCAGTGTTGCCAGCATGATATTTTTCTGCGAGTTTTTTCATTTCCTGCTGTAACGCCATTGTTCTGTATATTTCCCCGTTGGGTCTCACAAACTGATCATATTCTCCATCTTCGCTACTTCTGAATAACCACACAGACACTGGATCGGTTTTACTTATCTGATAAATAAAATCAAACATGCTCCCAGAATTGCTTTGCAATTCCGGATAATACTTCACAACACGGTCTTGCGGAAATATCCTAACCGAGTCAGTCCAGGCGTGACTGTTATGATCGATAATAGTTATTGGTGTTCCACGGGAATTGTATTTACACTCATACAATACCTCACCGGTTAACGATGAAACCGTTATAGGAAATTTTAGTAATCGCTCTAGCTCAGCAACATCATTTATTGACGCTCCTTTATCCGCTACTCGTGTCGCCCACGCTGTTATTTTAGTTTGTCTTAGCGGTGTTAGGCCGTTTCCTCGCATTGCATTTTTAAAATGTTCCATTACTCGCTCAGCTACACAATTCAACACCGACACCTTCATCGGTTTGAGTTTATCAACGCGTGGTTTCTTCATCGGATAAATTCCATAAACAACTGCGGTCACAGGATACGCTCTGGCATAATATGGTATATCAATCCCAACAAGTACTCCCGGTTTTGAGTCTTTACTTAACAGAACGGTTTTTCCACGAACGCCTCTGGCATCAAGAACAGGGTCTAGTTTGTCTCTGATAATCCACGTTCCCTCGCCGACTCCAACAATAAATTTTATCTGTACGAAATATCTTCTATCGTCGAGATACCCAATTATGTTACGCGCGATTGTATCGTTCATGGTAGCATCAATGATACGGTCACGAGAAATGCTTTGCATTTCCCGAGAAACGCTCGCGTTTCCGAGGATAATTTTATACGAAGACCACGTGTGTGCGGCACCATCACGACGAAACTCTTCTTTGGCATTCTTGATAACACCAATTACCTCTGCTAACTCTCTTCGTCGTGGATCAGCGGTTAACCGGTCAAGATCGAATCTAGAACCTGATATGGGTTTTATTCTGGATAGTCTTTCAAAACCCATTATTATAATTAAGACAAATATTTAAATAGACAAATATATTATATGATGAACCAATGCAAGTGGATCAAACTAAATTCATCAGCGCCGTGTAGCAAACCCTGCAGAGGCGAATACTGTGGACAACATGCTCAACAGGTCCGCGGTGGGAGTCTAGGACCGATACCGTGTATCAGATGCGGCATTGGAGTACGAGGAAAAACGCAATTATGTTCAGCGTGTGGTGGAAAACGCTATCGAGAACTAAAACGGTATTATGATAAAAAAAATCCAGACTGTGATAACGCTCTCAAATGCGAGCGTGATTACATAAATAAGTTTTCAGACAAATTATGAATTAGACAATGATTTGCTTATAGTATAATGAATCAAGAATTCGTCCGACATCCAACTATTCCAAATTATGAGGCAAACCGAGATGGCATAGTGAGAAACTACAGGCTGAGGAAACAAGTTGGTACAGTTGATAATGCTGGTTATTTAAGATTTACTGTTAGGAAAGGGAGGTATTTATGTCATCGTTTCGTCTATGAGGTTTTTAACGGAGAGATCCCTAAAGGCCTTGTCATTGATCATATTAACGGGAACAGACTTGATAACAGTATTGAAAACCTTCAAGCGATCACTCAGAGCAAGAATACCATACGAGGAAGAGTTAAATGTAAAACAGCTATAAGAAGAGCAGTGAAATCTGTGAATGTTGAGACTCGTGAAGAAATAATATTTCAATCAATGAGCGCAGCCGGTAGGTATTTCGGTATTTGTCCACCTTCTGTACAGCATGTCGCAGATGGGATCTACAAAACAGCATTTTCAAAGAAGCTCAAACAGAAGATTTCATTCTGTTATATAACTCTTATCGTTGACACAAACGACGATAACTCCTCCGAGAGTGTGTAACGCTTTGCAGAGTTGTCGTTGCTGGTCAGAGGATTTGCTCCCCCTAAGAAAGCCACCTTGATAAAATATTTTATCGAGTTCATAACATGTAATCATTTATTTACCGTAGAATATATATTTTTTTACAAACAATATCCTCGTTTTACTGAATATATCCGACTGTTTTGCTCTTCTGTGCTTGTTATATGACCGCGCTTAAGAAAACATACAATTAAAATATTTTAAACAAGTCCCGCCCACTGCTAGAGCGAATTTCCAACTCGCAAGTAACAGTTGGGTTATATACGAAATCGCTCCCTAAGACCTTTGGGTCGATCGAAAGTCAGCACGCGCAAGCAAAACCATAAATTTAATCCGCCAATGGCGGGTGTCTTTTGTGCACCATCCAATGGTCGATTCAATGGATGGTTTTGCTCTGCTGCTGACCGTAGAAAATGACCCACCTGTGTATGTTTGTGTCGTCATAGGATAAGGTCTTAGGATAAGTTAGGATAAGATTACATGTTCATTGTGCCTTTACTTGCTGTCATACTCGAATCAGAGGTTAAAGGTTGTCTGTTCTGTACCGTCTCTTAGGATAAGATTACATGTTCATTGTACCTTTGCTTGCTGTGATACTCGAATCAGAGGTAAAGGTTGTCTGTTCTGTACCGTCTCTTAGGATAAGATTACATGTTCATTGTACCTTTGCTTGCTGTGATACTCGAATCAGAGGTAAAGGTTGTTTGTGTTGTCAAATAAATGTTTGCCGGGCCTGCTAGAGAACTCGATCCTAGAAGCCAGGGCTGTCTCGTCTTGTAAATAAATGTGCCTCTGAGTCACTTGGCAGTCAGAGGGGTCCGTCCTTAGGATAAGTTACGTGTTATATGTTTGTCCTTGTCAATTCACTAAACACGTCCTCTTGAGCCTATAGAACGTTATTTGACGATCTAGAGGCTCTTGCAGGGGATAAAGTGTTTCGTGTTACATGTTGTATTGTCATGTCGGAAGCAGTCCTCGTGGGGTTCTAGAACGTTATTTGACGATCTAGGCCCTTGCAGGGGATAAATGTTTCCGACTGTCTCGTTTTGTTTTGGAAAGCTAGCGTTTCTCATGCAAAGTGTTTCTATTAAAAATATAAAAATATATAATAATATGAATCACGAAAATATAAATACCATACTTGTTGAAATTAAAGAATTACAACAGCGAGGTTTTAATATTTTACTAGACACTGAAACAATTATGTCAGATTTTGAATCCTTGAATGAGCTATCACGCTTGGGGAAGAACAATCTCCCTGCTCGTTATAGGTTCATTAAGGGTTTGCAAGATCGTGTTTACAGATCACTTGCCGGGATAACTGAAAATCAGGTATCTGAATTTATTCCACTGTGCCGTGCAGTTGAGAAGATTCGTCTTGGATTGTCACAAGAGTATGAGACTCGAAAATTAATTAGCACCAGGGTGAGACGGTTAAAAGGTTATATAAAGAATCTAGACACGGAAATGCCTTGCATTTCTGACAAAAATACTAGTGTTTCTGACTACGAGGCCGACAAGGAAGTATAAACCGCATAGCGTGTGACTCACAGCACAAAGTGAAAGTAGAACCTGAGAACGCTAGCGCCCCCCCCCCCCCCGCTTGGAGTGTAAAGCACATTTCCACGGGTAAAAAAAAAAAGTGCATTATTTTTTTTGCCCTTGGAAACTCAAAGAGTTTCTCAAGTGAAGGGCGCTTTCAGATTTTCAGGATTTGCTTAAGCGTTTCAACATCAATACAGGAATGAGAATAGTTCATAATCTGTTCTCGTTGACACCAAACTATGATCATATGATTTTGCTGTAGCTCTGTTAATTGTGACGGAGTTAACAAGAAGTCTTCGTCACCATACACGTCAATAACTATTTTAACGGGGAAATACTGTTCTGGGAATGTCTGTATTTGAAATGCGGTTTTTATTGCCTCGTAAAGAATTTGCTTATCATGAATATGAACTCGTGCATGAATGTACTCGGGTTGATACATTATACACAACCGTTTTTTTTTAAATGCGTGCTAGCACTTTCAACGATAACTTATGCTGGTTTTGATAGAGTATTTGCACGATAAAATGACGAAAATGGATCAGTGCAGAAAAAAAAACTATTATAAATATTATGGATCCCTTGACTTAGGACTTCACCAGTAAGTTTATACTAACAGTCTCGTCACGCAGGTCCAACAAATTCCCCCTCTGGTCGGTGAGTTTGAAATTTATCGTTGACAACCACGGGTTATGACACCGTAGATAGACCGGATTGATTGGTTCTTGCACAATCAGAAAACCAGGGGGGTCTCTTGGTGTGAACGTATACAGGATAAACCCCTGTTGTGCCGTCGTAGTATCTGATGCGCTGTAACTGCCATCGATGACGTCACATACAAGATTGACCGCAATAACATCTGTGATATTTACGATCCCGGGTGAGATGTGTCTGCCATCGGATGCTGTACTGTTGTCGTGCTTGAGAATAACAGGTTGTGGTTTTATTCGTTCGTACGCGGCAAGAATATCTTCGAAAGATTGATCGATGAGATCAGAGACTGATTTTCTCAGCTCGGGCACGTTATATCCAGGAAATTTAAAATCTGAAATATCATTCACTTGAATACCATATTTAATTGCAAAATCTGCTCTGGCTATCTGTCTATAATTATCATCGATATAGTCTTTAAGATCCAGTAAAGCCTGAATTATTCTTAGATTTATAGTTTCCATGGCCGATGCGAGTTTGTTTAGTTTTTCTATGGTTGTGATAATATTATCACGCGGACTTGTTAAATCAGAAATATAATCTTGGAAATATACTCGCAGGAGTTGTAGCTGTTGTTTATGTACTAGATTGATCGGAATAAATAATTCAGATTCTATATCATCTAGACGGTAAACACGGAGCTCCTGCCCCCCCTTAACACGTGGAGCTTCTATACTCCAAATATCGGGCATTAAAGTACTTTTTCTTGCTAGTAATTGATCTGCAAGGAGTAAATAATAATTGTACTCGAGGTCGTGTAGTGCTTCTTTATAGGTCATAAAATCCGATTTTTCAGGTTTTGGTGGACGAGGTTTAACCTCGGGGGCCTTTGGCCATCCTAATAATGTTCGGATTGAGCTGTTATAAATATCCACGGCGTATCCTGGCGTTGAGATTTCAATGACCGCAGACAGCGTTGGTTCATGAGCTGTTATAGATATTTTGGCTTCCTTGCCGGTGATTCGTTTTATTTGGCGTTGTATCTCATTATTGATTTCTTCGATCTGATAACTCCCAGTGGGAAGTGTAATTGTATTCCAGTCAAGTTCACCCTGTTCGCCGGAGTCGGCTTTGCTTTTCCCGAACACGAATGAATTATTTGGCTGCAGACCACCAAATGATGCCGACCTAACATTGGGCCAGCTGTGATACACACTGAGCTTTGCTAACGCGATTTCACTCACTGGAATTGGAGTTCGAAAATTAATACCGAATTCTGGTGTCGTCGAGGACACTGAGATCATTGTGGTCCTTACCGGTGTTGTGTTTGTGACTATTTGTTGAAGCAGTTCTATTGACATTATTTATTTGTTTAGTTTTCAAATAGTCATTGTACGCATCTGACATTAGTTTGAATTCAGAATCTGATATCGTAGCGTCGCTACTTTGCACGTCTAACGATGATGATATCAGCGATGATAATTTCTGATATGCGGTCGTGGCTGTATTTAATTTTGTCGTGTAATCGTGTAATTTTGTGTTAGCACATGATGATATTTTTTTTGCTATGATGCCGAAAACTCCAGCTGCTGTTGTGGCCGCGGAAACACAGATCGTGGCGGCGACTGCTGCAGTTACCGGAGTGACCGCTGATAGTATTGCTCCGGCAGATGCAACAACGGCAGATACTGAATAAACCATAATATCCAGCACTGTTATGCGGCGCTTGTATTTTTTTACTTTTTGACTAGTTACTTCGATGACAGTTTTTAACTCAGATTGCCACTCACGGACTTGATTGTATCGATATTGTTGAGCATCTGGCGTCGTTGACATTATTCAATTACGCGGTAACCAATTGAGGCGTTGCAGCGACGAATTCCAAACAAAACCAGTAAGATGTTGCTGTTAAACTATCGTCCTCGGCTTCAAGCATAAATGTTTCCTCGGTTCCGCTGTTTAGTATTACAGTGCAAACCCCGGAATACTTATCGGTGGAATGTCTCCAAGGATATGTTGTGAAGATTTCAAATTTAGCGGCTGAAAACACAGACAACCTGTAAACACCGGTGGCTGTTGCTGTATATTTGATAGTGTTATTTTGTCGTGACCATGTTGCGAATCCCGATGATACCGTGAATACGATGTTGGTGATATGCCCCGGAGTAACTCCAGTGGGAACTTTAATCAAACTGGTTTTGTTAACGATATCAGGAATACCCGATACGATATCCTGCTGTGTTTGTTTGATCGTGTTAATGTCGGTCTTTACATCAGCGAGTTTTACATCGACGACTGGAGGAGTCCCAAAGAACTTATCCACGACCTCATCAGTTTTTACGAAGTTTCTTCGAAATCTTGTAAACGCGCCCACGTGAACATCATGCTCTGCACGCAGCGTATTTAGTTTACCGTTGACGATGTCCACGTATTGTTTGTTTGACGCATCCTGGTCGGATTCGGGATTCGCTAACGCGGTTATTTTGTTGCCGCTCATGCTGAGTTCGCCTGTCATCGTGTCACCGGCTTTTTTCACACATTTATCAACACCTTTATCAATACTGTCTTTGATGCTTGCGATTGATATATTCGAGTCCTTGATCCGGCCGCCATCACTAAATGCAACGAAGTTATCCTTGGTAGCTCCAAGAACTCTGCGAATTATATCATTCCACTTAATGTTGCTCGTTCTTAGTTTTCCTTGCCTGTCTTGGAAAATAGCAACTTCATCTGGGTCAACTCCAGCTATATTCAAAAGATTATCGACTTCATCTTTGGTCGCATATTTTGAGAGATCAGCATCTGTGCTTGGTTTACCTCCTCGTGTGAAAGGTCTTCCGTAAATATCCACCATTATTCTTATTGCTGTTTTTCAAATGCTACCATTTCTCGATGCGGTATATTCATACACTACTTTATGAGGAGGAGTTGCTGGATTTCTTGAGATTGCATCAAGAACATTTAAAACCTCCCTCCCACAAATGGGCGGATCAATTAATGTTTGTGTTGGTAACGTCGACTGCCACACTGGAACATTAGAAAATCTGCTGACATACTTGAGAAACTCAACTGGCGGTGCTAAACCGTACGAATCAAAATAGATAATTCCACGTGGATCGATCGCGTAAGCAACCCAGTGAGTTCCCGGACCATCTTTGTTGTCGAGATTGATAATGCCAGTTTCTGGATTATTCGGTCGTTGCGGTAATTGATCTCGCATAAATACGCCTCTGAAATGTTTTACACGCAATTTTTTAACAGCATCGAGTAAATCAAAATTGCTCAACGGCGTTAGGATTTTTTTGGATACCATGATGGTGGAGTTCCTGGTAGTCTTAGACCGCGTCCCTTTTTTTTCTTGTATCCTTTTCCCGTTGCCTTTTTTAGTGCCATTCCAGCTGCAGTTCCAACTGCACCGAGTGCTGCGGCTTTTGCTACGGCTGGTGCTGCCGCGGCAATCAACGCCGGTATTGCTGCGAGAAGAGGAAATATTCCACCGGTTTTAGTCATGTCCTTGATAGCTGCAGCAGAGAAATCAAGTCGGACACCGGTTTTTGCTGTTAGTGCCTTATTAAAATGTTTAAGCTGAGTATTAGTCAACGACAATTTGTTTGGACCACCAGTAATCTGATCTCGTTTTAGTGTTATTGATGTCCCGCACGTGCTTGCGTTCTTTGATTGCAATTTCTTCGTTTGACCGGAAGTCAAGGTGACATTAACATGACTGTATGACATTATATCCTAAGTTTGATTTTAATTGCGTTACATATTCTCGATTGGAGCGTCGATGACCCTCATTCGTCCGCCAACACCTTCAAGCAGCATTGCTTTATCGGAGAGTATGACAGCAATCGCTCTGTAACCACCAGCAGGAACACCTACACGAGCTCGGAAATGTAGGTCGACAACAGATTGTTTAACCAGATCAAGATGTTCCAGCGAAAAGTAATAAATCGGATATAAACTCATAAAGTCTCGCTGTGATATTTGCAGGCCAGTGTCTACATTAAGGTCGCGCCCCATAAATGACATCAGACGATGATACGCGCGTGCGACACGATGATGTTCGAAATCTATTAATATATCCTCAGATGGCTCCTGATGCCCATTTATTCTCAACGAAACTTCAGAAACTCCAAGTGTATCAAATACCATTGGATTTCTTTCCTGGCTATCTGTTCTAGCACGGTATTGAAATGCAATGAAAATATGTCGTGGTGCTGATACTCCTTGTTGCGATGATATATGCCATGTAAACAACCCACCATTATCACCCTGAATAACGTCTGTGGTTGTTGTTTTCCAGGATAGCAGTGATTTACCGCCCGTGTCCATGAAAGACAACAGTCGTTGTTCTTCGGTGATTGACGGAGACAACACTGGCATCCACAACCACAGTTTAGTTAGTATTACCTGACCAGGGGCAACAGCAGCATCTCGCCAGATAGCGTCATTATCATCAGGTTTTCGCACAAGTACAACTGTGTGTTTGGCACCGAATATGACCTTGTGGACATCTCTGCAGAATCCAAAGATGTGAGACAATGGAATCACACCTGAGAACTCTTCATCTCCACTTAACATCGATCTACGTGTTGCAAAACCCAAATTAAAATTTTCGTTCATCGATGCAACTGCGTCACCGGCATTATTCATTGTTACATTCCTGTTCTCGGGGCTGTCGGTTATATCCTTTGCAAACATCATTGATGGTCCGGCTGATCTGGTGTAATCATCCGAGTATCTCGCCAACCCGAGAATTGTTGTGGCAACGTCGACGTTATCATGAATTGTTTCAATTTCTTTTCCATCTATCATGTAAATAGCGGATTTAAATAACGCCATGATGCCGTTGTTAACAAATCCAACTCGGTCGCCGATTCCGTAGTTAGTGTTATCATTCTTTAAAAGCCTACCTTCAACTTCGATGAAGGTCTCAGCGGGCAAGAAGTATCTACTTGTATCCTGGACCTGTAGTTCAATTCTTCCGCGTTGGTTAGGATCACGTGCTTCATAAGAATAATATTGAAAATCACGTACAGAATCATCTTTAAGTACTGGTTTGGACATATCAAACGCGTCATTGGATTTTCGTGCAAACATTATTATTATTTGTGATGATCTAATTAAAATGTTATCGTCACCGGAAACCACTACCAGCTATCAAATTAGCAGTTACACTATCTTGCAACGCTTTGGAGGTAATTCCTGCTGTTGCGATCTCAGCTAATTTCTGATTTACGGCCTTATTTACTACGCTACTAACATTTGCCGGCATAGCTTCAGTGGATGGTAGTTTTACTGGCACCAACCTCTCGACTGGGTTTTTTTTTCGTATCAGCTGTGCTAGTCGATCCTTGATTGATTGAAATGCTTTCCCGGCAAGACTACCAACAGTGCCAATGGCTTTATCCTCGACAACATCAGCGGCTTTCATCGCGAATTGTTTTGCTAACGGTCCAGCTTTCGGAGCGATTCTTGTGACTAAATCCCTAACAACATCACCGACTCCATCTCCGTAAACAACCTCGTATACTGGTAATCGTGAGTTTACTACTCTGACACTTCTTGGTCTGCGAAAAGAATCGTGTAGTATCATTTTATTTAATTATTGTTTATCTAACTGAATTTGCTAGCAAATTTAATTATTAGTCGCTGTGGTAACCGTCTGCGAGTTCATCAATGAGCCCCCGGTAGATGCTGATATCCATGATGCCACGCTGAAATAGTCTCTGACAGATATCTGCGGCTTCATTTATAATTTCCGGAGAATTGTTTCCGGCACGTCTTCCTCCGATGAGAACTTCCAACCGTGATACATCATCGATGATATTATTAGGGCAGGCAATAAAACCGGATCCTAAACCCTCCCCTGTTGATGGTACAATTCTTGGGGATAAAATGTCTTGAGGCAAACTTTCAGAAGATGTTGTTAAGCTAATTATCGGCGACCTAGTTTGTTTGAATTTTTGGCCCCGCGGACTTCCTTCAGATGCAGCCTCGTATTCACTTAACGGAGTTAGGTCAGGATCTATTGCTCTTCGCCGTGAAGGATATTGTTGTCGTTCTGTGTGTTGCAACGGTGATTTTTCTTCTTGAGGTTGCAATGGTGGAATTTCAAGTTTACGTATAGCATCTACAAGTCTATCGTATTTTGTATCGTCCCTGCTGATTTGTTTTTTATTTTCACGTATACGATACGAATATTTGATAAAATTATCATCTGTCATATAACCGTGTTCTGGGTTTAAAGACACATCTCTTCTAATCAATCCTAACAGTATTGTCTCAGGTAATTTCTCTTCTGGTACATTTTTAAGAAGTTCAATATAATCCGGCGTAAATCTTTTGGCGGGGTCAGTAATTCTCCCTGTTACTCGCTTACCAGCAGGTACTGACACAACAACTTCATCGGGTGGAGGCGGGGGTTTAAGTCCAGCTGAAATATCCTGTAAAATTTTCCTTTGCTCTATTAAAGCCTCTTTGGTAACAGCTGCGGATTTTTCAGTAGCTTTGGTCACGAGTTTAAATAATTCCTCCGTAGTCTCTGCAAAGCCTTCCCGTGCTTGCTGTCTTAGTTGTAATTTTTGTCTGACACTATCACGGACAGGAAGAAATTTCTGAATTGCTTCGAGACGTTCTCGAGCTAATCTAGTCGTATGTGCTTCTCCAATATTTGCCATTATTTATTTGTCAATGATTTAATTCCGCTAACATAAAAATGTTTTTCCTTGGAAACTCATTTCCCAGAGCAGCAGAGGGGATGGACCCGACCCATGGATTTTTCAATAACGACCCCGCCACGGAAACTGTTTCAGATTTATTGAAGTAACCCAAGTTGTCAGTGCAAACTCAACGAGTTTGTCCCTGGAAACTCTTCGAGTTTTCGGGGGACATTTTTTTTGTCCTGTATTCTGAATAGAAGGGTTTATTTCGTCGAAATAAGCCCTCTATCGAGGAATAGTTTCCTGGAGGGGTTTATTGTGCAAAAAGTTTCGGTCTGTACAGCCCCTCTGCTGCTATCCGTGACATAATCAGACTTTTTCGGTTCTGGTGGTCCTTCATACACCCTGGGAATTTCAGGCCATCCTAGCACGGATCTGATTGAAGATTTATAAATATCAACGGCATAATCAGGCGAGTTTATTTCAATCGTCGAGGACAGGGTGGGTTCATGAACATTAATTGATATTTTTGATTCTTTTCCCGTTATTGATTTTATTCTACGCGCAAATTCCTCACTGATCTCTTCAATCTCGTAACTGCCGGTTGGTATTCCAACAACAACCCAGTCAGGTGTTTCATCGGGTTTGTTGTTAGCAAATACGAGCGAATTATTTGCTGGTGTACCATTAAATGATTTTGATCTGATATTTGGCCAGCTGTAATATACTCGTAATTGTGCTAGTGCTATTTCTTTTACTGGAATTGCAGTGGGAAAATTAACACTAAATTCAGGATTAATTGAACTTACCGAGATCATCGTTATCTTTGGCGGAGTTGTGTTGGTCACGATCTGCTGGAGTAATTCTGTCATTATTGATACTTGTATCTTTAATACCGATACCTTCGTCGTATATTTTGGTTATCATTGAAAATTCGAAATCAGATATAATTCCATCACTGAGACTCGCTGATAACAACGAGGATAATTTCGAGTATGCTACCGTCGCTGTATGTAATTTTATTTTGTAATCGGATAACTTTTCGTTCGTACAAGTACATATTTTTTTTGTGATGATATTAAGCACACCTGCAATAGTTGTTGCTGCTGAAATACAAATAGTTACAGCTACTGGTGCCATCGTTGTCAACGCTGATAATATGACACCGGTTCCAGCAACAACAGCGGATACTGAATAAACAATCACATCAACGATAACCAATCGTCGTCGATATTTTTTTACTTTTACTGTATATTGATCAACTTGATCTTTTAGCGCCGCCTGCCATTCACGTGCTTGATTGTATCTGTATTGTGCACCGTCCATATATTTTTATGCAGTAACCAATTGAGGTGTTTCAGCTACAAATTCCAAACACCACCAGAAGGATGTTGCGGTTAATTCCTAATCAGCTGCTTCCAGAATAAATATTTCTTCGGTTCCGCTATTTAATACAACAGATACAACCCCGGAAAACCTGTCGGTGGAATGACGCCATGGAAACGTTGTAAATATTTCAAATTTTGCAGCACTAAACACAGACAGCCTGTACACGCCAGTGACTGTTGCGGTATATTTGATAGTATTATTTTGCTGCGACCATGTTGCAAATCCCGATGATACCGTGCATACGATGTTTGTGATATGCCCGGGAGTTATTGCAGCTGGAATTTTAATCAAATTTGTTTTGTTGACAATCTCAGGAATTCCCGCTACGATGTCTTGCTGTGTTTGTTTGATCGTGTCTAGGTCAGTTTTGATATCAACGAGTTTCATGTCAATGACGGAAGGAGTTCCAAAGAACTTATTTATGGCATCATCGATTTTTTGAAAATTTCTTCGAAGCCTTATAAAACCGGTTACGTGAACATCATATTCGGCCCGCAGCGTGGATAGTTTACTGTCTACGTCGTCGACGTATAGTTTGTTTGCGACGTCGTTGTCAGATTTTGGAGCTGTCACAGCTGCTATTTTGTTCCCGTTCATGCTAAGTTCACCTGTCATTGTGTCACCGGTGTTTCTTACACGATTAGCAACACTTTTTGCAATTTCATCTCTGATGGTTTTAAGTGACATACTTGAATCTCTGATTCTACCACCGTCAGTAAACACGGGAATATTATCTGTAACTGACCAAGTACTCGTCGAACTATATCATTCCATTTGATATTGCTGGTTTTTAGTTTACCATATCGATCCTGAAAAATAACAACTTCATCTGGGTCAACTCCAGCAAGGTTCATAATATCAGCGAGGTCATCTTTAGTCGCATACTTTGACAGATCAACGTCGCCGGGCTTTTTCTTAACGCGTGAAGATCTTCCGTAAATGTCAACCATTATAATAAGACCCGTTGTTTAAAATGCTTTACGCGCAACAAATCGGTTGCTTGTATAATCGTGCACGACTTTATGTGGCGGCCTGGATGATTTTGATATAGCGTCGAGTACATTAATTACTTCACGGCCACATATTGGCGGATCTGTCATTGTTTGTGTGGGTAGCGTTGAATACCAAACTTTGGAACCTCTGGTTGTTGCGTGGAGTGGTGCGACATACTTGATAAATTCAACAGGTGGAGCTAACCCGTACGAATCAAAATAAACAATTCCACGTGGATCAACCGCGTATGATACCCAATGAGTACCGGGTCCGGAACGTTTGTCAAGATTAATAATACCTGTTTCTAGTTTGTTTGGTTGTTTCGGTAATTGATCTCGCATAAAAACACCTCTAAAGGCGGATATTTTTAATTTTTTAGCGGCATTAAGTAACTCAAAATTTGATGCTGGAACGTCTAACGAAATGACCCTGGAAGCCTTAGGCCTCTCCCCCAACGAGATCCTGGCAATCTTAAGCCGCGCCCCTTTTTTTTGTATCCTTGCCCTGTTGCTTTCTATAGTGCCATTTCAGCGGCTGTTCCAACAGCACCTAACGCGGCCGCTTTTGCTACGGCTGGAGCAGCTGCAGCTATTAATGCCGGAATGGCCGCAAGTAGTGGAAATATACCACCTGTTTTAACCATGTCTTTGATAGCGCTCGGGGAGAGATGGAATTGAACTCCAGTTTTTGATTCTAGGGCTTTATTGAAATGTTTAATCTGATTATTTGTCAGCGATAATTTGTTTGGACCACCACTAATATGATCTCGTTTTAGTGATATTTTAGTTCCGCATTTGTTGGCGGTTTTTGATTGAAGCTTTTTTACCTGACCAGGAGTCAGAGTAACATTAACATGACTATACGACATTTTTATATAAATAATATTTTTCTAAATAACACGATTAAATATTTTCCACCGGTGCATCAACGACCCTCATTCGACCACTGCCACCTTCAAGTAACATGGCTTTGTCGCTAAGTACGACAGCGATCGCTCTGTAGAAGCCGAGAACAATTGGTGGACCGGGTATATCAGGAGGAGGGTTAGTAACATGAGCTCGAAAGTGTATATCAACAACAGATTGTTTGGATAAATCAAGATGTTCTAGTGAAAAATAATAAATCGGATATAGACCTGTAAAATCTAGTTGTGATATTTGCAAACCGGTATCTATATTTTGATCACGTCCCATGAATGACATTAAACGATGATATGCACGCGCTACATGATTTTGATCAAAATTTAGTTGTATATCCTCGGCTGGTTCTTGATGTCCATTTATCCGTAAGGAAACTTCATTAACTCCAAGGTTATCAAATATCATATGTGAACGTTCTTGATTATTTATCCGGTTAATATTTTGCAATGCAATAAAAATATGTCGTGGTGCAGAAACACCCTGTTGTGATGCTATATGCCATGTAAATAAACCATTAATATTGCTTTGAGCAGCATCTGTGGTTACTGTTAACCATGATAGCAATGATTTACCGCCTTGATCCATAAAAGATAGTAATTTTTGTTCCTCAGTAATAGATGGAGTCATTACTGGCATCCATAGTGAAAGTTTTGATATATTTACTTTACCATCAGCAACACCAGCACCTCGCCAGATTGCATCATTATCATCACCTTTTCTTACGAGCACAATTGTGTGTTTAGCTCCAAAGATGACTTTTCTAACATTTCTGCAAAATCCAAAGATGTGAGATAATGGAATTGCACACGAAAAATTTCTATCATCTCCCGACAGCGCTGATCGGCGTGTTACAAATCCCAAGTTGTAAGTCGCATTAACGGTTCCTATAATATCAAAAGCAGCAGCTGGTCTGGCTGCATGTTCAAAGTCAACTGGCTGTGGATCAGATGCAGTATCTTGTGGTGTCCGTATTTTGGTATACTGAACATGATCAGCGTTGTTGGTAATATCCTTGGCAAACATCATTGTTGGACCGGCTGATCCTGTAAAGTCGTCAGAATATCTCGCCAGACCAATTATTGTTGTAGCAACGTCGACATCATTCTGAACTGATTAAATATTTTTTTCCGTCAATCATATATGTGGCGCCACTAAATAATGCCATGATCCCGTTGTTGACAAAACCAACACGCAAATTAGCGGCATATGCCGTATTAGCTACAACATTCGTTACAAGTCTACCTTCTACTTCAATAAACGCCTCAGGGGGCAAGAAATATCTACTTGTATCATGAACCTGTAATTCGATTCTCCCCCGCTGATTTGGTAGTCTTGCGTCATAAGAATAAAATTGATAATCACGTACCGACTCGTACTTAAGGACAGGTGCCTCCATATCAAATGCTGGGTCTGATTCGCGCCTGAACATTTTTATTATAGTTACCATTTTTCAAATGATGATCATCGTCGACGAAGACCGCTCCCTGCTATTAAATTTGCTGTTATATTTTTTTCTGCTTCTTCAGATATCGCCGCTAGTTTTTGATTTGCAGCCTGATTTATTATTTTACTTACGTCTGCGGGCATCACCTCAGTACTTGCCAGTTTCACCGGTGATTGTTGTTTTCGTCGCAATAATCGTGCTAATCTTTCTTTGATCGCCGAGAACGCCTTACCAGCAACATTGACAATTGCACCAGGAGCTTTATCACGAACAATATCAATAGCCTTCATCGATAATTGTTTTGCAACAGGTGCTACTTTTGGAGCTATCCTTGTAAATAATCCCTGAATAACATCACCAAGTCCATTTCCGTAAATAACACTATAGATTGGTAATCGTGAGTTTTTCCGGCACGTTTTCCTCCTATGAGAACTTCTAACCGTGACACGTCATTGATGATATTATCAGGACATAAACCAAATCCTGTTTTAGATTCATCTTGAGGTGTTTTAAATACTGGTGGTTGCATTACCGGAGTAAGTACTTCAGTGGTGACCGGGGGTGAGTCACCTTCTCGAAATCCATGTGGTGAATCTGTCGGTGTAAATGTTACATCCGGTGCAGAAATTTTACGTAAAGGTGAATAAATTTTCTTCGAGGAGTATGATTTAAGTGACTCTTTAGCCTTTTTAATTTCCGACTTCAACCTTTGCTGCGGCGAAGAAGATTGCTGTTGTTCTATTTGTTGCAGAGGTGGAGGAAGCTGATACTGGAAGGACTCTCCTTGTTTTGGTTGTTCCCGTCTCCCTCTAAGTCTATTTACTTCTTCATTAAATCTTTCAAATTCTGGACCTCTAGCTTGTTTTTTATTGTAATATACGCGATATATCCATTTAATGAAATTATCATTACTTGTTTTTTCATGAGAGGGTTTTAAAAAATTAGATTTATTAGATATATTATCTAATGTCATCTCAGGTAATTTCTCTCTTTCAATATTTCTAATTTCCTCAACAACTCCTTCGTTAAATCTTGCAATTAATTTTAAGCTCTCTCCTCCTGATTTGGATTTAGATGCAAGTTTTTTTCTCACATCGGCGACTTCAGTACGAAGTTCTCCAATACCTTCAAGTATTTCCTCACCAACAGGTGGAGGTTGAGCCGCAGCTATGTCAGTTGGAAGGTCTCGTAAAATCTTCTTTGCCTGTTTAGTTCTTCTTGCTATTTTTTCTGATACCGGAAGAAGATCTTCTTTGATGACAGTTGCAACTTTCTCAGTAGCTGCAGTGACGGGTTTAAACAGTTTTTTAGTGTCTTCTTCATGCTCAACTTTTGCTTCTTGCTGCGCTTGCAGATTTTTTCTGAATGAGTCTTTGACAGGAAGAAATTTTTTAATTGCTTCTAATCGTTCTCGAGCTGTTCTTGCAGTATGAGATTCTGGATGTATCATTTTATTATAACATAATAATTTAATTAATATCAGCAGAAGAGGAGCAGCAGAGAGGGTACCTACCAACGTTGGTCGTCAAAAAAATAAACAAGAAATAAATAAACACGTAGAGTACTTTATTTTTTCAGATACTATTTCGAACTGAGGTTTTATTAGTACAATCGGTCATTGCAGCAATAAAACATCTCAAGGAAAAGTTCATTTGTAAAAATTTGGACCTTTCTACGAGATGTTTTATTTGTTTGTTTTATTTGTTTTGTCGGAATTCTATGGTCTGTTCACCCTCTCTGCTGCTAAGCGACATAGGGGGTCCCTTCTATGATACAAGTCTGAGAGGGATCACACCAATAAACAGCAGAGCCAAATGGCACAGAAAGATAAGTGGGGGATAAAAGACAATATTTTTGTTTTGAAAGATGTTTTGATGACAGAAAAGAAGATACTTCAGATATCTGCAATAGCAGTCGGACAACATGCAAAGGTATGTTTTCAATGTCATGATATAACTGAGTTGCAGATTGAGTTTAAGCTTAAGAATGGCCTTATAGATATCAGTAAATAATCTTTCAAGGTATTTTATATACGAATTTGATGTATTGTGACTAGTACCATAATAATAACCCAAGCAGACCTTTAGTCTAAAAGACAATAACATCATTAGGCTGGGTAATAAGAGTTGGAAGATATTATCCATTTGGTCATTATGAAAGATACACAGTTGCAAGTCCGGTAATGTTAAATACTTCAACCATATATTTATTCATATTGGAAGCATTTGTGGAGAATTAAGCAAAAAAGAACCTCTACAATATATGCTATGAATACTGGACACTGGTAGGAAGAATACAAAAGACACAGTTTTATATATATTGGATAACTGATTATAAAAGTCCTTACTTCATAACGAGGTCCACAAATATAGACCACACTATAAGCAGGATGTGAGTTACCAAGGGAACTCCAAAAATTGAGAAAAAAATCCCTCTGATATCAAGAAAACTGGGGGAGGAAGCGGTGTTATGGAACTGTGCTGTTTATTGACCAATTCCTCATTTTGCAATCATGTCGATATTTTTTTTTAATATCGTGTTTTTTCTAATGAAGTTGATCGTTATTCTGTTTAAATAACATTTATTTTCAAAATGTCCAACATATGAAAGATCATTCCAACTGGTTTCGACAACCTATCACGTGTTACAAATTAATTAATTGGAATTAATAATAAGTGGGTTTGCAAGTTATCATGGCATGAGTTACTGAGGGAGCGGTGTACTTTGTTAGCTTAATTCCAAATGCACACTTATTATTAAGCTTATATTTTTGCAAATAAATGTTAGTGATATTTCGGCATGATTCTGACTAACTTTATTAAATTCCATTGTATAATTCAGTACAAATCAATAAGGCCTAACATTTATCCTATACTGCCTTTCCCCTGGAGGAATTACAGTTAGCATAACCCCGAGTTCTCCAGCATCCAAGACACAAGACAACACAATGTGTTTAAATACTGTTTTTATTCGTAGGCGAGAACTCTCTTGTAATTAGGTGAGGTAAAAAGCTGTAATAAATGGAAACACAGCCATTACAAAACATGAAATTACTACATCAACATATATTGAAAGTAAAAGCTTTCTTATGTCTTTCCATCCTTTTAAATTTACTAACGAAATAATGTCCAGTATGTGCTTCCATACTTTGAAATTCAATAAGGTACATTTCCGTTAATATTTCTACCGTACCTTAACAAAGATTGTTACTAAGAGGGTTTAAATGATGACACAAAAGGAATGTTTATGAGATGAATCTCACACAAATAAAGAGTATCATATGCACTCGCAAACCACGTGGCATTGCGTATAGTTATCTATCCCTATGTCGTAACTTATTGTCATTTTCAATTAACGTCCATATCCGAAATTAAATATACGAGGCATTAACAATAATTCATAAATTTACTCACACTGTGGTGGGCTTCAGATTCAACGAAAAGAGCTGTGAAGCCACGTTCACATTCCTGCCTGGACGTATTACAAACGAAAAATAGGAAACTGATATTTATGAAGAGTTAAAAAAGGGAGACAAATCTAAAGAACTACTGTGGCTGTTCCAACGGTAACAGCACACTCCCCTCCTGATATCTACCAGATATCACTATAAAGAAATATACAAATGTGCACTATAAGTGTAAAGTTTCTCTTTAGTCTCAACATCATTGTTAGAGGAAACAAAATCTATGTGATGGCTTAAGGTAATTTCAAATCGCATATAACAGGAAGGCATAAATCATTTCACGGTAGACTCCTCCGTTAACAACAGAATCATCTCGGTTATTGGTCTCGTGTAGGTTGTCGGCTTGCCTTCTCTTATAACACGAACCTCAGCTTTACGAACTCTGTCATCTCCACCTGGAATCGTATTCACAATCACGCCTATAGGCCATTCATTCCTACAAACGGTCTTGTCCTTTAAGAGTACAATGTCTCCTTGTTTAATGTTAATCTGATCGATCTGCCACTTTCGTCTTTTTTGCAATGTTTGGAGATATTCACGCCTCCAACGGTTCCAGAATATATCAGCCAGAGTTTGTACACGTTTCCATTGCGCCTTGTATAAATCCTTCATTTCGAACGGTCCAAAGGGTTCTGTAATGGTGTCTATTTTCTGAGTAAGAAGCACTGAAGGACTTAGTAACACTGGAGACTCTGGGTCGGATGAAACAGGCACGATAGGACGGGCGTTAACAATAGCACAAACTTCAGCCATAAAGGTGATTAGTACTTCATTTGTAAGGTTTTTGGATTCCACTTCAGTCATCATAGAGTCTAGAATTCGACGGGTGATTCCGATCATGCGCTCCCACACTCCTCCCATGTGTGAAGAGTGGGGTGGATTAAATATCCAGGTAACTCCTTTTTTGTACAAAAAGTCCTTAACAGGACGATCCTCCACATTGATGGCATCAATTTTCAGGTCATCAGTTGAACCCATAAAATTGGTTCCTCGGTCTGATCGTAACTCCCTCACATTACCTCTGATGGAAATGAACCTCCGAAGGGAATTGATGAATGAAGATGTACTGAGATCTTCGATCACCTCAATGTGGATGGCTCTAATCGTAAGACATGTAAAGAGTATGGCCCAACGCTTACTGTTAGCTAAACCTCCTCTAGTCCGTCGTGCTATAACTGACCATGGACCAAATGTATCCACTCCTACATAGGTGAAAGGAGGTACCGGTTCAGTGCGATCTGGAGGTAGGTCGGACATCTTCTGGTACTCTTGTTTTCCACGCAATTTGCGACATTTCACACACTTGTGGATCAGCGAGGATATCAACCGCTTGCCTCCTATAATCCAAAGTCCGGCAGCTCTAACTGCTCCTTCTGTGAAGTGCCGTCCTTGGTGTTTTACAGTATCATGGTGATGACGTACAAGTAACGTCGCGATATGATGTCGTCCGGGGATGATAAGTGGATTCTTTTCGTTAATGCTAAGATCCGCTCTATTAAGGCGACCTCCCACTCTAAGTATGCCATCTTTATCAATGACTGGGCTGAGAGATAGTATTGGACTGTCTCTTGGTAATGGCTTTTTCTCCTCGAGGCAGGCTAATTCGCTGCTATATGTCTCATGTTGCACCACTCTGATTATGAAATGCTCAGTCGTGTGATAGGTTTTCACAGTCCTAAATTCCGAGCACATATGCCATCTCTTGCAACGGCCTTTGCTGTAATAGGATAGAACAATGTGTCTAAGACGGGCGAAAGTTTCCACTAAGTTCTTCCAAGATGAAAATCTTTCAAAACGATGTGAACCCAGTGAGCTTTTCTTTGACACAATCGTTTTTAGTACGTCAACCTTCAGTCTCAGCTCTTTATCCTCGTCAGCATTCAAGAGAGGGAATGTGTCATCAAAAGATTCTTCGTCTTTACGGAGTAGATGTGATGGGCCTAACATCCAAGGACTATCCTGTATACGTGCAGCTGGAATTGACCTGGTAGCACAGTCAGCCGGGTTCAAGTCTGTCGAAATGTAGGTCCATTGTTCTGGTCTAGTGGATTTTCTGATGCGCTCCACTCTATTGCTGACATATACGTAGAATCTTCTCGTTTGGCTGTGTATGTATCCTAGAACAACCTTGCTATCAGTGTAAAACCGGACTGGATCCATTATAATGTCTAAGTGATCCAATATAGTCTCAGAAATCTCCACAGCCAGTACTGCTGCACAGAGCTCAAGATGAGGAATAGTGTGTCCATGCATAGGAGCGACTTTAGCTTTGCCTAGAACGAAACCAATTTATTGACTACCATTGGCGGCTGTAGTCTTGAGGTAAGCTACTGCCGCGATAGCTTTTTCAGATGCATCTGAAACTATGTGTAACTCGTTTTTTACAGCAGCACCGAGAGACATAGACAAATATGTGCGTGGAATTCTCACATGTTCAAGGAGTTGTAACGAATCTCTCCAATCCTCCCATTCTGACTGATGTTCAACAGGTAGAGCTTCATCCCAATCCATAGTTCCTGACACAAGATTTCTGAGAAAAATCTTCCCTTGAATAGTAACAGGGGCAACAAAGCCTATAGGATCAAACAGGCTGTTAACAGTCGACAGAATTCCTCGCCGTGTATAAGGTTTCTCTTCAGATGACACTTGAAACGTGAATGAATCTGATTTAAGATCCCAGGTCAGGCCTAGACTGCGCTGTAAGGGTAGTGTTTCTTCACTTAAGTCGAGATCCTTCAGGTCCTTAGCCAGATCATTGGAAGGAAAGGCATTCATCACCTCATCACTGTTTGAAGCAATCTTGTGCAAACGTAGGTTGCCTTCAACGTTAAGAGCTCGCTGTGTTCTTTTCATTAGGTCAATAGCTTGTGTACCTGTAGGGAGTGATGTAAGTCCATCATCCACATAGAAATTCCGTTGAACAAACTCTTTAACGTCAACTCCAAAGACCTTTTCACTGTTTTGCGCCGTTCTCCTCAGTCCATAAGACGCAAATGCAGGAGATGGACTATTACCAAAGACGTGTACACACATTCTATACTCAACCAGATCTTCGTCCAGATTATTGTTATGATACCAAAAGAATCTTAGAAAATTTCTATGATCCTCTCTGACTAAGAAGCAATGAAACATCTGTTGAATATCAGCTGTGATAGCAATTGGTTCCTTCCGAAAACGAAGAAGAATACCCAAAAGGTTGTTAGTCATATCCGGCCCTGACAGTAAAACATTGTTCAATGAAACACCGTCGTATTTGGCAGAGGAGTCAAATACGCCTCTTATCTGATCCGGTTTCTTCGGATGATAGACACCGAAGATAGGTAAGTACCAGCACTCCTCGTTGTCTTTTAAAGGTGGTGCTAACTCCGCATGTCCACTATCAAAGATTCTTTGCATGAAAGTCACAAAATGTTGTTTTTTGACCGGATCTTTACGAAGACTAATGTCTAATGTCTTAGCCCATTTAATGGCTTGTGGTCTATTGTTCGGTAGTCTTTGTCTTGGTGTACGGAAAGGAAGGGGCGCAACCCAGTTTCCCTGTGGGTCTTTGTAGAACCCGTCGTCCATTATCCTAAGAAATTCTTTGTCCTCTATTGACATCCCAACTTTATCATCATTTCTTGTTCTCTTGAAAACAGAGGCACCAAGGTCACCTTCTGCATCCGCGAATGATGAAAAATACGATTTTATATTGTCGTCTGTGCATACATTCCTGGTGTGGTTTTCCTTTACCTTGAAACCATTAGGGCATGGTCTGAAGATAGACGTACGTCCTTTTCCTAACAGGTACGTTTTATTGACATTAACGAAATCGGGTTTATGTACTTTACCAAGACAAGCTTCTCCTATTATTACCCATCCGAGGCTAAGTCTCTAGGCATAGGGAGAGTTCCGTGGACCGATGCGCTGTTCATGAACGTGATGTGCTTCAGTCAAGTCTCTACCAATCAGTAGTAGTATAGACGAGTCACCATCTAATGGTTGGATGTGTCTTGCAATATCATTGAGATGAGGGTGGTGTTCCGCTACTTCTGGAGTGGGAATTTCTTCTCTAATGTCTGGTATCTGGTTACATTCAATTAACGTCGGAAGTTCCAACCTTGCACTTCCATCTAGTGCCTCTACAATGTATCCACTTGCTCTTCTACCATAAGTCACTACACAACCGGTGCACGAAGAAAGCGTGTATTCCACCTGTTCATCTTGTATGTCAAAAAGATTAAAAAAGTCTGACTTGGCTAATGACCTGTTGCTTTGATCATCAAGGATAGCATACATCTTTGTGGCTTTTGATGGATGGCCATCTGGATATACTCTCACAAGGACAGTTTTAGCACAAGATTTACCAATAAACCTTTCGCCACAAATCTGTGTACACTTAGATGTTACTCGTAAGGGTGAGGAATCTGAAACATCCTTCTTCTCCCTGCCATGACCTATTACGGGTGGTTGAGATATAAGCTTCTCTGCTACAGCAGCGGTGACATGCAAAGCTGTGGGATGACGATCACTGCCACAGTCCGTGCACTGTATTACTTCTTTGCATGCACGTATCATATGCCTTGTTGATTCACAACATCTAAAACATATGCCGTACTCTTTTAGAAGTTTCTTACGTTCTTCTAAAGGTTTGACTTTGAAACCTCTGCACTTGTTCAGAGAGTGGTTTGTTTTGTGTAATGGACATCGTTTGTCTGGTTCAACATCATTCACATCTGAATGTCGCGATACCTGTGTTTTCTTTGTCGAGATAATAGGTCTATTACTGGTGTTCCTAAGAGGGGTAGTCTCCTTCTTAGCAGGTGTGTTGGTGTTGGCCTCATATGTGAATCCAGGGTCATTCTTCACTTTGCTAATCTCACGGATAAATTCAGCAAAGAAGGAAAACGGTGGGAAAGAAACGTCATGGTGTTTCTTGTAATTCACTGCTTGTGTAGTTCACTTTTCTTGTATACCATAAGGAAGTTTGTTCACTATGGGAAGTACACCAGAAGACGAGTCATAATAGCTCAAAAGTGACTGGTATTTTTTATCTTCCTTGGCAGACTCTATTTCAGAAAGAATATCTGATAGCTCATAGAGTTTCTTATTGTCCTTATTAGTCAGCTTCGGAAAGTTAGCTAATTTAGTTTTTAAGGCCGCCTCAACCATTTCTGGACAACCATACCTCTCATCCAGATGCTCCCAGATTCTTTGTAGTCCTCTAGAAGGGTTGTTCACGTTTGATGCTCTAATGTTAAGTGCATGTTTTGAGGATTCAGGGCCTAACCATTTTACTAATAAGTCTATTTCTTCATTAGTGGTAACCTGTAATTCTCTCATAACACTGAGAAAACAAGCTTTCCAAATGGCATAAAATTCTGGTCGATCATTGTAGTTTGAAAGACGTGAAAGGAGCAAATCTTTCTTCAGAAGAAAACGAGTCAGTTCCATACTGATAGAGTGACTACTACATTCCTGTGGTTGAAATGCTGCTGGAGTATAATCGACTTGTCCAATATTGGGGTGGTAGGTAGGTGCATCAGCATTCAACATAGTGGGTCGAAATGTAGGTAAAGAAGCGTTCTTATGCATCCCTGATTCGTGTAGTTGGTCCAAGTCTAAGCTTACACTAGATACACATCCTTGATCATAACGGTTGACACGGCGACAGGTCTGAATCACAGGCTGCGGTGTCGGTACGAAATTCGGGTACACAAGTGGTGCAGGTATGAAACCGACACTGTGGTGTACGCCTTGTTTAACATCACACTTGATGTTCGTATTGTCCTCATCGAAGTCAGGCGCGACATTATTATTTTCTGGCAGTTCTGTTTGTTGATTAACATAGTGTTTAACACGTTCCATGGTGTCCAGAGAACGAGATATATCAAATTCACTTAGATTGGAGTCACCACGGTCCTCACCAACTGACTGTAAAGCCTCTACTTCAGCTTCAGCTGCTGCAGCTTCCTTCTGATGTGCTAGAAGCTCCAGGTCAGCCTCCAGTTCTGCTTTCTTATGTACAGCTTTCGCTTTAAACAACTTTTCTTGTTCGTCAAGAAGTGCTTGTTGTTTACGTATCCCTGCTTCTTTCTCAGCGAATTCCACTCGTGCACGTGCGGCGTCAGCTTTTGCACGTTTTCTAGCAAGCACGGAACTGACGTTGGAACAGCCACAGTAGTTCTTTAGAATTGTCTCCCTTTTTTTAACTCTTCTTCATAAATATCAGTTTCCTATTTTTCGTTTGTAATACGTCCAGGCAGGAATGTGAACGTGCCTTCACAGCTTTTTTCGTTGAATCTGAAGCCCACCACAGTCTTTTTACTATACTGCCTTTCCCCTGGAGGAATTACAGTTAGCATAACCCCGAGTTCTCCAGCATCCAAGACACAAGACAACACAATGTGTTTAAATACTGTTTTTATTCATAGGCGAGAACTCTCTTGTAATTAGGTGAGGTAAAAAGCTGTAATAAATGGAAACACAGCCATTACAAAACATGAAATTACTACATCAACATATATTGAAAGTAAAAGCTTTCTTATGTCTTTCCATCCTTTTAAATTTACTAACGAAATAATGTCCAGTATGTGCTTCCATACTTTGAAATTCAATAAGGTACATTTCCGTTAATATTTCTACCGTAGCTTAACAAAGATTGTTACTAAGAGGGTTTAAATGATGACACAGAAGGAATGTTTATGAGATGAATCTCACACAAATAAAGAGTATCATATGCACTCGCAAACCACGTGGCATTGCGTATAGTTATCTATCCCTATGTCGTAACTTATTGTCATTTTCAATTAACATCCATATCCGAAATTAAATATACGAGGCATTAACAATAATTCATAAATTTACTCACACTGTGGTGGGCTTCAGATTCAACGAAAAGAGCTGTGAAGGCACGTTCACATTCCTGCCTGGACGTATTACAAACGAAAAATAGGAAACTGATATTTATGAAGAGTTAAAAAAGGGAGACAAATCTAAAGAACTACTGTGGCTGTTCCAACGGTAACAGCACATATCCCCATGATATGTATCTTTATGCTGATGTAAAGTTTACAGAGGTTTACTCATTCATGTAGTGGGTCTATGAGGCTTCTGTCTTTAGGACATTTGTGACCAAAAATTCAAAATTTATATGCTTTAAAGTGTATGTTTCTCAAGATTATATCCTTAATTATTTCATCTTCACAGATTTTATGCAGTTGGTTTTTAGATTAGAAGTAACAAATTATTTTTTTTTCTATCTTTGATTGCAGGAAGGAAAAGGATCAGAAAGCACAGACCAAGAGTTAGCTCTTGTTGAATACACCCACAAATTTTTGTATCTGGCCATTTTTTCAGATGAAAACACTTTATATTTTGTAAAGAACCAATAGCAAAAGTGCAAAAAGATATTGGCATACAGCAAAATGTCAATGAAGCTTGATAAAAAAGGGCAAACATATTATATATGCAGCTTATCTAGCATGTAAATTGTTTGGACATGTCACCAAAGATATAATTTCAATGAAAAATATTAACAAGAAGTGGCTGGAAACTAGAATAAGAAATCATTTAAAATAAATCTAACAATCTTGTCACTGTGGCACAAGACTGCAAAATTGATATTAATCATATGACAAAAGTAAATTGCTGTACGATATGTGTGATTTATTTTCCTTTTGAGACCAATTTGATTCTTTCAAGACATCACAGTTTTGAGCAAAACTTAAACTTTTTCAATCTTTAATGCTAAAATATTAAACTTATGACAATCTCTATAGGAAGTATTTTGTACTATTTTGTGAAGACAGTATATGCACACTTGTTACTGTTTGCTTCTTTACAAAGATATGATTGCGCTATTATAACCATTAGGGCTGTTCCATTTAAACATACATGGTACCCAGGGAAGGCAGTTTTTAAAAAATATATGCCATGGTACTTTGATTTCAACGAGTTCATATTAAAATTATAAGAAATTTCTAAATAGCATCTATGGGTGAGTACCCCACTTTAAAAGTGCCTTCCCTTTGTCCCATGTATGTTTTAATGGAACAGCCCTTATTATCTGGAACAAATGTTCATTATTCAGTTTAAAGTGACACACTTGTCAGGTATATATCTGTGCACTGATCATAGAAAGAAGGCTTAGCATGATCTTCAGGATGACAAACTTGATGTGGGGGTGACATCTTTCTTTGTATCCAGATATTATTCCACAATAAAATCTATAACTAGTCACATTTAACATTAGCACCTCTTGGTATAAGCAAATTTCAAATGATATGTAAATGTATTCAGGAATCACCTTAAATTTAATTAGGTATATGGTATGTTTGGCAATATAGTGATATTATCACATTCATATACATATTGACTGGGAGCACACAAAATATCAAATATGTCTTCATTTGCATCATCCCCTGAACATATTTTCCCAGTAGTCAAAACAAGCATTTTAAGCTGAAAAAGCTGCTGTTGTAATTGTTGTTTTGTTTATAAAATATACATTCTTATTGTATCTTTTCTGAAGGGTAAATCAATTGTATCTCAAAGTTAAATGAGAACTATGTCATTATTTTTGTCCATCTTGATTAATCTTATCAATAAAAGTGGACTTATTTTTGTGACCTCTTCATATGTGTATCGTTTAACTACTGTGTTTGTGTTCTTTGAAAGCTAAAAGGAACATCATTGAAAGTTTCCACTGAATAGTTCAGTGTAAATCTAACTTTTTAAGCTCTATCATTAGGTAATGAAAGTTTCAAAGTTGCTGCAATATTAACAGTGTGCCTTTTTGACATGGACTCCCATTTTGATTAAAATGTGTCAGAAAATAATCATTGTGCTTTGATCTGGGATAGAAATTTTCCCCTTGGGATTACAGATCTGCATCAAACACTCAGCACAACCTTGTGTACCACTTTAAATTCTGAGCCAAGGATGGAATTTTCATAATTTACACATAGGCATATGATGGATTCTATTATTACTACCATGGGCAGTCTCCACTTGGGAGGGTAGTACATTTAATAATCAGTAGAGTAATAGAATAATATAATAAGCATTTACAACTAATATTAAACACAAAGTTCAAGTCATATAGGAATAACAACACATCATTTTTTATATTCTGGAGGCAGTGTGAGGCATAGATCTAGTAATCTTACATTAGATATTTTAAACAACCAAATGAATGGTATACTATTACCATGGAAATAGGGTAATGTTGCTATTTGTGCTTTGGAATTAACGATGTAGTATTTTTACTACACCAGTTTTGAAAATCAAATAAGTTAGTGTTACACTGTTAAATGGAAATAGGGTAATACAACTAAATGAACAATGTAGTATTATCTCTACATCAAGTTTTGGAAATAAAGACAATCAGTTTTACAATGTGACCTAGAAATAAAGTAATCTTACTACACAAATTTGGTGATTGACAATGTAGCATGTTACTACATCGTATTTTGGAGATCACAGACTCTGCTTTACAATGTCACATGTAAATAGGGTAATATTACTAGATGGGTTTGATGGAGAGTTATGTAGTATTGTTACTACATCAGGCTTTGGGATCACAGAATCAGTGCCTAGAAATAGGGTAATATTACTACATGGGTTTGGGGGAAGGCTGTGTAGTATTGTTACTACATCAGGCTTGGAAATCACAAAACCAGTGCCCTAGAAATAGGGTATTGTTACTACATGGGTTTGGTGGAAGGCTATGTAGTACATGTATTGTTACTACATCAGGTTTGGAAATCGCAAAACCAGTGCCCTAGAAATAGGGTATTGTGGAGAGCTATGTAGTATTGTTACTACATCAGGCTTTGGAGATCACAAAATCGGTGCCCTAGAAATAGGGTATTGTTACTACATGTGTTTGGTGGAGAGCCATGTAGTATTGTTACTACATCAGGCTTTGGAGATCACAAAGTCAGTGCCCTAGAAATAGGGTATTGTTACTACATGGGCTTAAGGTGGAGAGCCATGTAGTATTGCCACTATATCAGAATTTGAAGAAAACAAATCAATGCCTAGAAATAGGGTATTGTTACTACATGGGTTTGGTGGAAGGCTATGTAGTATTGTTGCTACATCAGGTTTTATAAATCACAAAATCAGTGGTGGGAAATATGGTATTGTTAATGCATATGTTTGGGAATTAACCATGTAGTATTGTTACTAGTATGTTCACTAGTACAACATGATTCACTTTACAACTTCTTGTGCTTCTTCTTATTAAACTTGATATTGTGTGTACATGGTTTAAAATTCCTTTAAAAAGGACAAGCAAGCAATTCCTTTTTTATTCTGACAGCCATTCTAGTTACTTTTTAGAAGTTTTCTCCATTCTGAAAATGGTTCTCTCCCATCTGACCTGATTTTATGTGAAGTCTCTAAAATGGTTGGTTAGCAAGCTTATATTTATTATAATTATATTCTAACAGAAGTTACAATAATAGATAAAAGTACTTGTATAAAATATGAATGTAAATACTGTCTTTAGATAGATATTTCTTTGATCTTGTGCTTCAATGTGTCAATTCATATTCTCCTCTTTATTATCAATGTCATGAAGAGGCTCTCCTCTCTTGCCATAGGCAATCTCTGCATATTGAGTGCGGTCCTCTATGCCTTGGATGTTCAACTTTCCATGCTTTGTTGTAGGAGGATTTAGCATTATGTCAGCATACACTAAGCCATCTTTCTTTACCTTAATAATAATAAAAAAACAATCATCAATCTAAACATAAAATGTTGATTGGTGGTTTCTGCCTGTCTCTATAATATCAATGAAATGTTGCTCAAATCTGAATCTATAATGGACATATAATTGGGATACTACATTGTATGTGTCTTTCAGATTAACATTTAATGAAACAAAAATGTTTTTTTTTTTTTATCATTTGTATTCTATATGTAAATAAATGGACCAGAATGTACATTGCAATGGTACTAAGAATAATGAATTATCATGTCTTTAATCATATCACTTTCCATGTATTGTTCTATTTAATGGGATCTTCATAGCAAACAATGTATGGTATCCTTCTTCTTTCATATTATTTGTAGGGGATCCCCACCCTTACTGTTCTTGAACAAAAGGATAAACATCACTTGCATAGGACTCTAGTCTGATATCCAACAAAAGTGCATTTGTCCCCATAAGGGATCAAGGAAAGCCTACCTTTTCAAGCAGCCCTCACATTTGTTATTTACACTGATCAATGCTAAAGGAAATTCTCTGTACAGCATGAGACAATTTTACCTGTACACATATAAAGCAACACTTTTGTACAGTGATATACATTGTGAGTTTAGAGAAAATATCAGTTGGTGGTTGATTTTGTTCAGAGCTACGTTATGATGTTGGCAGCTGTGCTTGTTTCATATCTGCTGACCTGTCTGACATTGTTGGGTGGTGAGACACATGGAATGTTTTAAGGTTTCAATGATAGTCAATGCATATGACCTATGAAATGCAATGCCATATAACTGAGATTATTACAGTGCTCGAAAATTATGGTAGTCCAAAGTCTGGGACTATTTTTTGACAGGTCATATGTAAGCAGTTCTCACCCATCAGACCATTAATATTTATTATTTATTACTGTAAATTCAAGAAAGACAGTTTTTTCATCTTTAAAACATCTGAACAGAGTCATAAAAGTGTACATTGAAGTCAATCAATAGTAAGAGAACGGTGTTGTAAATATTACTAGAAATCAATAAAGTTCACATACAGCATGCTGATCACCAATCTAAGTACGAGCTTTATCAATCAAACATTTGTCTTTTCTTATCCATAGCTAAAACTAAGCACCAATAGTATGAGATTATTGTATGTTCTAGACCCTATGAGTTTATTTAAGCATGGATTTACTAGCAGATAGCAAGAATCATCTAGAAGAAATTTGTCTGCTGCAAGATGTTGCACTGCTGAGTTTTACATTTTTTAGGTCAAACAAGGACAGAACTTATAATAAAAACAAATGTATTCAGACTTTCTTGGGAAGAAAAAGGTCAATGGTTGAATGTCATGACATGTGGTTGCTTATGTTCTGTTTAGCATATCTGAGACAGCCAATCATCCAAGTGCTTTATTATAAGGCACTTCCAGCATAATAACTGATCCATTGACAGCACACAAAACAAGAAAAAAGCACCAGACACATTATTGGCAGTAAATAAAATATACCCCTGCTAAGTGTGCCTGACCTTTGACAATGACTGAGGACAGAGCTTTGGCCTATTTGACTATTGTCTTGGCTGAGTATTGTCTACCTAACTTTGTTATTTAATTTAAATAAGTTTACTTGAATTTAAGTTCAAAGCCTTGCTTCTTTACGAAATAGTCAATATTTCCATTGAAAATGAAGATGACCCACATCTTTGGCATTCTAATGTATTTTAGGTCAAGTGAAATTATTATACAGAATGAGGAAAATAATTATTGATTCAACTTTAAAGTTCATTCTGTAGAGTCAATTACTTTTGTGCTTTATATAATTTGAGAGCAAAAATTTATTTAAAAGGGGCGCCGAGTGGTCTAAAGTGCTCAACGTTACAGATCACTGCCATCTCACCTCTGTCTGCATGGGTTCAAGTCTCAGGTTCGGCCAATGTGGGTATGTGAGAAAGCTTGCCAGTAGCTTCTCGTGGGTCGGTGGTTCTTTCTGGGGTTTTCCTGGGTCCTTCCTCCACCATTAATACTGGCCACCATGTATAGCCTATCTTATGCTGAAAAATGGTGTTAAACCCTACAACAACAACAACAACAACATTTATTTAAATTATTTTTTGGAATTACAAAAGTGATCATTGACCTTTTCGACTAAAACACTACTTTGGGATTATTGTGAATTTTAAACTGCAAAATCTATTTTGTTTTCATGTCTGATTAATTTACCATTCTTATCCTCAAAATGTTGGTACTGTTATGAGTCTATGCTCTTAAAATAAGTAACAGAAAAGAGTGAAGAGATCAAGCTTTGTAAAATTTAACAAATAATTTATTTCCCTAGAATACAAAGTGAAAAATGAGAAAAAGAACTTATGGTATTGCAAATTAAATCCCAAAATAATCCAAGAATTAAAGACATAAGTCCTAGTAATAAAACATCCTGAATAAGACTCAATTCAAGGCCCAAAGAAACTTTAAGGCGATGATATGTCTGTTACGGTCAATGAAGTGCTGATGTGTCAACAGTCTCTTGCTGAATCACAGAAATATTATTCCAGGTTTGAATTCAGTATGAATTCCAATGAATGTCTTTATCCGAGAATTTTATCTGGGCACTTTTTGTATTCCAGAGAAAATAATCACTTGAATTCATTAATTTGAAGAAAATAAACTTCAGCCCAAACTGGTCACAACATAATATAACTTAAAGTGCTAAATGTTAAAGCTTGAGTGGTAAGATCCTCAGTCAAAAGATAATATAGTTCTCTGCTTGACCTCAGGTCACATTAGCATTTCCTAAAAACAACCATTACCTAATGGTAAATATCCTTCTAGAATGATCTAATGAGCCTTGTTTATTTTCAGCACAATAGCCTATACAATTTACTTAGGAATCTCCAAAACCCTGATCAACATATTTACCACTTCTTGTTTACCTGAATAATAATTTGGTTAATAAGCTCATACACATAGAGTATAATGAAGCTATTATTAGTTGTTTACATAAATGAAATTAAAAAAATAAAGTCAATCAGGTCAAGCAGAAATAAACACAATTTTGGACAAGGTCAAGTCCAGCAAACAATGTTACATTACAATAACATGTAATGAAATAAAAAAATTTAAAACTAACAGACAACAAATTAAATATACATAACAGTACACCATTCCATTTCCCAAATACTGTGTTATATTTATTTTAAAGAGTGTTGCTCTCAAAAACCTCTTTATAATATCATGTTCTGAATATGTCTTTATCATTATATCATGTTCCAGATATATGTTGATCATATTAGCATGCTCTGGGCATCCTCCCTCTATCGGCATTCTAGTATTGACACCAGTAACTGCTTTTGGCATTATACTGTTGAGACATATAATACTTTCTGGTTGGAATCTTGATTTCTCACCAACCACCACCCTAGCATTATAACCTCAACTGAAACTTCAGTAAACCTGACTGTAAGGTTCTTTTGCAAGACCAGTGTCACACCTTTGATATCTCTGGCAATACCATCACCAAAAAGGATAAATGATATGGGAGTATTTATATTGTAAAGATTAGAACAGTTTGCTTTAAGTGTGAAGGTACCTCCCTCTAAGAGATAAATAAGAGTAACATCATCAAAAATCAAACTTTTGCCTCAAAATTAGTGGTAATGTTTTACTTTAGTAACTCTTTTAATTTGACTTTAGGCATAATACCTGCAGTGCATTAAGGTGCTATATATAAAAAAAAATGAACTCTTTTGACTACCAGTACATAAGTCCAAATTTGTTGACTGACAAGCTGGAGGCCAAGCTCAACAGTTTTCTAGGATCTTGTATTTCTGTACATGTTACGAGAAATGCATGCCACATTTATTAACTCGACCTGATATTTCAAAATGGAATTTCCTTTTGGAAAGCTTTCACTTTGAGCCACTGCCACATGCTATCATCATTGATTGTACAAAGACCATTGTTATCTTAACCTAAACATAAAAACAATGCTCCATTTATTTTTCCATTTAACAAAATTTCCTAAAACAGACTACTTTGATCAACTATTGCAGGGTAATATAAATGTCACTAGACCACCCTTCATGTTCAACTTCTATATATAATTCTGATAGACTTTCACTACTAAAGCCATTGATTGTTTGGGTATTAGCCATATCTGGATGCATTTCATGCCACCCAATTTAAGTTTGATCTTGAAGTATATTGCTGAAATGAAAGACTCATCTCAAATTTATTTTGTATTGTCTAATTTACTAGGTCTGAAACAATTCATTGATATTATCTATACATTTTCTGTACTGGTACAAATATTGATACAAGAGATGGAGAATAAATACAAAATGATACTTAATTATTTTAATCTTTGGCAGTCATGAATAATTATTAGTCATTTGCTCTGATATTCTTAAACTGAGAATTCATCTGAGACAGCTGTTGCAGGAACAGGCATTGAATTTTTTTAGTGAAAAATGAAAAAGACTACAAATTAACACAATGAGACACTCACAATAAGTGCACTCCCTCCCCCACTAGTTCCATGGTAACTATCTTATCCCAACAGCATGTTCAGCATACTGAAGACATTCCAAATGTGTTCTACATGTATAAGGATTTAGTACTTGAATCATCATTTATGTATGTGCATGTTTCTCTGTTGATTTAAATCTTGTCTGCTTTGGTCAAATTTGGAAGCTACACTACCAGAGTGCCATGAAGTGAAATATTTTACATTGAATTCTCATTGGTGGTTATTGTTTGCTTGTTGCAACAGAGGAAAAGTGGTCATTAATTGATCTAGAAATTAAACAGAGATGTTGCCATGAACACGCCTGTGCTAATGGCACAAAATTTGTACAAATTCGCACACTTGGATAGCTGCAATGTGAGAGAGTTCCTTCTAATTAAATGAAAGTCATTCATGTGAAAATGCACAGATGCAGTGTACAACTTTTATTTAATCATTTACCCTTAAAGTGCTGTTCGCAGCATAATTCATGCCAGTAGAAGTATCATAGCGCTTGTCGCAAAATTGTTTTTTAGCTAGGTAACTATTTATATATCAGGGTTCTTCAGCTTGACAAGAATAGTTATAAAACTATATTTGCTTGGCACATTGTGCCCTGGAACAAGAATTATGTCGTAGTTTGAACATTTCATCAAAGAATTTTTACAAATGTGTCTTTAAAATATGGGCTAAATAGGAATCCCCAAATGGCTGATTCCCAGTGTGGTTCATCTTCAGATAATTTGGTTCAGTAAATGCTAGCTGATGATAGTGATGATGACAATAATTTTTAAAGACAATACTTTTTTAAGTTATGAAGTATATGAGATTATTGGAGCTGGGAAAGTGTTAATGTAGATATCAGTGAGTGATTTTTAACCTGATTATGGTCCTAAATTCGAGTCTTTTCATTTCTTTCCTCAAACAATACAGCCCTGCAGGATTATGTGCTACGAAACTATCTCTATCAGGGTTAAGATAAAATGAATAAATAAAAATGACAAAATTAAATTAAGAAGTAAAGACAATTACCTGATCAAAATACCTCTGTCTGAACAAACAGATTATGGCACTGATGGACATAAAGCCCTAATACAGCATTATGGAACTGATAAGAAATCTGTCATACTATTGAGTAAAGCACCGATTCAACAAAGTGTAACCTTGTCGGAGCTTATGTTAGTGAAATATCTTATTTTGGAGCAGAGGTATTTAAAAGATAATACATGTGAGCTCTGGAAAATTGAACACCATCCCCATATTCAAGCTGACTAATCTAGGTATGTGCATGTCCCTTCTGACAGCACACTGAAAGAAGGGCTCTAAGCAAAGAACAATATTCAAACACAGTTAACAAACATATCAAGCTCAGAAACAACAGATTAATGCTTATACAACTGGAGGCAGGGGTCAAATGATTCATTGATATATCGATGCATCAATACTCTTGCATTACTGATACACATATTAATACAAGAGATGAAGAATCAATACAAATTGATACTTACCCTAGACAAGTTACTATAATATTCAGATGGCATGAAAAATTATTAGTCATTTACCTTTTAATTCTTTAAAATAAGAATTCATTTGAGACAGATGTAGCAGGAACAGGCACTATTTTTGTCAGTAACAAAGAAAAACTTTGTAACCAGATACAGTTGTAGACTGCTGTTCACTCATTGGTGTGATGAACTACAAGGTAATGCACATAAAATTATAGAATCAGTAAAACTATGGGAATGTATAAAACAATTCATTCATGCTTTACATACCATTTGGACATTTGATGACGTGGCCGCTGGATCTTCATATAGTTTCTCACCCGATGTCCCTGTTTTTACATTCTTTGAATTTTCATACTCTTTTTCTCGACAGATGTTTTGCAGTGCCAGTTCAGCATTTTCATAAATGTCTCCTAAAATGAGATACACAATTTTTCAAAGTAGACATCTTAGAGATTTCTTTTCGAAACATTGTTTCTTTTAACTTCATGAAGTAATATATAAGGTTAAAAATAAAATGCTGATGCCCTACTGACCAAAAATAACTGAAATTTAAAATCTATTTCTTTAATTTAACTGCCGTTTTGAAACCATCTGATATTTTCACAGATAACAAAATAGCTGATGTGGTGGCCATACTGGATATCAGGTTGGTATTATTTTCATTTGGGACAACAAAATATCTGTACTGCCATAGTTGCACATGGGTAGTCTGTGTTGTGAGTGCATTTTTCCTTCAGTCCATGCCATATTCAGGTGATTAGCATTATCTCCTTTGTTATCTAGTCAATGGAAAATGCACTAAACTAAGTATGCTTTATACAAGTGTTCATTCAGCCTTTTGCCCACCATGGTGTATGATTACTATATTTCTTTGTTAAATGTGGCTTTGTAGAACTTATGGTTGGTTTCACATTCAAAGTTAAGCCTAATTTGTACATGGGTCATGTTAAAATTTTCCTTTGGTATAAGACTCGTACCAAAACCATTTCATACCCTAATCATTGTTTTCAACCATCATGATTTCTTATTCATTCTGAGATATTAAATTTTTTCGGACAGTTTAACAATGTTAAATTCCATCTCTAACAAAAGTAATTTTGAGAACAGAACTACCATTTATGATGGTTATTGTTTTTCTTCTACTTTTACCATGCTTCATTATCGGAAATAAACATCTAACACTACTTCGACTTGGGTTAACTGTGTTCATCCTCCATGAGGTAGAATAATATCATAAGAGGCATTCTAGTAGAAATAATATGTTGATCTGACTTTCTGTTTTGTAGGAGTAATCATAAGATTTTAAATATGGCTGCTATGGTCATCATATTTGATATCAGATTGCCACCATTACCATACTGGTCCAACTGAACAACATAAAAAAAATCATTCAGTGAAAACACAATATCAATATCACATGCTATTTAGGAAATGTAGCAATACCAAGATGTTAAAGACTGCCATTGTGACAGTTCTGTTGGACATTACATTAGTTCAATTTTTCATTTAATACCAACAGGACAACAAAGGAATCATTTCATTGAGAACCCTATGCTGATGCGACTATTTTATATAGGAGTAGTGATAAGATTTTTGGATGACGGTACCTATGATGGCTATATTGCATATCTGAATAGCACAATTTTTATTTAGAACCAATTAGATGTAATAAGAAGCCATTAAACAAAATAAATAATGTTAATTTGACCATCCATTTAGGAGAAGTAGAGATAATGATATTTTCAAGATAGCTACTGAGGTGGCCATATGAGTTGTAAAACAGTACCATTTTCATTTAAGACCAACTAGACATCATAGGATGACTTCTGATAAAAATCAGTGGCAACATTACTTTCTGTTCAGGACTAGTGAAAATCAGATTATGTGGCAGCCAAACTGGACATTTGATAAGAGCTATTTTGATTACTGATCAAGTATACATCATGAGATGCCTTTTAGTGAGAACCACATGTTGATATGACCATCTATTGAGGGGAATAACAAGATCTTAAATATGGGTGCTGTTGCCACCATGTTAATTATCAGGCTGGCGCCATTTTCATTAAGATCAATTTAGACATCCTAAAAGCTCTTTGGTGAACATCCCAAGTCACTATGGCATTCCATTTATAAGAGATAGTGACACAAATTCTGTTTTCGGATGGGCCTATACTGGATCATATCTTTCTGGTTCATTCTTTGTTTAATTGATATATATATATATATATATATATAACAGTAGCTACCCTCTTAAAGAAAAAGAAAGATTTATGCAAATAAAACATTTATTATCATATTAGTCAAAGAGACATAAATTAAATACTGCATTGGAATATAAATGATACATGTTGTTATATATATTTCATTTAATTGTTTGTTAGCTTTTTCTCCATGATTAGGTGTTATGCATAAATATATTTAGTACTTCACCATGTCCAAAATCAGGTTTATTGTGTACCTGACCAGTAACATTTAATCTGCCAACAACATAATACATAGTTAATATTTCTCTATGAGTGTGACTGAAATATTAAAATCATTATCAATTCAGGTAAACATGATTATGGGTCTAGGACATTGGTATTACCCAAAGGAAATACCTGGCCTACCTGCCAATTCCCTTGTTCTATACTCTAATTTTAGTAATAGACATTCTCCTGCTTCTAATCTTGTGTCTTTTTTTAAATCTTGTTTTTTTTTGAGGAATTAAACATTCCCTATTTTAACATCTTGAAGTAGAATCAGTCTGATTTGTGTTCTGCTTTTTCTTTTGGGTTGAATTATTTATTCAAGATAGTATTCACTAGAAATACAAAGTGATCGCCAGTAATGTTCTTGGTCTGGAACATAAATTTGGAATTATAGTGAATTCAGACAAGAACATTTTTGGATTACATAATTGTGATACATCAAAAGACTGTTATAAGATCATCATAATTCAGACCACTAGCACATTAGCATATTCAAGACTACAGGCACATAATTCAGTATTGGAACTTATTTGAAATAACAATGGAATTCAGTTGGGCTTCATACATTTTGGACTTGTAATTAAACTTTTAGGGCATTTTTGGATTAATTCATAATACTGTAAGTTCATTTTAAATTTTCACTTGTATTATGGGAAATAAATTATTTGTTGAATGTTACAAAACTTGTTGATTTTCCTTATTGTTACTTAGTAAAAGGCTATAGAGTTTTTGAAATTTAAATTCAATCTGTATCAGAATTAAACAAAACCCAGTCTGATTTTATTATGGAGAATTATGAAACATTCATGACGAAAGGTTCTATATAAATTATTAGTGATTCTGGGAATCCTATCCCTATACAAATTTTAAGGGACACAGGGGCTTATCAGTCTTTTATTATTAGGTACTTTGCCTTAGAAGTCTTCTTCTAATGAGAGTGTTCTTATTCAGGGAGTAGAGTGCGGCTTTGTTAATGTTCCTCTCCATGGTGTAAATTTGTCATCAGACTTAGTCTCAGGACCCGTGACAGTTGGAAGTGATATCTTTACCCATAGAGGTTATACGTTTATTACTAGGCAATGACCTAGCTGCAGACAAGATTGTGGTTAATCCTTGAGTAACTGACATGTCTTGTTTGGATCAGAAAGTCAATACTATTGAAAATAAATGCCTGATTATACCCAGCTTGTGCAGTTACTAGAGCTATAGCAATGAAAGCTCTTGGGAATGATGTTGATCAGGAAATTATTCCTATAGCTTATACACATATCTGTCAGGCTTTTGATAAATCACTTTTGCTCCTGGTATGAAAGGGTATTGATCATATTGATACTCTTTATTCTAGTCAGGATGAACAGGAGCAAGATACTGAGATCTCCTGTTTGTTTCAGAGAAATATTAGTGAAACAAAATTGACAGAAGTATTATTTTGTTAAAATTGGGGCACTTATGAGAAAATGGTGACCACCTGAGGAACCCGCTGGTGAAGAGTGGTCTGTGAGTTATCAAATTGTTGTTCTGAAGGCAGGAAATTCTATGTATATCAAATGAAACTTCTTTTAGGGTTTAGAAAGACTATCACAAAATACTGAATCATTTTTAATGGCAGAAAATTAAAACCTTTTATAAATACTGTAGATCTTGTCATACTTGTCAAATGGAAGGAAAACTCAATCAGAAAATCCATATGGCTAATCTGCAACATACTTTGATCATGTTGTAGATTATTTAGGCAATTCCGTTGAAGAATTCTAAAACCTAAATTAGAGTAAAATCTGATAAAATATATTTAATTTGGCTTTCCCACATTTGTTTAATTTGCTCATGGATCAAAATGTAAGTCTGGAAGTTTCCAGAAAGTTATGCATGATTTAGACTGCCACCAATGTAAATCTTCTGCCCTATCACCAAGGGGCTTTAGAAAGATTTCATCAAACATTGAAAAATATGTTTTGCTCATATTATTTGATACTGGAAAAGATTGTGACAAATATCTTCACTAACTTTGTTTGCTGTTGTGGAAAATCAGTTCAAGAACCTTTAGGATTTAGTCCCTTTCAGCTAGTTTTTGGATATACTGTCAGTGAGCAGTTCAAAGTGCAGTTTTTGCCTTATTCGCTACCCTACTGGTCCACAGACACACCCATCTTTGCCTCTAACCCCCATGACAAATTATCCCTCATGCAACCCACTGATGTTTTATCAAATTAATTTTTTCAGGCAAAAGGTGTGACACGAGTGAGCCAGTCATGGGGGCTTAGAGTCCATGTCCTCCAAGGGCTATCAAATAAGGTCCAACTGCCCCACCTTCATACAAATCCAATCTGGACTGATTGTGGAAACAAAAATGCTGCACAGAGAGACAGACAGAATGAGTGATGATATAGTCAGACAGGCAAGACTATGGTAGCAATCAAGAAATACACGATGTGTATAGATTATTTTCTTAACTGACATTCATGGTCTGTAACTGTGCAACTGTGCTATTTCCTATTTGTGCTCAGAATATCTCTGGTCTTCTATTTCCATCAGCAGGGGATCCGAGTGGCCAAGTGGTCTAATGCACTCACCATTCTGGATCACTGCCATTTCACCTCTGTCTGTGTGGGTTTGAGTCTCAGACTCAGTTAATGTGGGTAAGTGAGAAAGCTTGCCAATAGCTTCTCATGGGTCGGTGATTCTTCCCAGGGTTTTCCAAGGTTCTTCCTCCACAGTTATACTGGTCACATGTATAGCCTATTTTGTGCTGAAAAATGGTGTTAAACCCTATTACAACAACAGCAACAATGTATTTCCACCCGCATAGTTTATCATTGATTGCAACCGATTACGCCAGCACCTTTCACATTTAATGATCATTTTTGCCCAACAAGAGTTACCTGAACAAGTGCGTCCTTGTTGAATAACAGTTGAGACCATTCTTTTCTCAGTTGAGTTTATGTTAGTTTAAAACATTGGATGGTGAATGCTACTTCAAAATTGTAAAAAAAATCCCAGAGTACGCTTGCATCTGCTGCTGCAGTTAAAGTTTCAGTGTGTTCATGCGCAAGTGCGATGATTCTAGGGTGACCTTGAGTTAGTTGTGGTACTGTTAGGAGCCTATGCTCTTAAAATAATTAGCAGAAAAAAGTAAAAAGCAACAAGCTTTGTAAAATTCAACAAATACTTTATTTCCTTAGAATACAAAGTGAAAATGAGAAAAAAGAACCTATGGTATTAAGTATTAAATCCCAAAATAATCCTATAATTACAAGCACAAGTCCTAATAATAAAAGTTCTGAATAAACATTAGTGGAAATCCAAATTATATCCAACACTGAAGGTGTTGATGTGCCTGTGGTGGCCTGTGTCATGTTGTTGTACCAACAGTCTTTTGTTGAAAGACAATAATATAATTCCAGGTTCATTATAAATCTCAGTGAATGTCGCTGTCCATTAATATTATTTTCATGTGTAATCTGTATTTTCAAAGTATTCACTTGAATTGAATAATTTGGAGAAATAAATTCCAGCCCAAATGAACTGTTCGATACAACAATAATACAAATTGATCCTGGTAGATCTTAAAGTATGAAAGAATAATTTTTTCAGTGACAGGATTATATAGTCCTCTACTTAACCTCTGTCTCAATTATCATTTTCTAACAAAAAGCTATTACCTAATGGACAAAACCTTCTAGAAACTTCTTAATGTTTACAGAACAAAATGTTAGTTACAATTAGATATTCTGTTACTTAAATTATAATATATAACCTGGACTATGGTGGGTATGACCGAGGAATCCCAATAAAGTAGTTTCCGTGATCACCGTTGGATGTTGTGATCGCGCATGTGTTTATTTAGATCAATGTGTGCAAGATCAATCCAAGGAAATCCACCCACTAGCAATGGTTACATCATGGCCCATTCCTGAAAATTATTGGCATTTATACATATGATATAACTACCTGGGTCAGCATGGTTATACCTGGACACTTTGTGGTTTGGTGGCACGAGTATATCTATGACTAGTCCTGTAACGAAGTGATCCCTTGATAAACCAATGCTGCTAAATGTCAGTGAGCTATTCCAGCTCAATTTAGTCTTGGCCACAAGGTAATTCCCAGACCATACCAAGTGACGAAAAGTAATAGGTAGGGTCAAGCTTGTACACATGCATGGAGGTGTCACAAAATGTCTCAAACAAATCCTTGCGCATTTACAAATAGTGATAGTCGCTGAGGTTTTTGCACTCGAATGCAGACCAAACTTTCCTTACATGTTGGTTATTGGTGGTAGAAATAACTTCGCTTAACAGTTATTAATAAAATACTTCAATCAATGGCAGCTGAGTTTCGACAAATCTGCTCCAATCGTTCATGTGCTTGTATGGATACACACCTTTCCTTTTGATCAGGTTTGTGTTGGCGCAACTACACCATCATATTGCTTGCTAACTCCTTCAGGGATGAATTCATTAACTGATCGAATCAATGAAATGCCATCATCCCAGCTGAAACGTCAGATACTTTTTCTGGGGATCACGCTAATTGGTGGGTCAGAAGCCTACTGCTTCCATGATCAAGTGGCCATTGTACCCATGGAAGATATGATGCACCACAGGAATCTTGTATGTGCCAGTCAGTGAAAGTTTTTTTGCATATCCAGCCTTGAGTGACTGTGGAAAACTCATGAATATTATCACATGTCATAATAATGCATGCTAGTGAATCGAGCTGCTGACGAATCCATTTTGCTGTGAATTAGACTGATCAGAGAATGCCTCCAGTGTGTCTGGAGTGTTAACACACTGACCATGATAATGGACTGGTAGTTCTGATTTGCTGTCATATCGAACCACAACATAACATAACCTGCTTGGAATTTGTTCTGCAACTTGCACAGTCTACTCAATATCAGGTGCATTTGTGTCTTTGTCAGCAGAGTTATGTTTCACTGCAACATCCAGCCATTCAAAATCCACGCAGAACATTTACAGGAATTTCATATTTCACTACATGGTAGTAAATCTGAGAGTATTTTTACCAGGCTAGGGCATGACTGTGCACTGTGGTTTCTCACTCATACCCCTGCAGTAAAAGTTGTGACTGGTGAGCAGTTCTAAAGTGTTAAATATATACATGCTACATCTGCTATTTCTCACTTACTGTGTTGGTTAAGCAGCTGGTGAAGATTCTTTTTATCCATACATAGTGCGATATCGATTCTGATTGTCTCATTTAACTCCATTTAACTCTACAGCAACATATCATTTTGTCCGAGTGGGGGGGATAGTGCCAACGGATAAAAGCCTTTGTCATAAGCGAACACATTTCTCTGATTTAAAGTTGTCACAGGCCTGTGAAACTGCAAGAACTAATCCTTACTCTACTCAGTCCTTAATGAAATTATGTATGATAAAAATACGAAGGAAATGAGTTTTCAGCCTGGTGATGGAGTACTCACTTTTCTACACATACCACAAAATCCTCTGCAGGTTATACATTTGAAAAGAAAGTAAGTGACTTAAATTATATAACTAACACTTCAGGGAGGTGAAAAAGAAAAACACTTTGGCCATATAAATATGTTAAAGGATTATGTCCTGTTAATCATGCAGCCAATTTAGTTGTACCAGTTCCTCACTGTGAGGATTTAAGTGATGGAATGAAACTGGACTGAAGTGACATTGGCATAAGCAATTGTCTGAATTCAAAAATAATGACTAATCTGGACGAGAAATTTTCACACCTGCACCAACAAGAAAAAAAGAAAGAAATAAAACAGCCATTATTTGAATATGAGCACTTGTATGCAGATGCCCCAACGCAAACAAGTAAAATCTACCATGATGATGAAATTGTTTATTCCACACTTTTGACACAACATCCATGCATGATGATCCCACACAAAAAGGAATGTTTGCAAAAAGAAATTCGTTATTTGCTGGAGAATGATTTCATTGAACCAAGTAAAAGTTACTGGAGTTCGCCATGTATTCTTGTTGCAAAACCACATAATACTTTCAACTTGTGGACCAATTATAGAAAAGTGAACAGTGTGACCAAAACAGATTAATTTCCATTGTCAAGAATCTATGACACTATTGACAAAATTGGAAATGCAAAATATGTCACTAACTTAGACCTTTTGAAAGAAGTTTGGCAAATTTCACTGATCGAAAGGGCGAAGGAAATTTCTGGATTGGTAACAAGCTGGCTGACTCTCCCTTTTTGGAGCAGTTTCTGAATCTGCTGGGCTATAGAAATTTGATAGGTGGCAACCTGATTATTCTTGGAGATTTCAACTTTCACTTTGATTGTCCCGGAAACCCAAATACATCAAAACTCATAGATTCTATTAATGTTTTCAACCTCAAACAGTCAGTTAACCAACCCACCCATAAACATGGTCACATCTTAGACTGGATTCTTCACAGACCTGATGATAACATTCTACGGTCCTCCCTGGTATCCCATGACCTTGCATCAGACCACCTCTGCATTATATGCCATCTTGACATATCAGTCCCTAACCCTCCACCTTTATCTGCTACTAAGAGAAATCTCCGTATGATAAATAGAACCAAACTAATGCTGACATCCAAGCTAACCTAACAACTTGCTTACCTCCTACCGCAGAACAACTCGATAACTGCCTGCGTTCATTGCTTGACAAACATGCCCCAGCTACCAAGTGCAGAGTATCAATTCAAAAGTGTTCTCCGTGGTATAGCAGTGTTAGGGACCAGCTTCGCACTGCTGAAAGAGACCGCCGTAAAGCTGAAAGGCTTTGGCTTTCCACCAGACTCACTATTCATAAGCAAATCTATGAAGCTGCTAAGAAGAATGTCACAAATATAGTTCATGCAGCGAAATCAGCCCACTACACTTCTAAGATCATGGAAAGTTCCAGCTGCAAAGAGCTCTTCGTGATTACTAACAAGCGAATGTGAAGGAACAAATCTACACCACTTCCAGCTACCTTCTCTCCAGTCGACCTCCCGGACATGTTTGCAAATTTCTTCCTTGACAAAGTACAAACCATTAGAGATAAGCTTGATGCCACAATTTCAATTGACTCGTCGTCACCATACAGTTAGGATATAGAATTTGAGCGGCAACCATTAGCAGCATTTGAACCTGTTTCTATGGATTTCCTATGTACAATCCTGATGAAGAGTGTACCAAAGTCATGTGAACTTGATCCAATTCCAACATCACTGCTGCTTGAGTGCTTAGATCCAGTATTGCCTTCACTAACTGATGTTATTAATACCTCTCTCTCATCAGGGGAATTTCCATCATTTTTTAAAACTGACACTGTAAAGCCTCTGCTGAAAAAACCATCACTTGACCATAACGATTTAAAGAACTACCACCCAGTTTCTAATCTCCCATTCATATAAAAAATCTTAGAAAAGGTTGTTCTATCCCAGCTTGTATCTCAACTGAATTCAAACAGTCTTTTTAACAGTGTACAACCTCCATATCGCCCTTGCCACAGTACTGAAACTACTCTTCTAAAAGTAGTTAATGACATTCTCTCTGCTTTGAATAGTGGAAAGATTACAGTCCTCACCCTCCTTGATTTTTCTGCAGCATTTGACACAAAAGACCATGATATATTACTTCACCATCTCCAGCATGTATTTGACATTCATGATACAGCCTTACTGTCGTTCAAGTCCTACTTGGTCAACAGGATACAAATTGTATCTGCAAATGGAATACACTCCAGCCCAGTTGATCTATGGTGTCATGTTGCACAGGGGTCTGTTCTTGGACCTGTTCTCTTCATTCTGTACACTCAGCCGCTCTCAAGTGTCATAGATCATCATCCAGTGTCTCACCAATTGTACGCTAATGACACCCAAATATACAAATCTAGCCACCCAACTGAAGTTGATGCTACCATCCAAGGTGTAGAGAGGTGAATTTCTGATGTGAAATCATGGATGACATGTAACAAGCTGCAGAAGAATGATGATCACAACACAAAGACTTTCTCATTCACATCCTTTACCTCAAACAATAAATATCAGCAACACCAACATTAAATTCAATTCTGTCTGGTTCATCTCAATACCTGCTCCAGAAACTTCAAAAAGTTAAAAACACAGCTGCTCGGATCATATTTAGAGTACCACGATCAAAGCACACCTCCCCGCTGCTCTGTACCCTACGCTGGCTATCCATTCGATCCAGAATCAAACACAAAATTTGTTCTCTGTGCTACGTTTCACTGTCGGACTCTAGTCCAACATACCTATCCGACCGGATCCATGTGTACACACCAGCAAGATACTTATGCTCCTCTTCTGACAAACGTATACTCATGATTCCCACTATGAAAACAAAGTCATATGGACAGCGTTCTTTTGCATATCAGGGCCCAGCAACGTGGAATAATTGCCCACTGAACTTAGACATAAAGACAGTGATCCCATTCAAGAGTGCTCTCAAAACTCACTTATTTCAACTGCAAGAACAAACTTGAAGATCTAATAATGTTTCCTACCTTAAATATTCTCAGCATGTTTTTTCTATGTTTTCTAATTTCATTGTGTTGTTTTTTTTAATCATATCATTATACGTTTTTTTATCTTATAGGTGTTGTCTAATGTTGTAATGCGCTTAGAGCTTCTAAAGATTAGGCGCTATACAAAGTCCTCATTATTATTATTATAACTCCAAATGGAATTTATCCATATAAAATTATACCATTTGGGATGACAGATTCGCCTTTAACTTTCCAACGTTTAATGAGCATGAACACATATACAAATACAGATTTGTTTGCAGATGATGCAACCTTGTATACATCTAGTTCTGATACTGAAGTTATCCAAACAAGATTAGAGTCCAAAACTGGGCACAACAAAACAGGATGGTAATTAATGAAGGTAAAACAAAATGTATGATTTTGGGGACATCACAAAAGCTACACAAGTCAGAGAACTCAAAATTATCTCTTGCAATAAATAATCATCCATAAGAAAATGTCAAACATGAAAGGCTTGAAGGTGTGTCTGATGATAATAATTTATTATGGAATGACCATATTGATATTTACCTATGGAAACTCGCAATGTATACCACAAGTCATATATTCTTCCTACAATGGATTATTGTTCTGATGTATGGGGAAACTGTGCTAAACCTGAGCTTGACAGGATTTATAAACTTCAGAAACGAGCAGCATGTGTAATTTTAAATGTATCTGTTGATCATCCCTCAAAAGCATTATTTACAGAACTCAAATGGTTCACAATATATGACATTATATATTTTCTCAAGGCAGTTCTTTTATATAACTGTCTACCTGTCTACATAGAACTGCACCAGAGTATCTTCAGGACTTATTCAGGCCTTTTTCAACACAATACAGTTGAGATCAATATCACATGGAAACCTTCTAGTACCAAAACCAAGAACAGAGCAATTTAAAAAGAGTTTCCAATGCTCTGGTACAGTTCTGTGGAACAGGCTTCCACTACATGTAAAATCTGCTGAAAATATTAGCGTATTTAAGAAAAGATATCATGAGCATGTATGTATTTCTAATAGATAATGGAATTTAGTATTTTAATACTAAACATGTTAAAATAAACACTAATTATTGCTAGCTTCATATAATGTGCATTGTTATACTTTCCTTAAGAGGGCCTCAAGGGAGAATAGTCCTGGACTAATGAGTCACCCTCTATAAATAAAGCATTATTATTATTATTATTACATCTGGTCTAGATAATTGTCACGCTTACATCAATGATGTCATCATTTACAATGGCACCTATAAGATCACTTGGAAATAATGTTTTTATAGACTCAGCTATGCTCCATTTCTTCAGAAAGACCACATATTTCACAAAATGACAAGCATGCACTTGTGTGGCTTCACTATTGCTAACAGCCGTCTGAAACAAATAGGAAATCCCAGGATATTATTCCTGTTTGACAATGAGTGATTGTCTTTTACCACCCTGATTAGAATGAAGAAAATGAGTAGACAAAAAAGTCACACTGTCATCAATACTGCTTGACTGATCCAAACTAGGAGCAAATGTAACCTCATTAAAAGACCGACCCATAACTTCAAGATGTCAACCTTAGTCCCTACCACAGAGACAAAATTCATCTAAGCAGAAAAGGAACCTCTCAACTACTGAGAAATATTAACATGTATGCCCCATTTTCAAGCACATTAATGAAGAGTGTTGTCTCAACTGTAGCAGCAGAGAGGGCGATCAGACCACTTTAGGGAATGGTCACCCTTGTTTTTAGACAAAAAAAAAAACAGTGACCCTTCATAGAGGTCAATACCACATCTACGATTATTGTTTGTCCCAAACAGAATTGTAGACGGGCCCTCTCTGCTGCTGTGTTAATTAAAAAGTTGCTATATTAAAAATAATGGTACATCCAGAATCTCATACTGCAAGAATAGCACAAGAGAGACTAGAAGCAATTAAAAAATTTCTTCCCGTGCGAGATTCATTCAGAAAAAATCTGCAAGCGCAGCAAGAAGCACAAGTTGAGTATGAAGAGGACACTAAAAAACTGTTTAAACCTGTCACTGCAGCTACTGAGAAAGCTTCAGTGGTTGTTGAAAAAACTATATGGGGGGATATTGCGGAGGAAGATGAGAAGAGGAAAAAGGGTATTTTTCCGGTATTAGAACAAACTGCGGCACAAACTAAAAAAATAGCAAGAAGAACTAAACAGACAAGGAAGATTTTACGAGATCTTCCAACTAATACAGCTGCAGCTCAGCCTTCACCTGTTGGTGAGGAAATACTTGAAAGTATTGGAAAACTTCGTACTGAAGTCGCCGATGTAAGAAAAGAACATGCATCTAAACCCAAACCAGCAGGAGAAAACTTAGAATTAATTGCAAGATTTAATGAAGGGGTTGTTGAAGATATTAGAAATACTGAAAGAGAAAAATTACCTGAAATGGTATTATTTGGTATATTTAATAAATCTAGTATTATAAAACCCAGTCATGAAAAAGTAAATGATGATAATTTCATTAGATGGATATATCGCGTATATTACAACAAAAAACAAGCTAGAGGTTCAGAATACGAAAGTCTTGGTAGAGAAGTAAAAAGACTTTATAGAGAGAGACTGGAACAACTAGAACAAGAACAACTCTGCCAGCGGAAACTTCCTCCACCTTTACAACGTAAAAAAATTTCTGCGCCGGCAATGACAATTCACTGGTAGATTCACCACATGGATTTCGAAGAAGTGACTCACCTGACATACCCCCGGTCATCACTGAAGTACTTTCTCCGGTAATGCAACCACCAGTATTTAAAACACCTCAAGATGAACCTAAAACAGGATCTGGTTTATGTCCTGATAGTATCATCAATGATGTGTCACTGTTAGAGGTTCTCATAGGAGGAAAACGTGCCGGAAATAATTCACCAGAATTAATTAATGAAGCAGCTGATATTTGTTGGCAATTATTTCAAGGTGTTATCATGGATATCGGCGTTTACCGAGAACTTATCGATGAACTTGTTGATGACTAGTTGTTAAATAAATGGTAAATAAAAATAAGATGATCATACATAATAATCATCGCAAACCTGTACAGGTTAGAGCGGTAAACTCACGATTACCAATCTACAGAGCTACTTACGGAGATGGACTTGGTGATGTTATTCAGGGATTATTTACAAGGATAGCTCCAAAAGTAGCACCCGTTGCAAAACAATTATCGATGAAAGCCATTGATATTGTTCGTGATAAAGCTCCTAGTGCAATTGTCAATGTTGCTGGTAATATATCAAAACTCTCATTGTGGATGCCAGTAATGACACCATCAATTACTGAAGAACAAAAATTAATTTCTTTTATGGATCAAGGCGGTAAATCATTGATATCATGGTTAACAGTAACCACAGATGCTGTTCAAAGTTCTGTTAATGGTTTATTTACATGGCATATAGCATCACAACAAGGTGTTTCTGCACCATGACATATTTTTATCACACTGCAAAATAATGCCCGGACGAATAATCAAGAACGTTCACATATGATATTTGACAACCTTGGAGTTAATGAAGTTTCCTTACGGATAAATGGACATCAAGAACCAGCTGAAGATATATTGTTAAATTTTGATCAAAATCATGTAGCGCGTGCATATCATTGTTTGATGTCATTCATGGGATGTGATCAAAATATAGATACTGGTTTGCAAATATCACAACTAGATTTTACAGGTCTATATCCGATTTATTATTTTTCGCTGGAGCATCTTGATTTATCCAAGCAATCTGTCGTTGATATACACTTTCGAGCTCGTGTTACTAACCCTCCTCCTGATATAGCTGGTCCACCTCTTATTCGAGGCACCTACAGAGCAATCACGGTCATACTTAGCGATAAAGCCATGTTACTTGAAGGTGGTAGTGGTCGAATGAGAGTCGTTGATGCACCAGTTTAAAATCTTTAATTATTCAGAAAAATATTATTTATATAAAAATGTTGTATAGTCATGTTAATGTTACTCTGACTCCTGGTCAGGTAAAAAAGCTTCAATCAAAAACCGCCAACAAATGCGGAACTAAAATATCACTAAAATGAGATCAGATTAGTGGTGGTCCAAACAAATTATCATTGACAAATAATCAGATTAAACATTTCAATAAAGCCCTGGAATAAAAAACTGGAGTTCAATTTCATCTTTCCCCGAGCGCCATCAAAGACATGGTTAAAATAGGTGGTATATTTCCACTTCTTGCAGCTATTCCAGCGTTAATAGCTGCTGCTGCTCCAGCCGTAGCAAAAGCAGCCGCGTTAGGTGCTGTTGGAACAGCTGCTGGAATGGCTCTAAAGAAAGCAACAGGAAATGGATACAAAAAAAAAGGGACACGGTCTAAGATTACCGGGATCTCGTTGGGGGAGAGGTCTAAGGCTTCCACGTTAGACGTTCCAGCATCAAATTTTGATTTACTTGATGCTGCTAAAAAATTAAAAACAAAAGCCTTTAGAGGTGTTTTTATGCGAGATCAATTACCGGAACAACCAAACAAACTCGAAACAGGTATTATTAATCTAGACTCGAATTCAGGACCCGGTACTCATTGGGTATCATATGCAGTTGATCCACGTGGAATCGTTTATTTTGATTCATACGGGTTAGCTCCACCCGTTGAATTTATCAAGTATGTCGCACCACTTCACGCAAGAACCTCTGGTTATAAAGTTTGGTATTCAACGCTACCCACACAAACAATGACAGATCCGCCAATATGTGGCCGTGAAGTAATTAATGTACTCGACGCTATATCAAAATCATCCAAACCACTACATAAAGTTGCGCATGATTATGCAAGTAACCGATTCGTTGCGCGTAAAGCGTTTTAAACAACAGGTCTTATTATAATAGTTGATATTTACGGAAGAAGATCCTCACACGTTAGGAGAACATCCGGCGATGTTGATCTGTCGAAGTATGCGACTAAAGATGAACTTGCTGGTATCATGAACCTGGCTGGAGTTGACCCAGATGAGGTTGTTATTTTTCAAGATCGATATGGTAAACTAAAAACGAGCAACATCAGATGGAATGATATAGTTCGACGAGTACTCGGTGCAGTTACGGATAATATTCCCGTGTTTACTGACAGCGGCAAAATCAGAGATTCAAGTATATCATTTACAACCATCAGAGATGAAATTCCAAGAAGCGTTGCTAATCGCGTGAAAAACACCGGCGACACAATGACGGGTGAACTCGGCATGAACGGAAATAAAATAGTAGTTTTAAGAGATCCAACATCTGACGAAGACGCAGCAACAAAACAATACGTCGACAACATGGATGGAAAACTATCCATGCTGCGGGCCGAGTATGATGTTCACGTGGGCGCTTTTGCAAGATTTCGAAGAACCGCAGAAGAATTCTTCGGCACTCCCCACACCATTGACATAAAACTCGTTGATATCAAAACTAACTAACCTAGACACGATCAAACGAACACAGCAAGATATCGTAGCGGGGATTCCTGAGATCGTTAACAAAACCAATTTGATTAAAATTCCAGCTGGAATAACTCCCGGACATATCACAAACATCGTATACACGGTATCATCGGGATTTGCAACATGGTTGCAGCAAAATAAAACTATCAAATATACCGCAACAGTCACTGGCGTGTACAGGTTGTCCGTGTTCAGTGCTGCAAAATTTGAAATATTTACAACGTTTCCATGGCGTCATTCAACCGATAGGTTTTCGGGGGTTGTATCTGTTATATTAAATAGCGAAACCGAAGAAATATTTATTCTGGAAGCAGCTGATAAGAAATTAACCGCAACATCTTACTGGTGGTGTTTGGAATTTGTAGCTGAAACACCTCAATTGGTTACTGCATAAAAATAGATGGATGGTGCACAATACAGGTACAATCAAGCGCGTGAATGGCAGGCGGCGCTAAAAGATCAAGTCGATCAATATACAGTAAAAGTACAAAAATATCGACGACGATTAGTTATCGTTGATGTGATTGTTTATTCAGTATCTGCTGTTGTTGCTGGAACCGGTGTCATATTATCAGCAGTGACAATGATGGCACCAGCAGCTGTAACTATTTGTATTTCAGCAGCAACAACTATTGCAGGTGTGCTTAATATCATCGCAAAAAAGATATGTACTTGCACGAACGAAAAATTATCCGATTACATAATAAAATTACACACAGCGACGGTAGCATACTCGAAATTATCCTCGTTGTTATCAGCGAGTCTCAGTGATGGAATTATATCTGATTTCGAGTTTTCAATGATAACTAAAATATACGATGAAGGTATCGGTATTTAAGATACAAGTATTAATACTGACAGAATTACTCCAGCAGATCGTGACCAACACAACTCCACCAAAGATAACGATGATCTCGGTAAGTTCATCTGATCCTGAATTTAGTGTTAATTTTCCTACTGCAATTCCAGTAAAAGAAATAGCACTAGCGCAATTACGGGTATATTACAGCTGGCCAAATATCAGATCAAAATCATTTCATGGTACACCAGCAAATAATTTGCTTGTATTTGCTAATAAAAATAAACCCGATGGAACACCTGACTGGGTTGTTGTTGGAATACCAACTGGTAGTTATGAGGTCGAACAAATCAATGATGAATTTGCTCGTAGAATAAAATCAATAACAGGAAAAGAAGCAAAAATATCAATTAATGTTCATGAGCCGACCCTGTCCTCGACGATTGAAATACATTCTCCCGATTACGTCGTTGATATTTATCAATCCACGATAAGATCCGTACTAGGTTGGCCTGAAATTCCCCCGGTGTATGAAGGACCACCAGAACCAACTAGGGATGATTTTACATCATCGAAAAGTTTTCATCATAATATTAAAATGAATTATACAAGTTTCTGGTGGAACATAGAAAAACGTGTATGGGATAAACGGGATCAATTTCGTGTCGAGTGAACTGGTGAGTACTACTGGCTCTTACACAACGTTGATGGTGGTAATTCATTTTATGATATAAATATCAGTAATGTCATTCATATCATAAATTCAGATCACGAAGAACAACTAGACAATTTACGTGATAGTTTTCGAGAATATTTGTCTGATTTTACATCTACGCGTGAAGAAATTATTAAACGAGTAGAAATTTTAAATAATATAGCTGACACTATTGAATATTTTCATAATAGAATCATAAACCTGGTTTTTGAATCATCGGGCGATCATAGAAGATTTTTCGCAACCAAATACAAAATACCCGAAGCTGGCATTGTAACGTTTAAGTTTCCTGATTATAATCCAGATAAATTAAGAAAATCTGTCAATGATGTCATTGATGAATATTTTCCTAAAATACTCGATGCGTGGAAAAAACTAGCACCACCTCCAACTGTTTTCAGACATAATAATGATCCACAACAACTGGGATATAAAGTTAGCATCAGAGAAACTACGATCCCTGTATCATCTAAGTGCATCATATTGATTGATCAAAGAACCACAAAAAATGTTATATGCGTTTGCAGAGGCATTAACAAAGCACATTGATCAATTAACTTGGGAGTGACTTTACAGATGGAAGGTAATAAATTAGGGCAGGCATTTGATCAGAATATAAAAATATTTATATAGTATGGTGCAAGAAAAAGTATTGTCTTTGATTAGATTGCCCACTACATCTGAAGTGGCTGAAACTTTTGATGAGTTTAGTTCTAATGAGGAAGACCTCCAAGAGTAAACCAATTAAATTGATGGTTTGGTCCTATTATGTAAGAACGAAATCTGAACAGTTTTGCAAATTGATATTCCATGAGGGAGAAGAAAAGCAGAGATAATATAAAAGGAAATTATAATTGCCTGTTGATAAACATAAGCAACCAGAAAATTTTGATGAACTTTACAAGACTTTTGACATTACTGGGTATGTATGTTAGTCTGACAAACTTCATGTTGGTGCTATATTCAGTAATGGGTCATTTGAGTTTATTGATGCAGACTCTTCTCTGAAAGATATTTTATCTGGTGCTGCAAAGGAATTTTGCTATCAGGACCCAGAAATGGCACACTAAATTATTTGACAATGGCTGTTCTACAATTTTGTGTTAATATTGGAAGACTAGCACTGATTTTTGTATAAAATACCACTAGAGGCTTTCAACGATATACAATGCCAGCAATCAAGGAAACAATGGCATCTGCCCACCTCTTGTTGATATTTTATGACTCCCTTTTAAAGTCCAGAAAAGCAAAAGCTATATCTTAGATATACGAACACATCCAGCATGTTTTGAATCATTGGATTTGATGCTCCAGATGGTACTATGTGAGTTGGTGCACTACTCAGTGATGGATCATTTGAGCTTATCTAAGGGTAGATGAATTTAAGACACATTCTCTGTGAGTACATGGATTTAATTGTTAAGGAGTATTATGATAATGCACCGGTTTATTTAGAAAACAATTGTGTTGTATTTCAGATCAAGATCGATGAAGATCTGTCTATCATGTGCTTATGCCCAATTAGGTAAACTTCCACATATATATATATATATATATATATATATATATATATATATATATATAAAGCTCAAAGGCATTAATATGCAACAAATGCAATAGTCTATGTCTTGGAAAATATGAACTCTGTGGCAGAACATGCCACTATGAATACTGTAAAAAACATATATGAGTGTTATGTACTGGTCCAGGTGCTAGGCCATGTCTTAAATGTGGCATAGGAGTCAATTATGTAATCAGCTCTTCTGGCCATATGAATCTGTTCTTGAATTTTACTAGGCACGTTAAACACAAACATATGTGATTTAACAGACAACACATGAGACTGTACAGATATATGTGATTTCATACTCTGATCCTGGTAATATACAAAACCTAAAACAAGTTCTTGAAGAACAGACTTCTTAATTAAAGACAGTTCCCCCTTATATTAGCATGCCTACCATGCCTCAGCTCAAGCATATTGCACAGCAGTATGGAATACACATACCAACTGTGACATGTTGTTCCTAGATACCAAACTTATTGACAACTCATCCTGGGTCAACTGCACAATGCTGTCCACCTTATAACTCTCCAGATACTGAATAAACTTGTCTCCGAGTGGCTGTAATGGTACTGGCTGTGAAACATTTTTTCTTGTCAAACTGCATTCGCTGCTTGTAATCCAATCATACATGTGATTTCATTGTTTAATCAGCAATAGGCTCATGTGCCTAAACTGATCCCTGACAACTTTAACATCCTGATATATTGTGGCACTGTTGCGCATGGTCTTGGAAATATTCATTGAACTTGGTGTGCCTCCAAACTCACATTGGATGAATTTCGTGAAATGTTTGCGTGCATCACTAAAGACCTGTATATTTTCTCATCATTGACTGGAACCTACAGGGGTAAATATAGTGCAGGTCTGGTCACGAAGGTCAATTTAACAATAAAAAAGAACAATATAAAATGTATGCCAGTGATATTTTAGAAGAATGTGGAATGCAAAACCGTGAAGCTACTCCTGGATACCAGAAACTGCTTCCTGTTATAGTAGACCATAAAAAACAGAAGTCAAAGGTATGTTACAGTTGCGACAAACTGCACGAGAAGACCTCACAGCGGGCTTTGAACAAACATATGCTCTGCTGATGAAATCCACAAAGGAAATTGCCAAACATGCCGAGGATATTAACAATGCCACAGGTGCAATAGCGGAAGAAGTGGCAGCGCTAATTGGAACATAATAACTCAGTCTGACTCATAAAATAGCTAGATGCACTAAGACTGTTAAAAAAGCAACAAGAAAAACTGATACCAGAGCGTCCTGAGGTTGAACAAGAAGAGGCTGAGGCAACTACACCATCCAAATACAAGTGAAAGTCGTCACGTAATGGAATGTTTAACAAGTGTGGCAGTTAACAAATTGGAAAAGATCTTTTAGCATATGCAGCTAATTTTCCAAAAGACTGAACAAACTATGTAGGGTTAAGTATAAGGTTTATTCCAAAAGGATAGTAGATGACAAATGGGCCAAGTGGCTATACTGGGAAAGGTTTAATAAGGGTTGGACAACAGGTGAAGAGTGGAATGAATATAAAGGTGAAGTAAACAAATATCAAGAAAGTCAGACTTGGAGTAAAGAAGCTCAGGAAGATCAAAAGTAACATCCAAAATGTACACCTGAAGAATGCAAACAAATGAAAAGTAGTTAAAAGCAACATCAACTTTTACCAGAATTGACACACTAGAAGAAAAAGACAAATGGATAGATGAACAAACAAAACGGTGGCATCAATAACAGTTACCAAAACATGAATCTGAATCTCGTACAATCAAAAAACAATCAGAATGGATAGACAAAGAAATGCAAAGGTTGGCAAAAAAAAACATTATCAAAATATACACCCACAAAGCAGGAATAAGGCCTTGGTGGGCTGTGTGACCCTAGCGACCTCGCAGATCAATTGGAAGCACTTGTGGGATCAGTTTGTATGGGAAACAATGCACCTGAAGTCACTGATGAGGCCACATTGACCTCCCATCAACTGGTCACCAATGACCTCATGGAGAGAAATACATGTCGGGCACTGATGCATGAACTTGTTGAAGATATCCATGATGCATATGATGAATGAAGTTTGTACACTATATGATGAATTTTGAAACGATTGAGGTAATACATGAGCTACATGAATTCTAGGCTGCAATGCAGTAGATTGTTGCAAATACAACCCGGAGCATTACTTGATGATTTCAATCTCATCAACAAAACCAGAATTCAGTGTGACATTTTTTGCACTTGTTACTGCTAGTGAATCAGGTACATGTGAGATCACTTTTGCATCATTGCAAATTTATTAGTGCCAGCCTAATATCCGATCACAACCATTTGGTGGTATGCCAGCGAACATTACATTTTTATTTTCAGTAGACAATGGCGCCACATAATGATTCTATATATGTGCCAGAAGTCCACTCTCAATTCTGCCACTCGAATCGATTCAGCACCATACAGGATTGACATTGCATGATCCTCAATAAGATCAATTTTAGGTTGGCCTGATAACATTTCACATGATAAACGATTTTTACGTGTGGCATTATATCATCATGCCTGACATTGTGGGGACTACCCCAACTATGCAGATAGTGATGCTGTCAGTGGTAGTTAGGAATGCAGGTCTGAAATGACAGGCATACTTGTTCAGGGTTACAACTTGCTTAGGATTTCGTCAAACATGGAACCAGATGATGTGTATCTTCCGTGTCATAATAATCATTTGACCCATATTCGCTTTACCTTTGTGAATCAAGACAGTGTTGATCTACATACTTATACACTGATGATACCACTGTACATTAGAGATCAACCTGACATTTAATATAATGACAGTCGTACATGGACAAATGAGACCCATGCGCGTGGCTAGCATGAGAAAACCTATGTACATGACATATTATGGAACTGATCAGGTGATGTCGTCCATGGATTGTTCACAGGTGCACCAAATGTGCTTGATGCTCTAACCTCATATGCTGCACCAACTGCTATACATGTTACAATGTGAGCGATTGATATCATTAAAAGTACTGCTGTGGATCGGATGAAACAACTGGGGTCAACACTGGCTTTATAGATTTGAGATGGACTATGCCGATTAGAGACTCAAACACCACCAATGGTTCCAGATTCAATACCATCAACATAAACTATGCCACCTATAGTTGGTAAAATCATAGGTGAAGCACTCAGCAATGATTGTCAGATTCAATAATTGGAAATCTGGCAAAGGAAGTAGCTTATGGTTGAGGACAGCAAAGTCATCATGCAAAAGGTATTAGACAAAACCAGAAGTGTATAAGTGGAAACTCAAGTTTCAAAATGGTCCATTTCAAAGATACATCTGCTCCTGTATTTGCCATGGGTGCACCTGTGCTAGTGGATCAAAGTGCAAGAGATTTTCAGCATCATTAATCCAAGCCAGTGACCCCAAGCAATTAAAAATAGACTGCAAGTCAAAAAAGGTTAATTCCTATCTTTGGCTACTGAGGAAAAAAAAACAACATAAATTCATCTTCAGTATAGGGTCATCTTTTATAAAAGTTATATTAAGCCATATCTGGACTACTGTAATGTAACTTGAGGTAATACCTCTAATTCAAACATAACACTTTTGAAACTCCAAAAGAGGGCTTGCCATTTAATTCTAGATCAATGTATAGACAATTTTCAGGATGCAATGAATAATATAAAGGTTTTAACAATACATGAAAGAATATTTCTTAGAAAGGCCAAATTGATGTACAAAATATCCAGAAAAGACATTCCTGTCTATCTAAGCAATATCTTTCACCAAAGAGATGCTGATGGTGCTCCAAATTTAAGGTCCATAAGAAGAAAAACTTACATTATACCAAGACCAAAGAAGGAATTGTTTAAAAAAAGTTTTCAATATACTGGTCCACTGGTATGGAACAACATTCCCAGTGACATAAGGCAGGCTCCTAGCATTTCTTCTTTTCATAATCAATGTCTTAATGGGATGAAATCTTTAGAAAATTGAACAGTTCTAGTACAAAAAATACCACCCACTTTTCTGTAATTTTGCATCATTTTTGTAGCTGAATTTTTCAATGCAGGATGATATTTTATATTTTATACATGTTATGTGTTCACAGATGCCTGTGCATGTGTTCCAGGCTTGATGTTTTGAATTTTAAAATTACTTAATTATTTAGTGTCAAGCCAGACTCTTTACATCATGTTGTATATACTGTATATATTGCACATAACAGATAAAAGGCCTCAAGGTAGATTAGTTTTGTAACTAAGTGAGTTACCTTCTCTAAATAAAGTCATTATTATTATTATTATTATTATAAATGCAGGACATATCTAGATTTTTCTTTCTATGTGAGGCACTCTTGGAAGTTGAGAGAAAAATTGTACAGACCGATGATGCTAATTACCTTGCTGATGCCCAAGTTGGATTTGTCAACAAAGGTATCAAGGCATTGTTGAATAGTGCACATTATTCCATCAATGGAAAGGAAATCAATTCAATTGTTGATAATGTTGATGTTGCCACAACGATTCTTGGACTCGCCAGATACAGCGATGATTACACAAGAACAGCTGGACCAACAATGATGTTTGTCAAAGATGCAACTAATACTGCAGACCATAGGCCATACACAACAGCTAATCATACATCTTTTGAGCCAAACCGCTGTAGTCCTTGGCTCCAACCCAACATTTGACCTTGGATTGGGACAGTGTCCATCAAAACTTACTGGTGATGTACTGAGGTTTTCGTGTGCAATTCCCTTTAGTCAATTATTTGGATGTTGCAGAGATGTTTGCTGTTTTTGGAGCTAAATGCACAGTCACTTTATTCCGTAAAAACAACATCAACGATGCAATTTGGCATGCAAGAGGTGTCTCTAATAAAGTTGAATTGTCAGCGATGACATTATTGGTGCATATGTCATTCCCTTCACTGACAATACAATCACATTATTTTGTTATCATTTATTCAGTTGGGAACCATGTCATCACTGTCGTTTCTCGCACATATCACAGATGCACACCCACCAACTGTTATTGTGTGACAATTTACCTGGCAAATATTTACCCAATGGACATATTCCACCAAAACATGTGTTTGTGTCATTTCAAAATGTAAATCGAGATAATAGTCAAGAGCATAGTAAGATGATATTTTACAACTTTGCGATAAAACAAGAACCTTCTAAAGAAATTCAGCTTAAATATGCAGTAGCCACTCCTCATGTTGCATGTGCATATTGCAATCTACTGGCACATATAGACCTGCTTCAAAATATTGATGCAGGTTTACAAATTTTCCAAAAGGACTTCATACATTTTACCCTACTGATTACTTTTCATTTGAACACTTGGAGTTCTTCAGGCAATCCGTTGTTGATATTTATTCTCTTGTACAAGTAACTTCCACTGGCAGAGTTACAGATGTTATGCTGTGATATATTCCGACAAGACTGTTGTTGGAGAGTGCTGTTGGACAAATGAGGGCCATCGATGCACATGTGAAAAATAGATAACTGAACGTGTTATGTATTTAAATAATGTCCTGTCACAAAGTGAAGATCAACCTTAGTGCAAATCCACTTGCAAAAATATAAAAATCCAATAAAAAGCAGCTGTGGGGTCACACTAAAACTTTTTCCGGCATAATTCACCCGAAATGTCCCCATATAGTTAACTCAGACACAGCTCGCTCAGCTTAAAGCAGCCAAACAATACCTCAGTGACATTAAAATTATCCAAGTCAGAGGCGACACAAATGCAATATTTCCATTCCTTGCAGCAATTACAGTGTTGTTGGCAGGAGTGGCTTCAGTGGTTGCAAAGGTGTGGCATTAGGGGCTTTTGGAACTGCATTGGGAATGGCTTGGAAAATTGCAGTTGGTGGGCACATTAAGAAGGAAGAGGCCTTTGATTACCATGAAAAAGTCATTGAATTGCCTAAGGCAAAGGACTTCAATTACCGCTCAAAAAAGATTGTGCTGTTGACCCGTCCATTGACCAATTTTGATTTACTCACAATAACATGGTTGATCAAACATTTTTGAGTGCCTTTATGCAAGCTGATCTTGCATCAATGGTGCCACACACGCGTGAAACTAGCATTGTCAGCCTGGATTTGACAACAGGACCTGGTACTCACAGGGTTGCATACATGGTAACACCTCAACATCATTTATATTTTGATTCGTATGGACTTGCATCACTAGCTAAAATATTATTTAACCCAAGGAGCTAGCACCCGTTGATGGCAACCACTATTTTATTCGACTATATCACTAAAAACATGGTTGGACGGGCAAATGTTGTTGAAGCACTGTGTACTTGAGCCTTCATCAATACTGCAAGCATTTATTGATTTCAAAATAAAGTACGTTTACTATTACAGAAATCCTTATTAACATTTATGGATGCTACTCAGCACGACAACATGGTGCTGATGAGGATCTAAGCAGGTTAGTGACCAAAGTGGATTTGTCCAAAATTAATAATCCTGTTGTAATTGACATCGACCCAGGTGAGCTAGTGATTTTTCAAGATCAGACTGGTAAACTGCAAATGTCTAATGTAGACATTCAAGATATTTTTAGTTAGCGCAAAGAACCTGGCTGAGATTGCTAAAATCTGAGGAATCAAAGACTCTGGTGTGTCAGCTGCGTTTATCAAAAGCTATGCTGATACAACTAATATTGCAGTAAGACAATACATGCGAGAAGAAGTCATATGCATACTAACTTTATATACATGATGCATATTATTTTTGATTAAAGAAGGAAACAATGAAACAACTGCTGTCATAACAAGTAGTTGACTTAATTTTGGTGATCTGAATTGTTTCGATAAACCTAATCTCACATATTAAAGATACATGAGCCTGGATCATTTATTCATCACATCAGGTTTTTTCTGGTGGGTGGGATTTAAAAGCATTACTAAATGATGATATCAAGACTGGTGAATTACTAATACGTGACTCCACAGACAGCAAGGTCATATAAGGCTTTACACATGCAATGTCAGGTTTGCTGGTCGCAGGAGATGAAATACAGTTTGATGGATTCAGCATCACTCCAGTTGGGTATTTCAGTATTTTTGTTGTTTGTGTTTAACATTAGTTTTATCATTATATACATAATGGAATCTGACCGCAGTGATGAGGTTGTGGAATTTATTAACTGGCAGTGGATGTAAATGTTGATAGCAAATGGTCCCACTTGTCGACGAATATCTGCTTCAAAATAGTGTTACCAGACCTTGATATACACACAAATATGACCTTGTTATGGGTCAGATAGAAATCAACTGTTGGAATCACCAAGATGTATCACAATGAACTCGAGGCCGACATGTAATAATTGCACTGGTAAATGCCCAAAAGTTGACTTCATCAACAAATAAAATAACATTCTGGGATTGTTTCTATAAAGGTGAAGTGGTATTCACAGATGTATCCACCTCAGTTAAGTTCCCCAATGAATATTTTACATCAGCATTTACTCAACTGTGACACAAAAGATCTCGACTGTTCTTGAAACAAGGTCTGCCTGAAGTGGAATTATAATATGTGATTGCATTGTTCATAGAAGAACTGTGATAGACTGTCAATGTTACCGATGTGAAAAAGTAATTGCTAGATGAAATAACCAAGAGAACCACATTGATTGTAAAGTATGAATGTGCGTGCTTAGTGCTAAATGCTAACTTGCCACTGCAGTAACTATTGGCCTTGGCAAGGCTGGAACCACAGCAACCATCGTAAGTACACCAATCGGAAATGGTGTCAGGGCTCTATCGATAATAACCAGTGTCTTTTGATGTGATTACATTCACAAATACACGTCTATTCAGAGCAGCTTGCACTTGCACAAAGCAGCCTCAACATGATGAGTATACTGTATTCAGTAACAAAGATAAAATAATTACCATGATTCAATTCGAGAGTGTGATGGCAGAAATAAAAAATTTCCGAGCCCAGAATAATCATGCGGTTGCAGATTACAGACTATAAAAGTCGAGTAATTTTGTATTAAAAATAAAAGAAAGATATATAAATGCTAAAACTACCAAGAGACTTCTGCCAGAAACTTTTAAGGAAATACAGAGCTTGCTCGGATCTGTTCCTGCAAAACAAAATTCCAAGACCGATATAAAATACACTCATCCAGATTATATCATGGAACGCTATTAAATATTGCCCTGAGATAAAAGCATATAAAAGCATTGATATGTATCAAAAAAATCTATAATTTAAAATTAATAATATTAAGTCCTTCAAACAAGAAACTCTAACAATTTTGAAACTGAACAATAATTGGAAACAATGAAAAAGAAAAGAAACTAAATGATATGGAAATAAAACTATCCTCACACTTTGTACTAAACATCGTAGAATATACTCTAAAATAACGACATGGAGAATAAGCAGACAAACAGATAGCAGAAGAAAGGAAGAAAATATGAAAGTCAAGCATTTTAAAAGTATCAAGATTATCTGTATGGATGGACTACCTCAGGTGCAAATTAAATCAAAATAGCTTATCTCTCTTTCAATTTAAATGCACAAAAGATAAGCTGTTTTGATAGTCTGCCGCAGTTGTAATGGAAGAGCAAATAGTCTGAGCAAGTATTGATCGATTCAGCACAAGTGGCTGATTAGCAACTGATGTGTGTAAATACTGTACACAGTCTCCTCTCTGTCCTAATCATTCCATGGGCTATACATATCATGCATAGTGTTAATCTGGCCCGGTTTGATTTTACCTACTGGGCTCTGATATACGTCATAAAACTCTATCCCGGTGACTGTTCACATTCGTAAAGTATTAACGCTAATCAGCCATAAGTTGTGCATAGTATGCTGCATGCTTGCTAGAATTGAGGGGGATAGAGGCTGTAATGTATATCAGATACCCTATAGGTTAGAAAAGGCAAAGCCGTCATAATGAGAAGACTGTTTCGGGGACAATAAAAAAGACAAAAAAAGAAACTGTATCATAACAAGCAAAAGAGTTGATACAACAGTGAATATATTATTACCAGCAGATTGTTGACTGGAGTGATGATGCCGTCTCCATAGGAATATAGCTACAAAAGCCAACAAAATGAATACAGCACTTGCTCCAGTGCCCCCAGCTATTGCAGGAATTGACAAACTTCCAGTTGGATCTGCTGATGATTCTGCAAAGATGCATTAGAAAGTTTCTGTTGATATAAAATGATTTGGAAAAATTTAGACTTTAGTCATTTAAATTTAGACCTTTGTCATCACGTCATATAGGCCCTGTCAAAGAACAGGGCCTATATGACATCATGACAAAGGTTCCATATCAGGCAATGTTATCTATCTATGCCCAGTTTCAGCATGCACAAGTGCGAAATAGCAGCCTCAAAAAGGTTTTCAACTTACAAGTTCCTCTCAATTAGAAACATATATAATTAATGATCATGCTGGCAAGAGTTGTCAAAAATAGTCAAGATAGGTAATGTACATACAGATATGGAAATGATAAGATGATTTCATGATATGAAACAAGATGGCTGCCATGTATATATGGTCTTAACACAGCTCCACTCAACTCCATGAACTTGGTGTAAAACCTGGTGTTAAATATGCTAATACCTGTAGCCATCATTTATACTGTGGATTTATGACAATATTAAGTTAGTGTAAGTGAAATTGTATGTGCACATGTTCATGTATTCAAGTGAATTTGGAAACCTGTTCAGAACAAAGGATTTTTGGCTATCCAAGATGGCTACCGAAGTGGATATACTTGAAATTGAACTACACCTACCATATCTGAACTTCAGTTGATACCAACTCAAACACATTATGCAAGTTTCATTCAAAAGTTTATGGATATGTGCTAATCATAAATAAGGATCTGATATACTTTTGCTATCACTGCTATGAACAAGCTGAAAATATCAGAATCATGGAAACATATTTAAATACCAGCCTTGTAGGTTCCTTACTCAACACACTCAGCTCAGCCTTTTCTGCATCATTTTCTGGCTTTAGTATGTCTGATATACCTGAAGATCAGAGCCACACAGATAATCCCATGCAGGAAAGTCATGTTCAGAATAAAAATGAAAACAATGGTGCAGATGATGATCTGGAATTATCCAGTATGGCTGACACTCCAGAATTCTTGAGGGTCAAACATAATAAATACAGTATCACTGTGAATATAGATCCACAAAAGTTTGAGTTTGTAAAACAGATATTGGATTCAGAACCTTGCATGACTTCATGTAGTTCAAGTGTACAAAATGGTATTATCTACAGAACACAAGAGAAAAACACTGTGACAGCTACACTGTATAAAACAACATGTGTCTTACATATACAGAGGCTGAACAGTCTCACATGGTTAGATCATATTATCTGTAAATGTAGACAGGATGAGAACACCCATGCTAAAGGCAGTTATATGCTGACATCTACACCAGTAACTAGATGTAGTACCAAACATGAAACAGTTCCTAAAGTCTTTGACCTAAATGACTCAGGCAATAAAATTAACACCCCTCCAGAGTGTCAGGCAATTACACACTCCATAAATCATGACCACAGCCTTAATGATTTCTTCATGTGTGTACATCAAAAAACAATTATGAAATTGGAGACCCAAATCGAAGAATTAAAACTACAGTTACATGCTATTAAATCAGCACAGGGAAAGGTTAATGAGCAAGTAACCTCATGTGAAACAGCAATTCAGACAGACTCCCAAATATCAACAGTATCAGATGCTCAGACACAGACAATCCCAGTACCAGCCAAAAGAAAATGTAAAATGACCATGCAAATAAAAACTGATGCCCAAAGTAATCCTGCATTGCAGACAACAGTATCCCCCTCTCAGTCATGTGACACACCTGCAACAGCAATAAGTGTACATCCATGGCCCGCAGTTCAAACAAGTCTGTTACCTTCACCAACAACTGCATTTCCCAGTGCTCAGACAAATGTGTCAGAATCAACACAAGTAGTTCACACAACTGAAACACCAATTTCAGCACCCCTTCCTCCAAGATATGTGTCTGAAATACAATCCAGAGTCCAACACACGACATCACAAGCCAGGAAAGATAGGACTCTAATAATTGGCTCCTCAATTTTGAAAAGTATAATACCAAGGAGACTTTTTAAAACAGATGTACAGACTTTAAGAGGTGCAAAAATCAACAACATCACTGACAGAATAATGAACAGTGACCTAACCAAACACAAGCAAATTATTATTTTAGTAGGTGGTAATGATGCCTGTGAGGGAAGGTCACTAAATCAACTCAAAACAGATTTTGAAAGTTTATTGTATGCTGCTAGATATTGCAGCCCAAATACATGTAAATTAATGATATCGGGACTACCTCCTCGTGTGGACACCAAGGCCAAAGAAATAAATGATCTGATAATTGACTTATGTGAAGATTTCAACCTACAGTACATTCCACAATACAAATCTTTCTTCATTCAGAATCAGGATGTCAACCTTAGTCTCTATCACAGAGACAAAATTCATCTAAGCAGAAAAGGAACCTCTCAGCTACTGAGAAATATTAACATGTATGCCCCTATTTTCAAGCACTTTAATGAAGAGTGTTGTCTCAACTGTGGAGAAACTGGGCACATGACACAGGTATGCCATCATGGCAAACAGATCGAGTGTTTTAGGTGCCATAAATATGGACACAAACAAAGACTTTGTCCATCAATGTATACATATTAGGAAGCTGGCAAAGAGGAGAATGCCAACGCTTCATTTACAAAAAAACTATATGTACCCAGTGGGACTCTTGACTCTAACTATTCAATGGACACTATTGTAGATGCAAATGTAAATGGATTTTCAGGGTTTGTATGTGACTTTGAAGATGCTAATATATATGAAAATTTAAATATAGAAATAGGATGTCAGAATGATAAAAGTAGTATGGAGACAATCTCAGTGAGTACCCCATTGCATGATGACATACATGTAATTGATATGAAACTAAATACAAAAGGTTTTAACATAGGTCACTTAAATGTACAAGGTATAGTGGGAAAGATAGACCAGATTAAGTTAATGTTGTCTTCCAGGGAAAATAATATACATGTTTTAGGACTCACTGAAACCAAATTAAATGCTAACCACAATGATGATCTATTTCACTGTCAAGGCTACAATAAACCATTTCGTAGGGACAGAGAGACGGGGGGGGGGGGGGGTCTTGTTGTATACATTAGGGAAGATGTAAATGTAAAAAGGCGACTTGACTTGGAGTCACATGAAATTGAGAGTATCTGGGTGGAAATTTGTCAAAATAATGCAAAATCATTCCTAGTTAGTTTCATTTATAGGCCACCTTCCGCCAAAGCAATTTGGAATGATAACTTTTTGAAACAAATGGAAAATGTTCTTGCACAGGAGAAAGAAACATATATACTTGGAGATAGAAATAAGGACCTTCTCAGTACTCAGATAAGGAACAACTGGATGGAATTTATTGTATCATTAGGCCTAGACCAGCTGGTAAATGAGCCTACAAGGGTAACAGAAAAATCAAGCACTCTTATTGATCACATTTATACTAACCTACCAGACAATGTGGCTTGTGTTAATGTACCGAATGTTGGTCTTAGTGACCACTATCCTACTTTTTTGACAAGAAAGGTTAAATGCAAGAAAAATAAGAAAAATACACATAAAACGATCACTTACAGATCGTTCAAAACTTTTAATGAAGAACAATTTCTCAATGACCTATATAAAGTTCCATGGAGTATGATCCAAAATTTGGATGACATAGATGAAGCCATGAGGGTGTGGACTGACTTGTTTATGGATGTAGTATCTAAGCATGCACCACTGAAAGTACATCGAGTAAAGATTGATATTCAACCTAATTGGCTTACTACTGAAATCCTAGATGCTATGAAAACACGAGACAAATTCAAGGCTATGGAAAACCATGCACAATATAAAGTATGGAGAAATAAAATAACAAGTATGATCAAAAAAGCTAAAAAAACTTATTATCAATCATTGCTTGAAAACAAAAAGAGCAACACAAACTCCATTTGGAAAGTCTTCAATGAACTCACTGGAGGAACGCACATAAAACAGACAAATAAAATTCACTCACTTCTGGTAAATGACACCATAGTCACTGATGAAACTGACATTGCAAATGTTTTCAATGATTTTTTCATCAACATTACCACAAAGTTAAAAGAGCCAGTGATAGAAAACAACTTTAATGAACTGAAAAAGTTCTGCAGCAGTAAAATCTCAAAGGAGGTATGTTTCTCTATCCCACCAGTGTCAAAAACCTTTGTTAAAAAATGTCTCAGTGAACTTGATACCAAGAAAGCTACAGGACTTGATCAGATTGGTCCACGACTCATTAAATCTTCTGCCTTTGCTATTGTTGATAGCATAACATTCATAATTAATTTAAGTATTGCAACCTCATCTGTCCCCAAAATATGGAAAACTGCAAAAGTAACTCCTATTCACAAATCTGGTTCTAAGGATGATGCTGATAACTACCGACCAATTTCAATACTACCAAACTTGTCAAAATTGATTGAAAAACATGTCCATGACTCATTCATGTCATATTTAACCAAACACTTGCTGTTACACCCTAATCAATCAGGCTTTAGACAGAACCATTCCTGTGAGACTGCCTTGATCTCCCTAACTGATAAATGGCTTCAAGCACTTGACCAAGGTAGAATAATAGGAACTGTATTTGTAGATTTCAGGAAAGCTTTTGACATGGTGGATCATGAAATCCTTTTGAAGAAACTGAAAATCTACCAGTGTGATGAAAGAACAATTAGATGGTTTACTTCGTACTTAAATGAGAGAACACAACATGTTTACATAAATAACGTTCTGTCTGAACCTGAAACAATTAGATATGGAGTACACAAGGCTCAATTCTAGGTCCACTACTATTCATTTTATTTATTAATGACCTACCACTTTTACTAAGAGACTCAATAACATCTACAGATCTCTATGCAGATGACACAACATTGTCAGACATCCAAAACACAAAGCATGAGCTCGAAATTTCTTTACAGAATGCCCTAAACAAACTGGAAAACTGGTGCACATGTAATGGCATGGTGGTAAATACTGGTAAAAATAAAATATTACTTATCTCAACACGGCAAAGAAGGACAAATCTTGATAGTGATGAACTATGTCTGACATGGAAGGATACAAATCTGCAAATAGTCTGTCATGATAGGCTACTTGGTGTTCTGGTAGATAATAACCTATTATAGACTGAACATATCAAACATACCAGTAAAAAAGTCAATTCAAGTTTATGGCTTCTCAGTAGGATAAGACATTTTCTCCCTGAAAGGCACAGGAAACTATTTTATAACAGTTACATACAACCCTATTTGGACTACTGTAGTACAGTATGGGGTAATTCAAATGATAACAACATAGCAAAGCTGGCACATCTTCAAAAAAGAGCATTTGGGCTAATATCAATCCAGAAAGAAAGCAAGGAAAGTTTAGCTGGTAGGTTAAAAATATTACCTATTAAAGACCGAATCTGTTTGAGAAAAGCCAAATTAATGTACAGGATATCTCAGAATAGTGCTCCTGAATATTTACAATCACTATTCCAGTATAGGCTACCTGGTAATACTCCCCACCTGCGATCCATGTCAACCAAACAGTATAGAATTCCCAAACCAAATAAGGAGTTATTTAAAAAAAGTTTCCAATACTCTGGAACTCTGCTCTGGAATAGTATTCCAGCTGAGATTAGAAATGCCCACTCTATTTCCTTCTTCCAAACCCAATATATCCAGTGGCTTCAGAGATGCAGCTTAAATAAATGAATTCCTTTGTATGAGGGCCTCAAGGTAGAATAGTTTTTAGCTAATTGTGTTACCCTCTTTAAATAAGGTCATTATTATTATTATTTATTATTATTATAAGAAAGATGAAAGGATAGCAGTGGAGGAATAGCACTTGGTGTCGACCAGTACATAATTTATGCCTAAGCTTTAGGCAGGATGTAACAAAAGTTAATCATATGTTTATGAATATTTTTGTGCTAATAAAAAATGTCTACATTTCCTTTTGCTAGAACATGTTTTTCTGCTGTGCAAAGTTCAATGGCAACTAAAAGTGTTTTACAATTAATAATAATATTCATTATTGATATTCTGTGATGAAGGTCACATTTTGTATCATTAAATAGTCCCCATTTAAAAAGAAAATGAGTCATTTTATATTAGAAATCCACAAGAACAAGACGGACTGGCAATAAGATTATATTAAATAAATAACAATTCAGCAAATTGCCAATGTGTCTTACATACATGTAGCTTCATAACACAGAAGCTTGTCTATTACCAAAACACTAAATAAACTGGAGCAGAGTTTTTGTGCTCAGTAGTTTCTTCTTGAAGTTTCTTGAGGATTGTGGCAGATCATGGTACAAGTAATTTTTTCACAGAGAGGTTCTGCACAGCTACAAAATAATATTATTCACATTTTTCAAATTATATGGCAAGGTGAACATGAACAAGGTGGGAATAAGCCAATTATATAATCTGTATTCTAGTTGTCTAGTTGTTGATAATTCCCTAAAAGCTGCAGAGATCTTTTTAGTTTGAATTTCTGCAACAGTAGGCTGTCCAGTTTAAATATAATATATTTCACTGCAAGAAATTTTGGAAGTACAAAAACTATTATGCCTGCTTCACACTGATGTAGTGTTTAAAGTTTTTCAGAATCTGAGTTATTCAAGGAAAACTAAATTTCATATGCATTTCCTAGAATTGGTCAAAGAAATTTATTCAGGTTATGTTTTGATAATACATACTTAAACTTCCTCAGTCATCCAATGCACATAGATACAAAATTAATTAACGACTGAATATGGTTCCTTCAAAAGTCACTGAATTAATGATAAATAATTCTCAAATGTTAATGTGATATAACAAAGCAAATCTTTTCACCCAAAAATTCAATGTCTGGTATGATTTTTAGCTCCCTGTTGGTTAAAAGGGTTACACTGCATGTAAAGGATTAACATTAACAAGGCAGACATTTGCTGATGATCGAATATATTTGAATCTAATAAATTGCATTATATTCCCGTAATATTTTGGATTATTAGTGGGTTTTAACAGATGATCAACATGGTTTTGAAAGAAGATTTTTATTGCTTCTTTTTTTCAAGTTTGTTTCATTATTTCTTTGCTACTGATTATTCCTGTATGATGAGGGCTGTTGAATTTTAATGTTGTTTTCCTCGGTATGTTTCTTAATGTAATTTCTCATCTTAAATCCAAGTTATAACATACAATAACTTAAAATAATAATTTCAGGAATATTATAATTTGTACTCATAAATGTTACCTTGTGATCACTGACATGTTTGTCAACAGGCAGTATACCTCATTCATTGCCTTGTTGATACAATAATTAAATCCAGCAGGGTAGTTGTGTCAAAGTGAATTGATTAATGTATGAGGTTAATTATATTATTTTGTTCTAAATCACATAGTTTATTGTTCCTTGGTCAAAGGCAACCATTTAGATCACCCATAATAATTAGGTACAGGAATAAACCACTTACAGCATCAATAGTGGACAAAAAGGTGTGACAAAAAATAATAGTTGAATTTGTTGATCTGTATATTTTGACAGTTAAACTGGTTTGGTTCCAATAGACAACTGTAACCAAATTACCTGACTGCCAATATATGCAAGATGTTGTCTTCTTTAGTAAAGCATGTGTTCATTGACTAACTTTGCCATACGACCCCCAAACTGGATTCTATCATCCTGAAATGTCTGAAACCCCCCTCATTCTAGTATTTTGTCTGGAACAGTATCATTCATTAGGATTCATTAAAATAGCTATATCAGACTCATATAGTAGAGATGCAAATTTGTCAGCCTTATTTTTCTATTGCATTTGACATTTAGATGAAATACTGAAACTTGCTTGATTTGAATGCCTGACCAGGTGAAGAAGAATGTCACATCCCCTGATGAATTTGTGCATTGCCAAGGGGATCATATTCATTTATTGCCCAAAAATAAATGGATAGCTTTGAACATGTAGAACACTTTGATAAAAACTTATAACATGTTAAAGAATACAAAAATACATCAAGATATGGATATGAAACAGACTCCAGTAAGGTCAATATGATGCAAGGTCACCTCATTAAAATATGTGCATCTTTATTGACTTTTGTTCTAAATCTTAATAACAGAAGCATATACCCAATCAAAAACAGATCAGAAATATGGCTTCCATAATAATAACAAATTCTCAATCAAAATGATAGTCCACAGAGTGATAATGAGCAAATAATGACTGATCGGTGGACAAAGGATGAATGAAACATGACAATGCCATAAGCACATAGGCCTTACATCTATGTGAGCTAGAGACTGGCACATTTTTTTAAGTAATGGTTCTGTCGTTCTTAAGTACCACTTCAGAGTTTGCACTGGCTCTTGTACATGGCATTGAGATAAATTGGCTGGAGTAGATATAAATTAATTATAAAAGTAGGATTTCTCCTGAACTGTAGCCTGTGCTTGGCAATTAAAGCAAAGGCCGTCATGAGTGATATTGACCCATCTTGTCAGAACAGCATGCAGACAATTTGAATAATAGAAAAAGTATTTCGTTGACTGTGCCTGTTGTTCGATACTTCAGCGAGGAAACAGTTTTTACACGAGAGGCGAACCAATGAAACTGTTGATAGCAGTTCCAAAATGGTGTCTTGTTCAGTGAGGTTAGTACCCATGATAGATTTCACCTTGGCAAGGATTCAAACATCATTGTAATAAAAAATGAACAGAAGATCATATAAGTCTTTTTATAATATCCTCTCTTCCATGATAATGCAGGGTAGCAGTGATCATGAAAAGGTAGGTTTTAATTGTGATTGGTGCTAACTGTTTCTCGCTAAAGGGCCATTGGAAGCTAGCTATCAAGGTATGGATACTTGCAGTGATATAAAGTGTTCTTGTGTTCACCACTGTAAGAATATATTCCATTTCCTTTGTACATCTTTATGGTGACTGGCCATCTTGCTTGAGAGCAATTTATCCACCACTGGTTGTGGGAACTGTTTGTTTCTGAGGGTGCATATTATTAGGATCCTGACATTCACACTGAGCAGCTATGGGCTTGAATGAAACACCTGCCATATTGGTTGGTTGAGCAGGTGAGGGAATATCTCAATTTCCTGGAGTTTCGTTTGCAACATTGATGAGATTGATCCAAGATTCTTATTTAAATGGTGCAATCTGGATGAGATGAGACTCCAGTTCTCTTGCTTTCTGTATTACTTTCAGAACCAGAGGTGTCTGAGGGTAAATGCACACATTTAGGCCGTTTCAATCTATAGGAATAGCATCCACTATCCTTTGGACCCAGGACTGGTGAGACAATGACTGGGAGTTTGGCATTCCACCTTGTTACAAGCAGGTCCACCATTTGTCGATTCCATCTATTGCATGAAAACCTTGGGATGAAGAAATCGTTCTATTTGCATTATTTGTTTCTTTTGGGATTGATCCACTAATGCATTCAACATGCAAGGATATGTCGAATTTTGAATGGATTTGTCATTGAAGACATCGCTTAGAAAATCAACAACAAAAATACAACGATACGGAGACTTGGTTCTGCCTCACCGCTTGAGATAAGTCACCGAAGTGGTGTTGTCAGAGAGAATGAGAACTCCAACAAAATGTAGTTTCTCCAATCATCAATGAAAAGTTTTGTGAACAGTTTTCATATCAAGGCTTTTGACATGTAAGTGACGATCCTGAGAGGGCCACACTCCCATAATGATGGAAGAAGGCTTCTACCCTACCAACCTCCAATCCACTGTATTCACATCCCTCCAGAATGTGATTGCCAGAGGATGTACTTGCTTCGGTATCCCCAACACCAGTTCAGTGAGGTATACCCACCTTCAAGATGGAACCTCATATTGTGCAGACTGTGAAAGACAAGGATAAAAAAAAATATTAGTTTTTTAAAGTGATTTATGTACCACTTTAGGATGACTGGTAGGCCTCAAGGTTTATATGGAGCATCTAATCAATGAATATTTATTGTTGTGCTCGACATTACATGCACGTAGCTAATCACAAGCTGCTCAGGATAGAAAAATGGATAATATTTGACAGATTTGGCAAGTATGGTCCAAAATGTGGTATTAACAGTCATAGCAGCCATGGTGACTTTAAACTGAAACTATATGCTATGTTCAATGGAATATAACAGTATTATAGAAACATAAAATACCTTCTACCCATTAAACAATTTAACCAAAATCAACATGCCAAAGATATACTGCTTGTTCTGACAATGAATCCGAGAAGCTGCACTTTAGTTTTCATTGTGCTCTGATCCATCCAAGTGTAAAAAAGCAGCTCATGCCACTGAATTACGTGTCAATGTCCATATATGTCTGTAAAGCAGCATCATTGAACTACCTGTAAATATTTCATCTAAACCTCTCCCTGCTTTATTGCACTGAGCACCAGGGTGGAGCCTTGTATTAATTTTGTTCCTGATATTTTAAAATCAACAAAATTAAATAGAACAGTGTCGTATATACACAATACTGCATAAGTATTTTGTTCCAAGTTGGCAAAAAGAACAAGTCTGAGATGACAGAAGGATAAGTCAAGGCCCTCAGCTGACAGTTTCATGTGCCATATTAAACAAATACTTTCCCCAACTGGCGACAGAACACAAACGTGGTTTTCTACTTATTACATACCTTTTTCACACTTTCTAGCTATAGAAGAAGAAGTTTGGATTCATAAAAGGTCTGATTTGGTGCATCTGTGAATATCAACACATCGAAAACAATGAAAAGGCCTAACCACTTCCAGACTAGGTATGTAATACAGATGCATGGTTTAAACAACTGTAACAAATGTAAGATGAAGCACATGAGATTAAATTGGTATACCATTTTCATATTAAAGTATTCAAAGAGTTCATCATTTACCTGCCAATATAATTTCAAAATCTTCTCTGGCAGAAGGAGGCAATGAGTTGTCAGCAATGACAGAATAATAACCAAAGTCATCCATGTTCAGACTGGTAAATCTGAGTTCCGACTGTCGCCCACTGACATGTAGACTTGCAGAGTCAGGCAGATCTTTTCTATCACTGCCATTTCCATGAAACATCCATGTAAAATTTGGAAGTGGGTATGATATTACTGTGTACCTAAGAAAAGCTGCTTCATGGAGTTTTTTGTAAACTTTGGTCTCTAGAGGTACTTCAGAATCTGTCCGTGGATGACCTGTCATATGAAAATAATAATATGAATTGAAGCAACTTTACTTGAAGAACATAATTCAATTAATTTTAGGAATCAATCTTCCCTATGGGCTTCTGCTATGTAAAATACATACAGTATATACTATACAATGTGATAAATTTGACTCGTCGTAAAATATGGAGTTATTCCAAACATACGTAAATCTTTCAAGTGCATAACATACGCAAATGCTTCAATCAGCAAATAGTGACATATAAAATATCATATTGTATTGAAAATTCATCTGTGAGTAAAATATTTAAGTAGAGAAAAGCAGAAGCTACTTATATTAGATAGAACTGTTTCACTGTGACCTTAAATGTAGTACTATATCCATTCAATATATTGATTATGGAAAGAAGAAAAGCTAGTAACCCACCTTAGATTGCAGTGAATGTTGTACTATTCCAGTAGATCAGTTTGATGCAAGTTCTTTTTAAACAATTCCTTCTTTTGCATTGGTGTGATGTAATACACAGTTCTTGGGGAGGAAACTAATTTTAATTATGTAATAATTGTCTCTATTATCAAACTGTTTCCTTTCCACATGATATAACATTGCCCATCTTAAATGCACCAACTCTCTGTTCCAGAGATTTCTTAGAACACATTCATCGACCCAGTAGGATGCAAATAATCAGCCCATGCTCTATTAGAGCGTCCTCATTCTTTTCTGGATGTGTGGCTAATGATGGACATAAGTGTGGGGTGGGAGAAGGGTATACAGTAGCGATAGGTAAGTAATACATAATTAAATCTGTAAACAAAATCACCAAATACAACATTTAAATTCAGTAATAGCTTACCTATCACTATCATTAAGCTGAATATGTCAGTAAGGAGGGTGGCTGATGAACTTTGAGAAGAGTAAAAATACGGGAAAATTACCAAGCTTCTAGTACAAGTAGTCAACTGCAGCTATATGTGGCAGTTGTCTGGGTAGCAGATTGTGAAGAGATGATCGGGCCCAGAGAGAAAATAGATTGGATATGGTATGCTAATGACTGATGGTGAATGTAAGAGATATCATCAAAAAACGAATGGACAAAATATGCCCAGGGAGTAACAACTGCCCTGACTTCGTAGGCTTTGATCTTTATGAATGATAAACCCTTCATGATGGTGAGCAAAATCCATACAGATAGTGAGCAAAGAAGTCTATCACAATCATCACCAACACAGGTGCAACTCAAACTGGGGATCTGAATCAGGGAAGGAAATACTAATGGAAGTTGGTTTTTGCTAAGGAAACCAAGCTGATATAACAGGGAAACAGAGTCATAATTTCCTCTGAAGTGTAAACATCCTTCCTCAAATAATAAAGCATGTAGTTTGCTTCTTCTCAGAGCTTGCACAATGGTCAAAAGGAAAATGGTTTTAAGCATATTTTCAAATGAACAATCACTCAAAGATTCATAAGGTGTTTTTGTCAATGACCACTAAAAAAATGCAAGGTTCCATTATAATGCCAATGAGTCTCTGGAGCTCAAAATACATGATAAGATCTGATAAATGCAGATCTGGATCCATGGACTGATTTTTAGAAAGTTTATGAGTGCTTGAAAGAGCTACCATGTAACCATTGATTGTAGTGATAAACAAGATCTCTCCTCAAATGGAAGAAAATAAAATCAGCTACTGCAAGGAAGAGAGGGTCAGCAAGGAATAACACATTTCCTAGCACACCAATCACAGACGATTTTTCACTTGCATCATAGATCTTGGATGTAGAACATTGCTGGGCATGTAAAATGCAGTCAGCAACTTGTTCAAAAACTTTGATGGGTCAATCATTTGAAATGAGCCAAGCATAAAGTTGCAGAATCTGGGGATTGGTGTGAAAGAGAGTACCTCTGTGTTGAGAGAGAAGACTGTCTCAAAGAGGTAATACTGTGGTGATCAATAGGTTGAACTATAGCCTTTGAGGCCACAGAAGTACAATCAGGATGTACCTTATGGTGGAAACCCTGATCCTGTGCAAAACGTGTGGAATCAACCTTAAGGGTGGGTAGGTATCAGTATACGCAGAGTCTCAGTCAATCCCAATTTAAACTGAAGGTATCCATTGCCAAGAGTACCTGGTCTGTCACTGGGGAGATACACAATGAGTGCATATTGTTGTGTTTTATCACAAAAATAATCCACTAGAGGGAGCTCCCATAGACTGAACAGAAACTCTGCAACTGCTTGATGAAGTAACTTTTCTGTTAGGGTTACCATGCCTGTTCAAGACAAACTGCCTGACAGAATCTTTACTTCCCTGAAATCTGATGAACTTTGAATGTAATCCCTTCTGACTATGTCTGACCAAGGATCCAGATCACCATGCAGACAGAAGGAGCATGAATACCTCCTTGTTGTCTGAAAGGGAATCCCTGCGGGGCTTACAAACTGAGGAGGATATATTGAAGCTACTCTTGGGAAACCAGATCCAAAGTGGAATTCATAGTTCCCAGAAGGGAAAGATACATAATTTCATAATTTTGTTGGCCACTCTGGTGGAACATGAATCTGGCCCAGGAAGGTAAGGGAATTCATTCCAATGCACATGAAATCTTGAGAGGGAACAAATTCTTATTCCTCCAGACTTGGAATCAGTCCCAATTGTGTTGCTACATACCAACAGCCAGACATCAAAATACTGGACTAATGGAATTCCCAAGTATCTCAGGTGTGCATCTATTTCTTTCGTGACTCTGGCAAAGATCCTGTGCACTAAGGCAGGACCAAATAGCACGGGTTGGAATTTAAATACTTCCTGCCCAATCAAGAATCGAAAATATTTGTTGTGCAGAGCAAACATTTGGATGTGGAAGTAAGCTTACCAAAGCTCGATGGAAACTGCCCATTCATCAAGATTAATAGCGTTTTGAATTTAAGTTGCAATTTCCATCATGAAAGTTTCCACTTGCAGAAATCTGTTTAGGGGGATAGCTTGATAATAAACCTCAGTTTTCCTCCTTTTTGGAAACCAAAATATCCGGAGGTAGAAAGCTGGTGACTGGATGTTTTGAACCCTCTCCACTGTGCACTTCTTCCTTTAATTTGAAAACGTTTGATTGATGGAAGAAGATGGGTATCTTTGAGAGAGAACTGAGTCCCATGAATCACAGACATGAACCCTCATTCACAATAGAAAGGACCCATTGATATGTGATGTTCGAACAGGCCTCCAAAAGGAGTGCCAATCGAGCACCTATCAGTGTTATAGGAAGACATATGTACTGCAGGAGAGGTGAGGTGTCCCTAGGGACAAGCTCTCTTTCCCCCTTTTGCCACTTTGGGGAAAAAAGAGGCTAAAGTACATCGCTTGCTCCTGCCCTTGCCTCTCCACCTATTTTGTCACCTTTGTGGAGCAGATTTATACAAGGGCTGGCTACTTTGTTGCTGTGGTTATGCACTAAGTTTTGGTACAAATTCGAGCTAACCCATAGCTCATTCAGCATGAAAATATGGGGGGAGTAGAACAAAATGGAGGGAGGAGAAAACTGCCATAGTTCACTATTTACCTATCACTTCAATATCTATCTTTCTTTTTTCCAGCTACACTCTGTTGGAGTCCTACTGAAATCAAAATCTTTAAAAGTTGTTGCCTCTGTTGATTTTTCAGATTAATCTGTTCCTCACCAGTGTCTGAAAATTGTTCTGTGCTGTGATGGGGCATATATAAAGCCAAGGCTTAACCGGCTGGAACAAGTTTGGAAACTGTTCCTTATGGTTATCATGTACAATTTTTCACGGCTCACAGGTTTTTGTCTTTTAGATACTTTACTCGAATATAAGATATTTTACCAACATAAGCCCATCTGCCAAAGTTTTACTTTCTTGAATCAGTCCTTTACTGCCTACAAATCCAGATTTTCTACCTGTTCTATGATACTGTATTAGGATTTTCAAAAAGTCCATTAATGCCATAGACTGCTTGTGCAGAGCAAGATATTTTGATCAAACAAATATATTTACTTCCTCATTTTAATTTTAGATTATTTATTAAATTTATCTGAACCCTTATATGGCTATATGTAGCTATGCTCAAGGTATTTTGAATAATGAATTTGTGTGAAGAACTATTAACATTTTTTGTATTTACCATGGTCTCATTATTAAAAAATTTTTCCTTGCATAAATGGTAAGATATTATGCCAAAAGTTAATTATAAATTGAAATCTAAAAGTAGCAGGTAGTAAAAATTTCTGGACTTTGGAGATCAGCAGTTTTCTTGTCAACAAATGGGAAGCAAGTGTATACTTTTTATTGTACCCTAAACTAAATAAATGTGTGATATCCCTACATTTCTTCAAGTTAATAAAAAAAGCATTGAAAACATGTATCCTCATGTTTTTTTCTTATCTAGGATGATTTTCGTGGAAAATCATCTCCAATTGTACATTAGAATTAACCTTGCATTGATTTACTCCGAAAAAAAATCCAGCTGAATCAAGGCTATCAATTTGTGTTACTTTTTATTATTTCAAATGAACTATTTCTTGTACCTCTTAAGCTGGTGATTAGACTGATCAAAGTTTGAAAAGTTTTGAATTTGTTACATGGTGTGCCGATTTTGGCCAAAAAGGTGACGTGCATTTGCAGCGTAATGTTTTCAAGCTTTCAAAATGATATCAGTTCCGGTTCTAATTACATACACAACCCACTTAATTCAAAGCTCAATTTCAGTCAAGATGCATTGACTAAAATTGTCACTTTTAACACTTTTTCCAGCTCCAATATTCTGATGTAACTCATAACTTTAAACTTAAAATACAATCATTATCATCAGCCAGTATTTGCTGAACTGAATCATCAAAGATGAACCACACTCGGATTCAGCCCACTTGGATTATCTAGGTAGCATGTATTTTAAACACACATTTGTAAAACTTCCGTGATGTATGATTCAAGCTATGACAGAATGTCTTGTCCAGGACACAATGTGCCAATTAAACTTTGTGATGTGAAAGACTGTTAATGATATCATGTGACAGGGGGACTATGCATGATATCCGAATACTTCATGTGGATTATGATAATAGTGGAATTGCAAGCATATATAACAGAAAATCAAACCGTACTTCAAATCACCATACAATGTAAAACAAACAACTTGAAAGTAAAATTTTCAACCATAATTTAATTTTTAGCCAAAAAATGTAATGACTTTCAATGACCTAGGTGAAATATCAATGATTTTCAAGGCCTTGAATTGAGGTGTTCATTTCTCAATGACTTTCAATTACCTTTAATGACCATGAGACCCCTGCATAGAGGGAGGGAGATTAACCCTCACCTCCCCCCGTTGACGATCTTTCCTGCAGAACTTATGATGATTGTCGGACCTCATCACTCAAAGATGGAGGTGTCCATATAGATGACATCCATGGAAGAGGTTGTTTTCCCCCTTGAGGAGGTGAGTTCCATATATCAAAGGGATTGTAAAGGAACATGGGGAAAGGAAGAAGCATCCGTATGATTTTCTAGCTCGAAAGCATGCATACTCTGTCCCGGTGATGTGATAAATAGGTAATGTACCGAAACATGGTTATTCGCACCTATCCTTAGCACTAGACCTAGATTCAGCATGTCTTGCAGACATATATCCAGTATCTGGTCTACCTGTATCTGGCTATTACTTACAATCAATTGCGATCTAGATTTGAGAAAACTTCCCACAGAACTAGGAGTGTTCAAAGAATGGGTAAACCTATTGGGTTTGTTTGATTTACATTTCGCCTGACCTAGGATACAGTGGAGATCCTGATCTGTCGCTGAAGAGGAGATTCTCCATATTTAGGCTCTGTGTAACCTCTACCATGGGCAACACCGTTTTGCTTTTGGGACAATGCGATGCCACCCTCCCATAATTGGGGAGTACACTTGGACTTGGCAAGCTGATTACCCTTAGTGATAGAAGCTGCCTTCTTTTTACAAGACTCACTGTCATGTCTAGGGAAGGTGCTGCTACTCCCTCTTTTATTCTGGGGAGGGCATGAAAACCTTTGAGAAATATCAGTTACTTCTCTCCTGGAAGATGCTATCCCTCCCTATTTTATTAAGGTAGATGCAGTAAACTCTATCCTGTCTAGGGAAGCTGCTGCTCCTCCCTTGTATGTTAGGGTGTGCACAATCAATCCCTTTAAAAATATGTTACTACCTCATAGATAGCACCAATATTGCTTCGTATGTGATATTTGATTGATCCAGAGGGATAGAACATTCTTCCTTCCTCCACAGATATGTGTGACTGCTTTCAGCAAGGTCTCAGTTGTCGACTGACCATGCGCTAGACATGGGATAACCATCCATTCATTTTGTACATGATGAACATGGTCAGAGAGTGTTGCATAGCCTCTACTATGTCCATACTTACCGACTGTTTGAGACATCAGAAAATTTAAAGTTCTGACAATAACAAAAGAGAAATGATGATAATAATAATAAGGTGTACGTTTGTCTTTACCATTGTTTTTTGTTTTTATACGTATAATCACCAGGACATCATCATTCTGTCGGAGTAATGCTAGCATGATATAGTTCCTTGAGATACAATGAGGCCATATTGTCTGAAACATTATGCATATAATTAGCCTTTCTCAAACATATTTGTTCACTCACTGTTAATATTGTAATATCATTCATTGTATTTTGGGATATTTTCAGCATGATCTAAGATGAGTTTGCAGGCAGAATAATGTGTACATATTCTTGTCATAAGTGTTTCCCCAGATAATAATACAGTGGTGATCGATATGGCCTTATCCTGCTAAATAGCCACAGGTATGGACTGACTTTATGATATATGACTTGAATATGTTCATTCCATTCCAAATTTTTCTCAACTATAACCCTAAGGATTTTGTCAAAGGTAACCATTTGTAGGCATATTTCATTCAACTTAAGATCCCAATTTTTATTTTCCAATTTTTCGCTCTTTTGCTTGGTAGTAATCATTAACTCTTTAGTCTTTTCTGCATTTACTTTTGTGTCATTTTCTATAAACCATGAATCTATTCTAAGTGAAGCTATCTAAAGGGAGAATTTTAGGTCTGATTTTAGCTGCCTGAAATATAGTAGTATGCATCTGCATGTACATTGGTCGATGAAATATGGTTGCCTATTTTCAGTGGCAGATCCTTTATGAAAATGAGAAAAAGAAGTGGGCCTAAGATTGATCCCTGATGTAATTAATGGCAATTTCTTTTACACCAGACTTTTGCCAATTACTATGTCTGGGGAAACACTGAGGTGGATATGCCAAGATTACATATGTAAGCTATGCTGTTAAATATTATATATGCAGCAGCCCTCGTGAGATGTCGAGCAATATTATATAGACCTGTTGATTTCCTTCCTGCAATAGTTTGCAAAAAGCTCAAAACCATTTCATTTGGTACTGCATAGATAAAAGATTTTGTATCAGGTGGGCTTTTTCTGAACACAAATTTCTTAGTTCATTTTGATTAGAGTTAACAATAGGTTCCCTAATTTTGGAGGCTATGCCGACAGAGCATTCGATGAATGTATTTGCTATTTCAACATCCACATCAATAATCTGACCTTCCTGGCTCAGTTGTTGTATTATGGGTATTATGTATTATGGAATGCTTACCTGCACTGTTTGTTCAAAACTTTCCACACAGACTTCTTGTTGCAATTATTTTCTAAAGCTGACTCATAGTAATTCTTCTTTGCCCTACTGATCATTTTGGTTAATTTAGTTCTCCATGTTCTGTAATGTGCTTGTTGAGCAACATGTTTGAAATAATCATGGAGTTTCATGATATCTAAAATGCCCAGAGGCAACCAATCAGGAGGGAAGTCCAGTTTTATTGTATATGTTTTCAAAGGTATATATATCATCCACCTGTACAGAAAGGTGGGTTCAAATATTAAGAGGAGCATCCCCATCGGCAAAGATCTTCCAGAAATTTTCCTTAATCATAAATGCTTAAATGACCTGTACGTTATGATTTTGTGAGCTTGGATTTTACATTTCTTTTAAGCCAGATTTTCTAGTTAGGAAAGTAGGGATGTAATCATTGAGACTTATGGTATCTAGAAGATGTATTTTTGTCACATTTTCTTCCATATTTGTATAGGTATATCAATTAGAGTTTCTGAGTAATCCGTTTCTTGATTTGTCCACTAATTGGGTAAGACCAAACGTTTCTGCAAAATTCAACCAATTTCTGGTAATCTGATTACTCATAACATTTCTGTGTATAGTTCACTTTGGACATGAGTCTCTATTATCTTGTTCTTTTCTAAAATGCTCATTCCATTCAAGCTCCACTGAATAATACATGTAGACAGAACCCACTATGAACACCAATGATCAATGAAATAGCTCGTATTTTCATAGCCTAAATCTTCATGAGACATACATGAGAATGCTGGCTGTATGACTACCTTTTGCCAAGAATGCTGGCTGTATGACTACCTTTTGCCAAAAAGACACCACTTATGGAGTTATATCTTGTTTTCCAGCACGAGTGAGAGGAAATGACTCTTGCATCTGGACCAGGTAGTCTTTGTGTGTTTGAGATAGATTCAGAGATCAAATACAAAGTTTCGCAAAATCACATACCAGGTTTTGCAACCTAGCTTCTCCAAAGAACTGATCAATGAGAAGAATTGTAAAATTATTTTCTCATTGCCAGGACTAGAAGCCTAACCATATCAATCAAATCTGGCTGCAAGACATACTGGAAAAGAGCCATTTATGAACTTGAAATTTCTTTGGACGTGGATGAAAGACTAGTGATCAGAACAGTTCGAGAAGTTTGGGGTTGCTATGATTTTCCTGGGCATGCCTGTCGCTAAATCAGGTAGATCAGTGACCCATGACTTACCTCAATGGAGAGGGGTAATTGGCATATCTACTCAACAATGACCATCGCGGAGTACAGTAGCAAGTTAGCAAGCCAATCTGACAAACTTGCATCTTTGCAGATTCTAACCTTTGGCTACAGTGCCTCAAACAGAATTACCGATGCTAACCATTCTGTTCTGCTATTGAATCAGGAAGTGTCTGCTTTTTGCTGATATCCTTATCTACTAATCTTGCAGGTGTATGGTGTGTCAGCACGGAGAGAGAAGAGCCATGTGCAAAGGGTGCATGAAGATGCAGTCAACATTCAAAAGAACATCTGCCACACTGAGGAGGGGGGAGGAGATGAAGAAATTCCCTTGCCATGTTAAACGTCTTGAAGAAGCTTTCCCAAGTGCTAGAACATTACAGTCTGTGTATTAGAGAGGAAGATGAGCTAGGTTAATATGGGCAAGAAACTCACACCCAAATGAATCAAATGTTGTGAAGGGACAAGGGCTGACTTCTCCACACTGACTTTAGAATGGGGCAAAGAAGGTTGTGCATATCATGAAGGAAAACCACCTTTACTAATTTTATCAGTAGGATATCATTTCTATATGTTATCATACAGGTGAATAGGTCACGCAGAAGATGGCAACGACAGAATTTAATGTTCTGGTGAAAACCCAGTCGATGAAGTTGAGGACGAAATTAACAGCACCTAAGCGATACACTACTCATGTGTAGGAGAAATGCATGTATCTTCTTGATGTTACATGGATGTTACTGTGTACAAGTTGTATAAAATGAACAAACATATGGTCCTTGCCATTCCCATTTTAAACCGTTGTTCTTTTATGAACTCCCTGAATGTGTTTAAAAGCATAATTGGACACAACTTCCTGTTGGTTTTCTTAACCAAGAATGGCCTTAAATAGAAGCAGAGGATGCCTTTCTTTTTAAATAAATGAATCCATTTGTGTAGCAATGCCTTTATCTAATGCAATATATTAGTCTTCCTGTAGTCAGTTGGATCCACATTCATGATGGGACTGAAGGTAATGGGGTGAGGACTGGATGAATGAATTTGGGAGCCCCAACAAAGTCTGAGTTACTAAAAATATGTATGATCCACTTCTTTTCTTAACAGTCTCCTTGACCTTCTGGCATCAAAATTAACAGGCTTTATCCTTACCTCATGTGCAAACGATCCATAAAGCTTGGTTGTTGAAAATGGTGAAGAATTGGAAATTGTTTGGAGAAACTATTTTTCTTCTTTCAGTCACAGTGACCACGAACATTCACAATTTTGACACTAAAATCAATAGGTTCTTTTTTATCTTAAGTGCAAACTATCCAATCTTATAACTGCAGGTGGTGGAGAACTCGAACGATTGTGTGAAACTGGTTGTCTTTGTTCAATCAGTGACCTTGACCTTGGAGCTTTGACCCAAATTCAATAAGCTTTTTATCCTTTCACAAAGTGCAAGCCATGTATTTGATGGTAGGTGATTAAAATTTAATATAGTTTTCTCTTCAACAACCCAGTTTGAACCAATCTGAATATTTTCATCGTTTCAAAAATGACCAAATGTCCACACATTTTAAAATGCAACATATAATTAAAATCAGTAATTTTTTTCATATCACAGAAAAATTTGGGTAATGCTTTTTAAACTTTGATGGCAATGACACACATAAGAAATAGGTTATGATGACTTTCAAGAACTACAATGGAATGTCTGAAGGCTGTTGACAGGAAATATAAAGTCTACAAATGCTGACATTCGTATATACCATCAAAGGAAGGTGTTAGCTATGTATTGCTATATGCTAATACTGGCAACAGCGAAAAAAAAATTTCTTTACGATATCATCATTCTACTTACATTTTACAAAAAATTGTAATGTCCTACTGGCTTGTGTCCAGATTCCATTATATGCAGAACAAGTATAGTTGTTGGTATCCTGACACTGGGCAGACTCAATCCTAAACTGACTTTGTACAACTCCAGATTCGGTCTTAAGAACAGTGTTGGTGCCTTCTTTCCTCCAAGTTATGGTGGGTAGTGGGTTGCTGTCAACACTGCACTGGAAAATGGCTGATGAATTTTCATTGACAGTGTTAACATCTAGCACTGACAGGCTCAAATTTTCCACTCCATCTGAAAGTATGTTCATACATATACACTATATGTATTTTAACAACATAATAATGTAATGGTAATGATACATATCCTGCATATTTATCAATTTCAAGTCCAATAAGATAATAATAATAATAATAATAATAATAATAATGCTTTATTTATAGAGGGTGACTCATTAGTCAAGGACTATTCTCCCTTGAGGCCCTCTTAAGGAGAGTATAACAATGCACATTATATGAAGATGGCAATAATTACTGTTTATTTTAACATGTTTAGTATTAAAATACTAAATTCCATTATCTGTTAGAAACACATACATGCTCATGATATCTTTTCTTAAATATTCTAATATTTTCAGCAGATTTTACATGTAGTGGAAGCTTATTCCACAGAACTGTACCAGAGTATTGAAAACTCTTTTTAAATTGCTCTGTTCTTGGTTTTGGTATTAGAATGTTTCCATGTGATATTGATCTCAACTGGTATTGTGCTGAAAAAGGCCTGAATAAGTCTTGAAGATACTCTGGTGCAGTTCCATGTAGACATTTATATAAAAGAACTGCCTTGTGAAAATCTATCCTGTCATATATTGTGAGCCATTTGAGTTCTGTAAATAATGCTTTTGAGGGATGATCAACAGATGCATCTAAAATTACACGTGCTGCTCGTTTCTGAAGTTTATAAATCCTGTCAAGCTCAGATTTGGCACAGTTTCCCCATACATTAGAACAATAATCCATTGTTGGAAGAATATATGACTTGTAGTATAGATTGCGAGTTTCCATAGGTAAATATTTCTTGATTCTGCTGAGAAGGGCAATTTTGGATGACAGTGTTTTACAAAGCTTATCAATATGGTCATTCCATAATAAATTATTATCTACAGACACACCTACAAGCCTTTCATGTTTGACATTTTCTAATGGATGATTATTTATTGCAAGAGACAGTTTTGGGTTCCCTGACTTGTGTAGCTTTTGTGATGTCCCCAAAATCATACATGTTGTTTTACCTTCATTAATTACCATCCTATTTTGTTGTGCCCAGTTTTGGACTCTGATAAGGTCTGAGTTTAATTTCATTTGGATAACTTCAGTATCAGAACTAGACGTATACAAAGCTGCATCATCTGCAAACAAATCTGTGTTTGTGGATTCATTATTTAATGGTAGATCATTGATATAGATAAGGAAGAGGAGAGGGCCCAAAACTGAGCCTTGAGGGACTCCTGAATGAATAGTGCGAGTTTGAGAGCTAATATTGCCAATGCTTACTTGTTGAGACCTTTGATTTAGGTATGATCTAAACCAGTTTAAAGAAGGATTGTCAAATCTGTAACAGTTCAACTTTTGCAGCAGAATTTCATGATCAACAAGATCAAAGGCTTTCTTGAAGTCAAGGAAAACAATCCCAGTCATATGTCCATTATCCATTTCCTTCAGCCAAAGATCAATTAATTTGGTAAGTTCTGTTTGGCACGAGTGGTACTTTCTAAATCCTGATTGAGCTTTATGAAATAGAGAGTATGTTTCGAAAAATTTATAGACCTGAATGGCTACATGCTTTTCAAATAGTTTTGACAATACAGGTAGAATTGATATTGGTCTGTAATTTCCTGGATCCTCCTTTTCTCCTTTCTTAAAGATAGGTGTAACCTTTGCACATTTCAATGTTTCTGGAAAATTACCACTCATTATACTTAAATTTATGATATGCGTTAGTGACTTTGTTATTACTGGTGCAGCAATTTTAAGAATTCGTGGACCAATACCATCCAATCCAGAGGATTTATTAATATTAACCTTAATTAGCATATCAAAAACATCACCTTCACTAACATTAGCTATTGAAAAATAATTTTCATCAGGAATTTTAGCTTTTATAAATAATAGAAGAGCATCAAGTTCAATTGGGATATTAGTCTGGTTCTGAATACTCTTACTGGAGATGCTTATGAAGAAATTGTTGAACATTTCCACAATGTCTTGTACAGATGTTGCTATATCATCATTTTGCTTAAGTCTAGGGGGAAGGCAACTGTTCTTGCGTGGGTTGAGCTCTTTTAGATGCTTCCACAATGTTTTGGTACTCTTACTTTCATTAATAGCCTGTTTATAGTAGTTCTCTTTTGCCTTATCTATCAGGTACTTAGTTTTATTTCTCCACTTTCTATAGCTTTTCATGTCTTTTTTCTTGTGGAAATTATCTCTTAGGTGCCTAGCCTCATTGATCTCAGGGGTAATCCACTTGGGTGTAATTTGGTGTTTAACCCTTTTTGTTTTAATTGGGGCATGCTTGTCTAAGGCTGCATTGAACATCTGATACCATTTGTCCAAGGCAATGTTGACATCAGCTATAGTGCAGACTGATTGGAAAGGTTTGCAAACTAAATCATTTAAGAACATTTCCTCATCAAACTGTTTGAAGTCCCTGTATTGAATTTCAATGTGTTGGCCATTTTTAGATGATTTCGGAACATGTCTAGTTATACAGACTGGGTAGTGGTCACTCAGTGCATACACTGGTACCTTAATTTCACTTACGTTTTCAGGTTTATTAGTATAGACATGATCAATGATAGTAGCACTTTTATCCGTTACTCTAGTTGGGGTGTTAATTAATTGAGTAAAGTTGTAAGTTTCAAAGCTACTTATCCATGTTAATGGTGGAGTTTTCATATAGTCAATGTTAAAATCACCTAATATGATAATTTCTAAATCTTCCTTAAGTAATGCTTTTTGAATTTGAATCTCAAATCTATCAATCCAATCAGCTGTGGAACTAGGTGGCCTGTAAACCGAACATAAGAGTATTGGCTTTGATTGGGCAAGGGTTACTTCGATCCAGATGCTCTCTACCCCAATAGTCTCTAGATCAACACGTCTGTTATAACTAATGGAACTGTCTACATAGAGAAGAATACCCCCACCCCCCATGGATTCCCTATCTTTTCTTTCAAAGTTGAACCCCTGTATTTGGAGAGCCAAATCATCAGTATCATCGGAAAGAAAGGTTTCACATAGACCTAGAATATTGACTGATCTAGTTTGCTGTAATATTAACTTTATCTCATTCAGTTTAGGGAGGATGTGTTGAATATTTAGGTTGATTACTTGCAGACCTCTTTTGAGGAGGCCAAATACATGACAATTTTGATCAGAGGATTGATCTTCAGACAAGGTAGTATGCCATATATTGTTTTTAGACTTGACAGATTTCTTTACATTGCCTTGATTATTTACATAAACATATGAAGAAGATAACATACAAGATCCATCTGTTGTACCATGACCACATGTAGTGGATATTTGAGAATGTTCAATATGAGACTGATTTACATACATACAAGAAGACATTGACATATTAGACACTTGGGGGGCCTCAGAGGGAGAAGTAACTTGAACAGTATCACACAGTTGTTTACATGTTAACAAGTTGCACTTTGTACACAAATCAGATAGTGCCTGAAACCTGTTTATAGAATTATAATTATTACATTGAAAAGTGTACACATATTCTAATGCATTTTGTTGCTGGATATGTGTTGCATAGGCCTGTACATCATAGCCTTCTACCTATTGGTATGTGCACAACTTTTGCTTATGTCCTAGTTCATTACAAAGATGGCAGCGAATCTGTTTTCCATGCAGACACCGCTGTGTTACATGACCGTGCTCTCCACAATACAAGCAGTTGTCTGACTCATGCCTAACCCCTTTTATAAGTCTTATGTACTGGTCTATATTCCTAAGGAGCATGGCAGTACCTCTGTTGGACAAGTGGATTTGGTCTCGCTGGTACAATTGTTGGTTCACTCGATTGTCTTTGAAGAAGGTCCAGTATTGCGGAACAAAGAGTATTTGGAAATTTTCACACAACATACTTAGGGTGTCATTTAGTTGAGTCATAAGTGCATCCCTTCTTGGCGGTAGACCTGAGATGATTATTTTACACTCTGCGTTTTTGGACCTGATGGCATACAACAAACTTTCATAATCATCCTCAATGCCCTTCAAAGATTGGCCATTACTGTAATTATTGCCACCAATGAGAAGAATTACAGTATGATATGGTGACATATCCATTTCCAATATTTTTTCTGTAATAATGTTAATAGTAGCACCTCTATGAGTTTTTACGTCAGTTTTATATAACCCTCTTGTTCTTACTCCTTTGATTATTGATGATCCTATGAGAAGAGATCTGTCTTTAACTATGTTGTTGATTTTGACCAGTGGGGGGTTCAGATGCATTGTTTGAACTTCTTGATTTCCATGACTAGACTGACTGAGAGTTTGGTGACTGCTGTATTTAGTATTTGTATTTAATTTAGCTCCTTGTTGTGGATAATTGGAGGTTGTCTTTAGAACAGTTTCTTCAGTACCTGGATTTGATGTCGAATGAGACACATGATGGTCAGTGTTTACAGCATGTGCTTTAGTTAACTTTTGGCTCTGCCCATCTAATACCTGTAGAAGAGACTCATCTTGTTTAATTGGTGTGGTTGCATCTGTTTGTGTGCATAATGATTTTTTTCTAATAGCTGGTTTTGGTATGGTCTGAGTGCCCTGACATGCTTTCTGGTCCTCTGACATGTTTGTGTATTGCGTTGTCTGGGTTTTCTGGCACACTTTTTTGGCACCTGGTTTATCCATTTGAACACTGTGTAGACTCTTTGATTTTAGTGCAGAGAGTTCCTGTTCTAACCTTTCTACTTGGGCCTGGAGAATACCTATCACTACTAAGCACTGTATGGAGGTACAAGGCTGGTTATGGGTTCCATGGAACTCAAAGGAATTTGTTGCACCTATCATAAACTGGGGTCCTGGAGTTTCCTCCACATTGATAGCAATCTGGCTTATTTCATGTAAAGCTGTGTTACTGTTGACTGGATTTGGAAATCTGTGGGCTTCAGGGATGGGTGTTGAAGCCCTTGGCTGAGAGGTAATTGATTTCAATCTGGTGTTGTCTACCATTTGCTGACAAGTGCTGATAAAATAATTTACCCATTCTGTGTAGCCTGGCCCTTGTACATGAATTTTACCAGTTGTTATGTATAGAGTTACTGTGGCAGAATCTGTATCCATGGATTTATAGATCAGTCCATTGTGTGAGTGTCCCTGCTGGAAGTGTAGATTCTCATCCAAGAATTTCTTGATTGTTGGAATTTTGTTGGAGTCAGCTGTGATTGTTATACTCTGCATATTATGTTGGATTTTAAGAAAGCTTGGAACTGAAGAGGAGTCAGAGGAGTCAGCCATGTTGGATTTTGGTGTTACACAATCTTGGTAGGTTGAATCTATTTCAAGTGAATATTTCTCTGCAGTATTGAGTGTGTCTATATCCTTTGTATCATTTAAGAGATCATCTTGGGTAAATCCTGAAAATGAATCTGATGAATCTGATTTGAAATATGAGTAGATCCACTGAGACAGTGAAGAAGTGGCCATATTTGTTTTACTTGTTTTACTGTTCTTTTGTCTGAATATGCAAAAATGCAAATCTGTACTTATATCCACAGACTGAGTTTACTAAGTTACCCTGACACTTTTTGCACTGCCTAAATTAGTTGCTGGTAGCACTTATAACTAGTATATTTTCTTCTGTACAGCTGTATTTCCGAATGTTTCAGGAGCTGGTTAAGAGTCTCATACCATGGCGGCCATTTTTTTTTAGAATGTAGGAGTCAGTGGCAGCTAAAGAAATATCAGTTTAGGAAAATAATTAGTGGTATAATACAAATTACAATAGAAAGTTATGTTTGCTTTCTTTTATGTGGTTCATGTGTTAATGATTCACTTAAAGCATCCACAAGTCATATTTCTGTGTTACAGAAACTATTTAAAGATTTTTTTTCTAATCATAGTCATGGTGGGCACAGTTAATATCAGATCGGCATCATTTGAACAAATCTGAAAAATCCAAACTTGTGCTGCTTATAGCTAGCAAGCCTTACTGTTTCTAACCTACGTAAAAGTGTTAGAATTTGTTTGACCCATTTAAGACATTCAAGGTCTTTTGTTATGTGCTGCTGTCCTTCCTGATAGATCACATCCTGGTGACCTATATGTCCTATAACAGTATCCTAAAATATCTCAACATTTTTCAGACACAAATATTGCTATCCTGTCCATTCATCTTGAAATATCTGATGCCCCAGTGCTTTACACCACTATGAACTGCAACACTGCAGACATCATAGCGATATAACTGAAAAAGTTGTTAAAGCTATGTTAAAAATCCAAATCATACACACACACACACAAAACTCAACATTTAAACAGAATCCAAAATATTGATTTGGATTTCACCCATGCATATCAGTTTGGTCAGTCCTTCCATAAATTAACCAGTCCACAACAACTACACTGCAGTAGTATTAATATCTGTCATATAAGGTATAACGGTACCAATTGCGCAAGTCCAGGTGGGCGGAGCTTAAGGTGTATGGAACATTGTATTCAGAATTAAAGAACAAAACTAGCTGTGATTGGTGCATTATGTAAGACTTGTACTTTCTGTTTGGCTTAAAAAAAAGTTGAGCCTCTTGGCAACATGTGAGTTTGTGTTAATTTCTATCTAGATCATATTTTGTATTTTTTATGATTTTTTTAAAATATGGTACACATGACTGAAAATGTGCTTGTTGTGACTAGATAACTCTTACCCCTGTCTAGTTCCAGTAGAGTTATCTCTCTTAAATGCAATGGAGTACCTGGTTATGTCATTGTCAAATTGACAATCTAGCATTGTTCTATATGACAGCGTGTGACATGCATGCCCAAGTAGGACAGAAAGTATATTTATTTCACAAAACATTAGCATTGAGGTATATGGAAAAACAATTGGTACCGTGATACCTAAAGGAAAGAATAGCCTCACAGTGTTTCCATAGAAACGCATACATGTGGGCGGCATTTATGAACTATACTAGTTTGATGTAGGAAAACAAATGTATGCTGAACACTTTTGGTCAAATATTGAAAGTTCTTTAAGAATAAAATGTATGAAATCTTTAGAAAATAGCACAAGATGGCTTTGGATGGGGACTTTTGATAACTATAGCTATGATAGATATAGACTTGTGTTACCTGATGCCTTTATGTATGTGCTGTTACCTCCTAGATTGGAATGCATGCAACAAAATAAGTTATGTAAACATAATATAGTTGATTTTGGCCAAATATTGGCTATTGTACCTGCAAAAGATGAAAAATCATGTGTACAAAAACAACTATCTTGTTCTTGTAAGGCATGCCATAAACCAGGATAGAGAACATTCTAAGTACACTTGTAGATAGATCACTTGTACCATGTGGGATGTTCTGGCATGAGTAATTTTTAGGTAATTTATTAAGGATTTGGTATTCCTTCCCATTTTGATTTGAATTGTCCTGCTCTAATTGTCCCTTTTTTTTTTTACACTCTCCTGCTTTGAAATTGTTCATGTAGTTAGTTCAGTTCTCTTGCATTCCCTTTTGTTGAAGTAGCAGTGAATACCAACAAACAAGAACAGTTTCCTTAAGTCAGCATTTCCCATTGGCACTTGTATAAGCCCAATTATAATCTACTATTGACTTTCAATTAATCCTATTTCTTTCTGTCAAGCTGCTCCTGTGGAATTTCCATGTTTGGTCCAACATTACAGAATGATAACCATTTTAGTCACACAGTGCATATTCATTCCATTCAAATCCACACTGTTCTTGAAACTTTGCATCCCATCGCAAGAATCCAAATTGGCATGAGATGATATCTGCATGGTTATGGAAGGCTGCACTCTACATGCCGGCATTGTAGAAAATATGAACTATGAAAGAGCTGCGTCATCTTAGAAATTAAAATTACATGACTCTTGAGGTCTCCACTAAACATAGGAGTCTAAATGTTAGGTTCTCACTTTGTCAGTAATGTATTTTGAGATAATTTAATTGCAATGAAGTTAATACAGGTTGTTGATGAACTCATCTATATTACATGGATAATGTATTCAAGGTTACCACACCTTATGTATATCATTCAGTTATCTCCCTTACACCAGTCATAACATTTCAAGGAAATAAAATCTCACATTTTCAGTGACTGATTATGAAAATAAAGAGAAGATTTGTGAAGTATTATATTAGCCCTCAATCTTGATGCAAATGTAAGTAGAAGCAATTTGATAATTTCTCACAGTAAAGTTTACAAGTTTAAAAACTGATAAGGTATGTTCTGCTTGGCTCTGAGATAAGTTTCTCTCTATCTTATGCCAATTATTATTAAATTCTTATGTAGAAGAAATATACTTTATATGTATCTATATTATCTAAATTATTCACCCTTTTATATTAGATGGAAATGAACACAACTTCACTTGAAATTTGGGTCCTGTAAGGGATGTTATAGCACAGTTGCCTTTGGGCTGTCCTTGGACCTGTTGGGCCCTGCCCCATATATTTGTCCAAGGTAAGGTCATCAAACTTTCACTTCTCATTTTTCGCATTGCTGATTTTGCCACCTTTAATTCCTTTATCATAAGCTACCTCTCCCTTTTAGATAAACACTTTCCTCCTGTTTTTAACTCCATTTGATGTGCTATACTTAGTGTTTATATTTGGCATTTTTCTGTATTTTATTCCCCTAATTTCACCTCCCAATCCAAACATAACCACTTAGAAGCTGCGATTTACTATATTTGGTGACTGACTGGCTTATTGAAACAATTTTATTCACATTACAAAGGAGGAAAGCTTACTATTTGTGTTACAAAGAGGATGGGTAGGTGGACCTTTGTGTGAGGACTGGTGGTTAGTGACCTCTTGTATCTGTAGATAGTGTAAAGTGGTCAAAGCTTATACTTTATAATAAGATTGGGTCATGTCCACCTGTCTCTGATGTTAAGTTCTGCACCTACCAAACAAATATAAATTCCTTTCTTTTAGGTGAATTGTACATTTTGAAGTAGGACAGGTGCATACTATTTGGTACATTGACCTTTGACCTAGTTATTACATAATATGATATAATGTGATTTATCCCATATCACCTATGTGAAGTTCAATAATTGCTGATATGAATAAGATACAACTCATAGTTGAAAGAATTCATTTTATTTCAAAAGATGATTTTGATGGTGAAGCAAAAGTATGAAAACAATAGTTCAAACAGCTCAATGACATTTCTATACACATTCATATAAGACATAGGTTAGTACCTCATCAAATTGTTTTTCACAAGTGAGACTAAGTATATTTGTTACTTATACAGTCCCGAACTATTTCACAGATTATTGGAAAAATTAAGGTTTGCTATAGGTATAACGGTACCAATTGCGCAAGTCCAGGTGGGCGGAGCTTAAGGTGTATGGAACATTGTATTCAGAATTAAAGAACAAAACTAGCTGTGATTGGTGCATTATGTAAGACTTGTACTTTCTGTTTGGCTTAAAAAAAAGTTGAGCCTCTTGGCAACATGTGAGTTTGTGTTAATTTCTATCTAGATCATATTTTGTATTTTTTATGATTTTTTTAAAATATGGTACACATGACTGAAAATGTGCTTGTTGTGACTAGATAACTCTTACCCCTGTCTAGTTCCAGTAGAGTTATCTCTCTTAAATGCAATGGAGTACCTGGTTATGTCATTGTCAAATTGACAATCTAGCATTGTTCTATATGACAGCGTGTGACATGCATGCCCAAGTAGGACAGAAAGTATATTTATTTCACAAAACATTAGCATTGAGGTATATGGAAAAACAATTGGTACCGTGATACCATAAATCACATTCCAACTTTTTTTTTGGTGATATATCAATATGTTCTTTAATTAGTTCACATTAAACAAATTCTCTCCTTCCTTCAACAGCACATGTATAGCATGTAAACCACCTAATAACACAATAAATGTGATGGACTTCAAACGCTGGCAACAAAGACAGAAATGCTTGATGACAAAATAGGAATCTGTCTTTATTCTCACATAATTCTAACTTTTGGTTGATAAAATATCCAATTATCAATGTTTTCAATGATAACAAGACTGCTTACTGTCATGTCAACCATAGCAGTGGGAATACTATGAAATCAAAAAATGTAAAAATAGCTGTTATAACTACTGTACACAAGTTGTAAGACTTTGCCTTGGCTAATCTGTGGGTTATTTTTCCCAAATCCACAGTGATATATTAGAATAAATCTAACAAGTTCAAAAACAATGCACACATTTGTATTATTTGGTAAAGTTCAGGTTTGATTGCCACATGTAAACTGTGTCATAGATACAAAATGGAATTGTAATCAATCATTGCCATATGCTACTGACAGTAAACATGCAACCTTGAGAAAGAAACCAGTGGAAGAATATTTTATGAATTCAGATGCTGTGGATTATTAATGTAATTTTAACCATCATGCTTTAGTTTATTCAGGTTTGTGTATGATGGCTGCATGTGTTATGACCTTACAAGGGATATAACTCCAAAAGCTGAAAGTGAATTGTATATTTGCATTTCAAATTTCTTGCCTTGTTATGAAAATGTGGCGGGTACTTGGCTTTCTGCAAAGGAAACCTTAGCATTCAGCAGGTCACAAATTTCTCTAATTTTAGTTGACTGTGGAAGCAGCTTGTAGGATGGAGTCTTTTCCTCCTTGTTGAGATCTACTCACACTTTAATTCTATAGTAAAGCAAGGCAGTAGCAGGTGGATGTGTTCTGGCTCAGTCTGAATACCTGGATAGACCATACCATCTGTCATAGATGATGCAATGCTGTGATCTATGTACAAGTCATGGTTCCCCCTCCCTATGTATAAACACAAACATGTGGTAAGCAGGGTCTGCCGACCGAATGTGTCAGGCAAGTACAGCCAGCTGGTTTGACAGGAGTAATGCTGGCATGGTTTCTGGCCTTGTGAACGTTGGCTCAGCTGTTGCTGATACTGACTGCACCATGTGCATGCATGGACGGAGACATAAATCCCCATCATAATATGAATTTTGTCGCCCAAGGTGGACCAAGACGATCCCCAAAATTAATCATGACTGGTAGGAGAGATGTATGAATCAAGTCCCCAAACTGGGTCAAACAGGTGGCTTGGCTGGTTCTGGATGGTAAAATCTTAGTAAAAGATGGATCCAATGAATCTGATAAAAACCCTAACATCCAGAAATATGAGCCAAAGGCCATGATTGGACATGCGGGGAGACTTGCGCCACTGGGCTGAACAAAACTGGGGGAACATACTTCAAATGTGTTGGGAAAGCCTGTATTAGCAAAATATGGAAACAAGAGTAAAATCTGACCTGATTGTAATAACTGCATTGTCTCCTGAACTAGACAAAGCATATATTCCATGGTGGTTTGCAAAATGTGAACATTTTGTTTCCCCATTTCCGCTGAAGTAACTGTATCTAATTGTTGTAACATCACACTAGTAGGCTGGGGGACACGTGCAGCATCCACAAGAAGGATCGCAAGAGATCCTGACTATGGATTAATGCTTATAATACCAACGTTATCTTTGCAAAATGTATTATTTTGTCTCTCCCTGTGACTGCCTTTTGGAGAACTACAGGCCAAACCTCTAACCATGTAGCAAACACGCTGCATAGAAGAGATGATATATATTTTGTACATACTAGACAGGACTCGTGAGTGTCTTCCATACTTTAAATTTCTTGTCTTTTATTTGCTTGGTTGACAAGTTATACTCAAATGAAACAAGAAGAGAAAAAGTATAAATTAACTATTCAGCTTGTCAATGAATTGTTAATACTACACAAGTCACGCTCAAACATAAGTGAAAACACCAATAGCATGTTGTACAAATGGTTGAAATAGACAAAGTCCATAGAATGAGTCAAATTCACCCACAATTTGTAAAAACAAATGTATAAAAAAGGTATACAACTTAAAGAGGAATGACTCCTACACACCATAAATACAAATTGTGAGGTGGATGGCTATTATTTTTTCATTTATAATGGCTGTTGATTGATGCAGAAGTGTCCAAATGATGTTGACTTCATTGAAGCAAACCTAAAAATTGGCGACACCTGGTGGTGGAAAGGAGCAGCAGAGAGACTGAGCCCACCAACTATTCCATCCAACAGAACCCTCTATCGAGAACACTCTTGATAGAGGGTCTTATTTCACAAAATAAACCCTCTATTCAGAAAACTATGATAAATAAGCCTTCTCTGCTGACTAGAAGAGTTATTTCATGAAAAATAACTAACTATAAAAATACTTCTTGACTCCGGGGTCTACTAGACGAAACACTTGGTGGCTCAGTCTCTCTGCTGCTAAAAATGTAAACATTCCAGGATTTCTGCTGTGAATTAAAAATTTCAGTTAACAATAATGGCCAACATTGGAGAAGCACATTCTGCTAGACTAGCTCGAGAGCGACTAGAAGCAATAAAAAAATGTATTCCTGTGCGAGACAGTGTAAGACAAAAATTACAAGCGCGGCAACAAGCACAAGTTGAATTTGCAACAGGTGCAGAAGAATTATTTAAACCAATTACTGAGCCAACCAAAAAGATCGCTGAAGCCACAACAGCAACACAGCAAGTTATCGCGGGATTACCAAAACAGATCAGCGAAGCAATGGAGTCTGCTAACAAAACCCGTGCTGAAATCGAAGACGTTAAAAATATTATCGAGGATCTATCTACTAAACCAGAATTAAAAACTAGATATTTTTCTCAGCAGGGTTATGCAGAAGTTATAGCCAATCCTGTTGCGGTCACTGCAGCGGGATATCAAATGCGTCATCAGCTTCTAAAGCCAGAATTTCGTAACACTCCAGAACATTGAGTGCAACGTGAGGGTATTTCGTGAGTATAAAGATATTTCACAGATCAGCAAAAAATATAAGCGCGAATATGATGAGTTTGTTGAGCGAGTTAATGAAATGAAAGGGGGTATTTCAACACCAATGAAGCAGCGATCTCGACCACGAAGACAACCATCGCCTGACGCGGGTGTAACCGGTAGTGGTTTGGGGGGTAATTTTATTCCCTGCCCCGATAATATCATCAATGATGTATCACAGCTAGAAGTTCTCTTAGGAGGAAAACGAGCTGGAAATAACTCACCAGAAATAATTAATGAAGCAGCTGATATCTGTCAGCGACTATTTCGCGGCGGCATCATGGATGCTCACATCTATCGGGAACTTATCGATGAACCCGTGGACAGCGATTAGAGAAATAACTAATTAAATAAAATGATAGTACACAATTCTCATCGTAGACCAGTCATGGTCAGGGTGGTAAAGTCACGAGTCCCCGTATACAGGATGACTTATGGAAACTCATTAGGCGATGTTGTCAAGGGTTTATTTGCGAGGATGGCACATAAAGCAATACCGATCGCAAAACAATTATCGATGAAAGCCATTGATGTTATTAAAGATAAAGCTATTGGCGCTGTTGGTAGCACTGCCGGTAAAGCATTTCAATCAGTCAAGGATAGACTAGCACGACTGATATGTAGAAAACCTCCGCCGGTAAAATTACCAGCCACCTCAGACATGCCAGCAAATGTCGGCAAAGTAAAAAATGAAGCCGCAAATAAAAAACTAGCGGCGCTGATAAATCCTGAACAAATAAATACAAGTTTGATTGCGGGAAGTGGTCTTTGTTTTAGACGATAACTTCTATAATAAAATGTTTAAACAGGAATCCGACTCAGCATTCGACATAGACGAACCAGTTCTTAAAAATGAATCAGTGCGTGATTATCAGTATTATTCTTATGACGCATGAGAACCAAATAAACGAGGACGAATTGAACTTCAGGTTCAGGAAACCAGTAGATATTTCCTGCCCGCTGAAGCATTATTGAGGTAGAAGGTGAAATTATAAAAATTGATGACACATAATACGGACCCAATGTTAAAATCGGTTTGGTCAATAACGGAATTATGGTCTTGTTTGATAGTGCTATCTACATGATTGATGGAAAAAATATTGAATCAATTCAGAAGGATGTCGATGTTGCTACAACAATAATTGGTCTAGCGAGATATTCTGATGATTATACAAGATCAGCCTGTCCATCAATGATGTTTGCCAAGGATAATTCTAATCATCCTGACAGTGATCAGTACAATATTAGACGACCAAGAAACTTTGCCGATAACACTGACGCTGATGTGAATCCGGTGGTTCATGGTGCTAATGCAAATTACAATTTAGGTTTCGCTGCCCGTCGACAAATGCTAAAAGGTAATCGTAGAAATTTTTCATGTGCCATTCCGCTGTCACACATCTTTGGATTTTGCAGAGATGTCAGGTGATTTTTGGAGCAAAACATAGTCGTGCTTGTTAGAAAAGCCGACGACAATGATGCGCTATGGCGACCTCTAGGTGACGCTGGTAAGGTAAACATAACAAAACTATCACTGTGGATGCCGGTAATGACTCCTGCAATTACTGAAGAACAGCGACTGTTTTCTTTTATCGATCAAGGTGGCAAAATGCTGCTATCGTGGCTTACAACAACCACAGACAGTATTCAAAGTGCCATCAATGGTTTATTCACATGGCATATAGCATCACAGCAGGGGGTTGCCGCACCGCGACTAATTTTCATTGCTCTTCAGGATGCTGCACGGGTGGGTAATGAAACACGTTCGCATATGATATTTGATCAACTTGGTATCACTGACGTTTCTCTGAGAATAAACGGACATCAGGAACCATCCGAGAACATAATGCTAAATTTTGCTAACAACCATGTTGCACGTGCATATCAACGATTGACAAAATATCTTGCGCGTGATCTAAATATCGACACTGGTTAGCAAATATCACAATTGGATTTTATATCTCATTATCCAATCTATTACTTCTCGCTGGAGCATCTTGATTTAACCAGACAGTCTGTCGTTGATATTCACTTTCGGGCTACCGTAAATAGAGACGCAGGAGTTATAGCTAATTACAGAGTAATCGCGGTCATACTTTCCGATAAAGCAATGTTGCTTGAAGGTGCTGGCGGCCGAATGATACTCGTTGATATCCCAGTGGAAAATATGTAATATTTTCCAAAGATACGTAACAATTAGATCAATCGCTAACAAAATAATGTCATATAATCAAGTGAATGTTACTCTGACTCCTGGTCAGATCAAGAAATTAAAATCAAAGCAAGCAAATGCCTCAGGGATATCAATAACACTAAAACATGGACAATTAAGTGGTGGTCAAAATAAGATATCAGTTACTCAAACACAGCTTAATCAAATCAACCACGCTAAATCGACAGGAAGAGGAATAAGACTTGATTTTAGTGCCACAGCTGTCCATGATATGATCAAATCCGGTGGAATATTTCCACTTATTCCAATACTTGCCGCAACGTTAGGCACAGCAGCACCAGCGTTAGCAGCAAAAGCTTTAGGAGCCGCAGCACTTGGAACAGCTGGATTTGCCGGTAAAAAAGTAGCAGAGAAAGTAACTGGTGAAAATATAAGAAACAAGGAGGAAATATACCAGCAGTAGCACTCATGGGTGCTTTAGCTCCTGCGATACTAAAAGCACTTTCCATGGCACGGTCACAACGACAAACAGGATCCGGATACAGAAAAAAAACGGGCCGAGGGCTAAGACTTCCAGGAACTCCGCCATCATGATACCCAAAAAGGTTTTAAAGCCACAAGGTGTTTCTGTCTCACTTCCAGCGTCCAACTTTGATTTACTTGAAGCCGCTAAACGATTAAGCATAAAACATTTCAGAGGTGTCTTTATGCGAGATCAATTACCGAAACAACCGCGCAATCCAGAAACAGGAATTATTAATCTTGATAATAGCGATGGTCCAGGAACTCACTGGGTTGCTTACGCGATCGATCCACATGGAATTATCTATTTTGATTCGTATGGGCTAGCACCGCCAATTGAATTTCTTCGATATGTATCCCCACTGACTTCGTCAGCAGCGGTTTGGTATTCAACGTTACCAACACAAACATTAACCGATCCTCCGATATGTGGCCGTGAAGTATTAAATGTTCTTGATGCAATCTCGAAATCAGCGAATTCTCCTCACAAAGTCGTGCATGAATACACATTGAAATCACAGATGTGATTTCCAAATTTAAACAACCCCATAACTAACAATGGTTGATATTTACGGAAGATCAAGCAGAGCAAAGGAAGAAAAAAATATATCGATTTATCAAAGTATGCGACCAAAGATGAAACTGATAATCTTTTAACGTTAACCGGAATAGACCCAGATGAGGTTGTAATTTTTCAAGATCGACATGGCAAGCTAAAAACCAGTAATATTAGGTGGAATGACATAATTCGCAGGGTCCTTGGAGCTACTGCGGACAACATCGTTGTATTCACTGACAGCGGCAGAATCAGAGATTCGTTGATATCAATTGTGATGCTGCGAGATGATGCATGAAAAGCCGCAGGGGAACGTGTAGCGAAGACCGGTGATATAATGACAGGTGAACTCAGCATGAACGGTAACAAAATAACCGTTTTAAGAGATCCAACATCCCCGGAAGATGCCGCAAACAAACAATATGTAGACACGAGTGTCCAAACAAGCACTAGCGCCATTGACGGTAAACTAGCCACGTTGCGGGCAGAGTATGATGTTCACGTGAGCGCGTTTACAAGACTTTGAAGAAACTTCGCAAAAGCTGATGAGTCCATTGATAAGTTCTTTGGGGTTCCTCCAGTCATCGACATGACACTTTCTGAAATCATACCAAATCTTACTAATAACGCCAACGATATCAACAAGATTAATACCCGGTTAGGTGTAGTCAGAACAGATAGAAGTTTTTCAGATCAAATCTAGATAATAGAAAATAACATTAACACGATCAAACAAACACAGCAGGATATCGTATCGGGAATTCCTGACATCGTTAGCAAAACCAGTTTGATTAAAGTCCCCACTGGAGTTACCCCTGGGCATATCACCAACATCGTATACATGGTATCATCGGGATTCGCAACATGGTCCCGACAAAATAATACTATCAAATATATAGCAACAGCCACTGGTGTGTACAGGTTGTCTGTATTCAGTGCTGCAAAATTTGAAATCTTCACAACATATCCCTGGAGACATTCCACTGACAAATATTCCGGGGTTGTGACTATCATACTAAACAAGGAAACCGAAGAAACATTTATACTTGAAGCCACAGACAAGAAATTAACCGCAACATCTTACTGGTGGTGTTTGGAATTTGTAGCTGAAACGCCTCAATTGGTTACCGCGTAAAATAATAAATGCAAAGTGTTTCGGCATCAACGACAACACTAAATGCTCAGCAATATAGGTATGATCAAGTACACGAATGGCAGTCAGAGTTAAAAACCACTATTGACAATTGTGCAACAAAGATAAAAAAATACAAACGGCGTGTAACTGTATTAGACACAATAGTGTATTCGGTATCCGCGGTAGTTGCATCTACTGGGGTGCTATTATCAGCGCTGACACCAGTGACAACTGCAATCGCGATTACAATCACAATTTCAACATCAACGACAATTGCAGGAGTTGCAAAAAAAATATCCTCGTGTGTGCTAACAAAATTACACGAATATGAAAAGTTAAACAACGCGGCCACAAGCACCTTCTCGAAATTGTCCTCGTTGATATCATCCAGCATTGACGATACAACAATATCCGATTCCGAATTCACGTTGATGTCCAGCACATACAACGATTACAAAAACACAAAGTACTTTGATTTGAAACGATGAAGATAAATAATGACGGAATTACTTCAGCAGATAGCCGCAAACACAGCTCCGGCAAAAACATCAATGATAACAATATCTTCAATGCAACCAGAGTTTAATATTAATTTTCCAACTGCGATTCCAGTAAGCGAAATCATGTTGGCACAATTATGAGTATATCACAGTTGGCCCAACATCAGGTCAACATCATTTCACGGACAGTTGCCAGATAATTCATTTGTATTTTCGTATCAGAATAAACCTGACGGTACCCCCGACTGGAACGTTGTCACGTTACCAACAGGGTCTTATTAGATAGAAGAAATCAACAACGAAATACAGCGTCAAATAAAGCGTATCATCGGAAAAGAAGCAAAAATATCAATAGGTGCCCACAAGCCAACGTTGTCAGCGATCATCGAAGTCGTTTCACCGGGTTACGCCGTAGACATTTATAACAGTTCAATCAGAACAGTATTAGCATGGCCTAAATCAAAACCCGCTGATACACCGACACCATCTGAACCTAAAAAGTCTGATTATATGACTGACGAACAGGAATATCATTTCACGGATGTTTTTGCTGAAAAATATATTGCCCTGATACTAGGAACAGATGATATTCCTAATCCAAAATATTTTCTTAATGCATCAAAAAAACACTGGACTTTAGAACACAACAAAAATTACAGTTACTCGGTAATAGGTTTTATTGATGTATTTAATTATTATCGTGAATTGCACAATCAACGACTAAAAAATTTACGTTCGCTCTTTCAATCACATATCAGCAATATAACAGGTTCCCGTGACGATATCATCAGCGAGATCAAAGTATTAAATAAAGTCGCGAGTTACATGGACATTTTGAACAACAGAGCAGTTGCTGCCGTAGCTGCAGAAATCGAGAAAATAAAAAATGAAATAAATAAACTTTCAGAAAGAGAAAAAGTACTGGCGAGGGGAGTTCCTGGGGTTTCATCACCACTTATTGAATTAGCAAGAGGTGTTGGACTAGGAATCACTATTGGAGATAAAGGAAGCGAAGAAAGAAAACTACGTGCTATCCGAGAAATGTTGGAGGAACTTAAAATCAAAGAAGATGAGATATTGAATCTTAAACTGCCAGGATATATTTCCCCGGTCATCTTGAAAAAATTTGTTACTGATGTCATCGATGAATACTTCGATGACATACTTGAACAGCACAAGCGAATACTGCCATCACCAACTATCCTCAGACACGATAATTCCACAGCGGGCGATGGCAGACATATTTCTCCGGGAATCGTGAATATCTCTGATGTCGTCGCGGTCAATCTTGTGTGTGACGTAATCGATGGCAGTTACAACATAGACACAACAGTATCAAATCAAGCCCAGCAAGGGTTTATATTATATTCATTTACTCCTAAAGAACCACCTGGGTTTTTGATTGTACAAGAGCCAATTAATCCAGTATTTCTGCAGTGTTTGAGTCCAACGCTGACAAGGATAAATTTTAAAGTCACTGACCAACAGGGTAGACTTTTGGACTTGAGAAATGAAACTATTAGTATTAATTTGCTGGTAAAATCGTAGACTTCCAATCGTGAAAAATCTTCGGAAATTTTTCAATTAATAATGTCATATTATAATAATGTCCAAAAAATCATCGAATTTCCGGAAGTACAATGATGATGATAAAAATCTCTCTGACAGTGATTTTATTGTTAGTGACAGTGAAACACAAAGTGTTTCCACTGACAGTGATTTTATTGTTAGTGATGAAGATGAAAATGTCTCTGACAGTGATTTTATTGTTAGTGACAGTGACGACGATGATGGCACTGTTGGTAACATCACCATCAATGACAGCACTGTCACAACAAATTATATTAAATGATAAAAAAAATATAGCATGTATCAGCACGTAAAATGTTTCATATACGACAAACAAACACTTGAAGAATATATCAGGAAAATATTCAGCGGTAAAAGTCATTTGATAGGTGAAGTTAAAATAGTTATTGATAAATACGGCAATGATAAATTTTTAATGACAGAATCGCAGTTGAAACAACTACAAGAAAATCATATCATAGCGATCACATGTTTTCCAGACCAAATCATGAATTATGCTCACTCGTGCATTTCACGGGATCATCTTGATAAGATACTGCAGTGAAAGTCAAGGGGAAAAAATCACAGAAATCGGACGATAATTTTATTTTTTTGTGCAGTAAAAATATTTGAAAATTTTAAAGAATTTTTACCTTATATATATTTTTTACAACACTGACAATTTCTCTGGTTTTGATAGGGTATTTGCTAGTAAAAACCAACGAAATTGTCCAAATTGCTAATCCTGATAGGGTATTTGCTAGTAAAAACCAATGAAATTGTCCAAGTTGCTGATTTTGATACGGTATTTGCTAGTAAAAATCAGGGATATTGTCCAAGTTGCTGATTTTGATAGGGTATTTGCTAGTAAAAATCAGGGAAATTGTCCAAGTTGCATAATTTTATTATAATAATTTTCTGCAACACTGCCAATTTGCTAGTAAAAACCAACGAAATCAGATAATTGCATAATTTACGCAGTAAAAACAAAAGTAATATTTGAAAATTCTAAAGAACTTTTACTTTATATATATTTTTTACAACACTGACAATTTCTCTGATTTTGATAGGGTATTTGCTAGTAAAAACCAACGAAATTGTCCAAATTGCTAATCCTGATAGGGTATCAGCTAGTAAAAACCAACGAAATCGGACAATTGCATAATTTACGCAGTAAAAAAAAGTAATATTTTTTTTTACTTTCGATTTCACTTCCAAGTATTTGACTTCAATGACGAAATCAAGGTGAGGTATTTTCTTCCTCGTCAGTGACCGTCAGCGGACATACAATGTTTCAATTTTCGAACGCGATTATTTATTATCTTTTTAGCTTCATACTCGGCTGCCAGTGCCAGCCTGATCTTTTCAATTGCACGAGACAGTGGAACAAATTCATTTACTTGTGCCTCCACTACACTGGCCAGCGATTTATACAAATTATTTTGAATCATCTTTATGAATCGATATTGAGCAGGACGAATATAACGCCCTGCGCATTTAGCTTCGTATAATGATTCAAAATCTGACAGAATTGTTTCAGGATTTAGTAATATATTAAATCCTTGTTTTTCTAATTTTTTAATAGCATCAATCACATTATTGATATTTTTGTGATTCATATTTATATATATTTTTATATATTTAAAATAAAAAAAAAATAAACAGCAGTCATTGATGAGCGGTTAGTCTTATATTGGCTTATGGGTCTCCACGAGGTCCTTTCAGACTAGATTTTTTACTTCCTTGATTTTGTCAAGGTGATTTTGTCACTTTGTCAAGGTGACTTTTTTATTTTTCAGATTTTTTTTATCTCAGTCTTACAGAGCTTTTCTTATAGCTTCTCGGCATCCTCGTGATCAGTTCTTTTAGCCATTTTGTTTTTGACCGTAGAGCTTATACATCCAATGACTGCTGTTTATTTTTGGGGGCTCCAAGCAAACTGTCTGTGTGCATACCCCCCAAATCGAATCCCAGGGGTAAAACGTACCCCCACGATTTGACATGGAAGAGATATGCACACAAGGCCCCTGCTGGAGCCCCCACTATTATAAAAAAAAACAAATGGGCCCGTCAACAATATGTCCATAATGAGGATTCGAACATGGCATTTGATAGCGTCGGGACGAAAGTCAAACGCGTTACCATTGTGCCACTGTCTAATCTGATAATATAGGATTTAAAAATTATTATATACTGATCTACCTGTTGTGAAATTTATACAGGTAGGTTATTTGCAGAAAATCGTCTGCTCATTGTGTTACCTGTAAAGTGTTATAGCGCGCTGTCAAGGTGACAAGGGGGAAATAATTGTATCATTGACTTTCACGCAGTCGCTGTAGAGTTATCTACATAAGAAAATATAATCCAGCTATCAAACTTACGTGAAAAAGTTGATTTGATAATATTTTCTGCAACACGTTGAACCAAACGGGGGTTAATACCAAAATACTTCGCAGCTAAGCCCATTGAGCGAAATATATTTTCTTTATTAGCATTTTTGTTGAGAGATCTGACAGCTCTGGGAATTTTTACAAATTTACCAGTGCCACCTCGTGCAGAATTCTCGCCCTGCGTGATGGCTTGCAAATTTTGAAGAGAGTTATTAAGTTTATTATTATCTTTGTGATCAATTACAAGACCGTCTTTGATCTCTCCATTAAATACCTCAAACACAAACCTGTGAATGTGATATTTTTTACCTCCAGCAGTAAATCTTAGATAACCAGAATTTTCAACAACACCAACTGGTTTTTTCAATCTGCAATGTCTCACTATTCCCTCGCGAGATGCTTCATAATTCTTAATGATAGGATGCCAGACAAATTCTTGATTCATTTATACTTCATATATTTGTCTAATTTATAATTTGTCTGAAAACTTAGTTATATAATCACTCTCGGATTTCAGCACATTTCCGTTATTTTTTTTATTGTAATATCGCTTGAGTTCCCGGTATCGTTTCCCCTCGCATCCCACACATAATTGTGTTTTACCTCTGACACCAATGCCACATCGCAGGCATGGGATAGGTCCTGTGCTTCCTCGTTTGATGCTTTGTATATGTTCACCGCAGAATTCCTTCCTGCAGGGCTTACCACAGACTGTTACAGATCCAACTTTTAACCACTTGCAGTTATTCATTTATACATAATATTTCTTATTTAAATATTTGTCTTAAATATAATATGAAGGGTTTATCTGGCGCTGGGAGATTCAATCTTGACAGGCTAAACAGAGAATCACGACGGCGGAATCTAACTGATCTATTTAATATTATCAGGGAGGGTAAAAAAGAATTCCGCGACGACGGCGCTTCTCATGTATGGTCATCATTTAAAATTATCCATAACACTGACTTTGTTGACACCGACGAAGTCATCGATGCTACAATGACTGATGCCCGAGCAAAAACAATTATTGATTACCTCGCTGATGGACATGAAAGCGATGGACACAGTAAGAAATATTTTCTCAGAATAAAATTTATCGTCAGCGTTGAAGACAATGAATGGATTATCCGTGACAAACTCGACCCTGTTCTTGCTAACGGAAAGACCATTCTGTTAAGTAAAGATTCCAAACCAGGAATGCTGACCGGGATTGATAAACCATATTAATCTCGAGCGTATCCTGTAACCGCAGTCATTTATGGAATCTATCTGGTAAAAAAAACAAAAATTGATAAACTCGCCCCGATGAGAACGTCATCAACAATCAGCAGAATACTGGTATCGTTGACTGTCAGTGAAGCAATCATATCATATCAACCGCAGACCTCAGTTTGGTTGCCAACACCGGAGCGTGTTAGTGTAGATGAAGTTATCAGCGAGTATGCACGAGAGAGTCCAAATACCCCGATGGATGTCATTGTCAGTGAGGCTCCTAAAGTTCTCAAGATCAAACTCAGCAATAGTGAAAAAGTAGCAAAAGATCTTGGACGAAGAATAATCGGTAAATTTACTCAGGGTGCAGCATTTGATCATAAAATGCATCACTCGCGACTGATTATCGATGATGCTGAATTGGATTTTATAACTGCTGACGCTGTTGCAAGAAATATATTTTGTAATCGGGAGGATGTGTTCTTGTCCGACGGGAAAAAGTTGGGCACAATTGTAAGTTATATCGACGGAGAATCGCCTCAATACACACATCTAAGATCTTCAATGCTGGGTTATGTTTCTATAAATTTACTATCAATGATAAATCGATTTCCTGACACCGCAGTTAGAGTGGCAACGGATTCATTTTACATCAATAAAAGATATTCAGAATCACTGGCTCGTTTTATAAGCACTGATGAATCATGGAGTTCGTGGAGAATAAAATGGAGATGTTACACGAATATTGTGAATCCGTTGATGTTGCAATTAAGGATGACTATTGTAAATCAGAAATGTCAGAAATATCTTCCGTGCCATCTGTGTATGATCCAATCACTAGACACAAAACCGTTTATTTGAACGGACCGGGCGGGTCTGGTAAAACAACTCGAGCGATTGAATTATTTGGAAAATCGGATATGATTGTGCTAACACCTACACACAGGCTTGCCAGGGAGATGAAACAGCGAGGAGTCAATTCTTGTACTTATCACAGCTTTTTCAAATACAGCGGCGGTGTGTGGACTCCTGACCGAATGGGAACAAAATATATTCCCGAGAAAATAATTTGGGATGAGATATGTACGGTACCGCTGGAAACATTAAAAACATTTCTTGATTGGCTGCTAACGAAAAATACTGCAGTGATAATGTGAAGATCACGGTCAACCACCTCCGTTTGTCGGCGTATCTCCGCATGATTGGTTAAAAGATTTTGTTGATTATTACGAAGAAGTGTCTGATGATCATAGAGCACTTGATGCAACTTTGAAAGAATTCAAAACATTAATCAGATTACAGCCGAATAAAATTCAATGTGAAATTATGCGCGAGATGATTCCTGAAACTTCAATGAGTAACTTTTTACGCATATGGAAACCAGACGATTTGATAGTAGTAAGTAGAAAGATAGTCAGAGACACACTTCAACAGCAGTTATTTCAATTACAACAAGAAAAGTTTCCAATGCTGCCAGTGCCGTTATGTTATAGACCAGCTGATATGCGGTTACAAAATATAGATGTTGATATACCAGGGAAAACAGAGAAACAGAATTTAGTACTGAATGATATTGTGTTAGTTGATATTAATGCTGTCAAAGATGCACTAAAAATAAATAAATCCCCGTGGACGCTAGGATATGCAATGACCATTCATTCATCTCAAGGACTGACTATTTCAGATGCAACTGTCTGGATTGTTGATGATCGAATCGAATGGTCAAACTTAGTTTACTTGGCTGTGTCCAGAGTCAGAAGAATATCTCAACTGCGAAGAATTGTCTTGGATGAATCAAACGCTCATAAAATTAATAATGAAAACAACAGCGATGATGATGTAATAAGAAAAAAACACGCTGGTTACAAACAGGGTGACAAAAAAAATAATCGCGACTTCGATCTTGATGTTGAATTTATCAGAGCGCAAAAACAGCAGCAGAATAATCACTGCGCGAGCTGTAATTGTATAATGCTATGGCAGTATTCGAATAAAAATTCAAAACAATTTACCGTAGACAGAAAAGATAACAATCGTGGTCATACACGTGATAATATCATGTTGACCTGTCTTGAGTGCAATCGACGTAGAGGCGCCAGCGCTAGTTAAGTGATCGAAATCACTGAAGTGATTTTGGCGGTAATTGCGTATCCTCGGGAATTACCTGTAGTTGCTCACGTGTGAATCCACGCTGAGGAGCAGTTGAATCCAACCTGTAGATTGCTGGTCTACCAGTGGATCTTGTCACGCTGGTTATCTTGTGTGTGGTAACACTCCAGATAGGATCAGTCGCTCTTTTTTTACCACCTTCAAGTTCACCTGGTTCATATAAATATCTTACAGTGACATTACCCAGTATTGGCTGTGCTGAAGAATCACGTCGTACGGGTATATGTTTTTTTGTGATCGCGATGGCAGGTTTCATGTTAGTTGTTCGTGTGATCTCGTTATTTAGTGCAGCTATCACGCTTGGTAATCTTGCAACCCATTCGCGCGATCTCATATTTTGAATGAATTCCTTCGCGTATTGATATCCAAATAACCGCTCAGCAAGTGTTCGATTAAATTGCTCAACAATTGCCTGATCATAATGAATTTCAGTATGTCCTCGTCTGATGGTGACGTTATGCTGTTTCATCAACGATGATACTGCACCCTGAAATTCTTTGCCAGGATCAACTTGTAATAAATTTGGCCAACGTAGACCACTCCGCCGATAAATTCTTTCAAACGCAGAAGCAACCTCAGATGCTGTTTTAGTCATTAACGGTTCAGCATCTTTGTATCTACTTGCAACATCAACTACAGTTAACGCGTACTTGTATGTACGGCTTCGGATAGTATCATGTGGCAGAAATAATATATCAGCCTGATGAACCTCATTTGGCACACTAACATCAAAATGAAAGTGAATTTGTTTAGGGCGCGGTAGATAAATTTGCCATATTGCCTGTCGGGATAACCAATTTTTAGCAACAACTTTTGTAACTTTTGCTGCTTCAGCGAGTTTACTAACTGCTGCGTTACCTCTCCAGTATCCTCTTGGGGAATAATAAATCGACTCCATTATAATTAATTACCAGCGCCTAATACAAGCTTAGATTTCATTGCAGTTTTTATTAACCAGGATGCTAACCTCTCCTTGAAAGATTGATCAGTGATGGCATCCACCGCATGAATTAATTTCACATCCGCGAGATGGCGCTGTTGCAAATCCTTGCTTCGGTAAGCTACATCATGAGCATGACATGCCTTATCAATAGCATTTATCGGATACTCACCTGGATTGGGCTGATCCTGAGCATCAAGTCTGATATCAAGTCGGGTTCCTGGACCACAATAATTATATCCTGGAAGATGTTTTTCTCCTGGGTATTTAGCCCACGGTGTTCCTGGTAACTTGGCTAACTTGGCTGCGATATCACCTCCCTTTTTTTTAAAAATAAATCTAAACTTCGCTATACCGCATCGTTCACACTTGCCTGTAAGCGCTTGTCGATCATTTTTTGTTGTAATTGTTGTCACATCCACAGTTGGGGTATGTGCTCGGCATTTCACACAATATAAATTCATATTTATTTTATGATATATCTAATGGAGATCACTGACTTTTCTGCGTCAAAGCGACGAGAGCCAATTAAACATAACTCAGTGCTACCAAATTCAATTTGAATGATTATTATAGGCCCATCTGGGTCGGGTAAGACGCAGTTGTTACTTAATTTAATAATGAAGTGGATGAAGTGGGATAAATTATATTTGATAGCACCGTCAGTGGACGATCAGCGATGCTACAGTGTGTTAAAAGATTTTAACGAAAGTGCAAAATCGATAAGTGAAGATGTTATTGATTTTATAACTGATATTAATGAAGCACCGAGTATCGATGATATTGATGGGAGTATTAATAATTTAGTCGTGTACGATGATATCATGCTGGACAAACAATCAAACCCTGCCAGGATATTTTCACGCGGCAGGCATAAAAACACCGATGTGATTTATGTAACTCAACGGTATACACAAATACCAAAAGTGATCAGAGATAACTGTAACATTCTCGTGGTATTTAACGGCGTTGACGCACACACATTACAAAATATTCATCGAACTTGGTGCAGCGGTGACATGGACATAAATAGATTCAGAAATTTCTTTAGTCGTGCTCAGGCAAAACCATACGGATTTGTAACAATAAATTTACATGATCCTCGGACACGGTATCGAGTTGGGTTGGATACAATTTTTAACTAGAAATTCTAGGATTAAAAATGTTTACATTTTTAGCAGCAGAGAGACTGAGCCACCAAGTGTTTCGTCTAGTAGACCCCAGAGTCAAGAAGTATTTTTATAGTTAGTTATTTTTCATGAAATAACTCTTCTAGTCAGCAGAGAAGGCTTATTTATCATAGTTTTCTGAATAGAGGGTTTATTTTGTGAAATAAGACCCTCTATCAAGAGTGTTCTCGATAGAGGGTTCTGTTGGACGGAATAGTTGGTGGGCTCAGTCTCTCTGCTGCTAAAGGGGATGTAATGGGCAAGAGTTATTTTCCTTATTCTATATAAGATAGACAGAAAGATAAAGTTTCATCTGTTTTGTTGGGTTGGATTCATGAGGTATCTGGCTTATATCCTTAACATTAATGTGACCGGAGAACATATTTTAGGGAGAAAAGGAAATACTTTCCTGATGTTGCATTGAATTACACACTAATGTATCGACAACATGTTACATTTGGGATAAGAATATAAATGTATAGTAACTATTTATAGAATTTAACTAGAATGGCAAACATTTATACTATGTGACCTGTGAAAGTGACGTATCAAATTCCTTTCACATAACCTATGGTATGAGGTAAGGAGACATTATTTTATATTTATTACTTAAGATATGCAGAGACAACTTTTTTGTTGTTGTTGCTGTAGGGTTTAATGCCATTTTTCAGCACATGATAGGCTATACATGGCGCCCAGTATTAATGGTGGAGGAAGAACCCGGAAAAAAAAAACGACAGAACGGCCAACCCATGAGAAGCTACTGGCAAGCTTTCTCACATACCCACATTAGCCGAATCCGAGACTTGAACCCACACAGACAGAGGTGAGATGGCAGTGATCCGTAATGGAGAGCACTTTAGACCAGTCAGCCACTCGGGGCCCTGCATAGACAATTTAAATTGTAAGTTGTGTCAGTGTTACATTGGGTTAAATTTGCCACCAAAGGTTTCAGTTTTTAACAACTTTTAATGTTTGCTGAACAAGTATCATCGATAAATCTTTCTTTCACACATTTAAGGAAGTTATTTAAGTCATTCTTAATATTCAATCTGTTAGATGAAGATATGATGAAACATTACAAATTTTTATTTATTCTTGCGAAGCATGTTTTCATATCAAATATTGTTGTCTGGTCTCTAAAAATACAACAGAGAGCACACTGGAGATGTCTGAAAGATTACTGTACTTACATATTACTAACAGTGTTGCCTGAAGACTCTGAGATCTACGAGTTATGCCATTGGACACAATACATGTATAGTTGTCTGCATCACTCTTGCCAACACTGTCTATCATCAAGGTCTGGTTGGTTTTGAGATATTCAGGAAATGACCCTCTCGTCCACTGAAAACTGCATGTAGGGTTACAGTCTGCTATACACTGTATAATGACTGAGTGGTATTCTATGGCCTTGATAATCCCGCCAGAGGGATTAAGCTGAACATTGTCTGGACCATCTGAAAACATAGAATAAATCATCAGTCCTAACACTGAACCCAAAAGAAAAAATTTAAATGCAACATATCTTTAACTACTTTTTGCATTAAGGCAAAAATATTACATATGAAGCAGTCTCCTTGGATTTCTTAAGGTGCACAAAAAAGTGTATTAGTTTTAAACAATCTTTGTTTACCTAACCACAGAGTCCATAGTATCAAAATACAACCATAGAAATATATTGTGTGTCAACTGAGTAATTTACTTTTTCAATTTAATTTTAAACTTACAAGTCTCATCCTTGGTAACAACTGAAGCTAAATAATACCTAAAGACATTGTGAGCCATTTACTCATATGCATATACCTCCCACCTCAACTGCCATAAAATGGAGACAATCAAAACTCACAAACAAGAGCTGTCAAGGTCATTAACCAGTGGAATTAAAAATCACAGGAGCACAACTTTTTGTTAATATGTGCATCTTGAGACAATTCACAATATCTACCAAGGTTAAGGCAATCCATAAAACAAGAGACCCAATTTCGCCTTTAATCACTCATCTTCTAATTTTATATATATATATATATATAACCTTGTGAATGCAAATTTATAAATTTGTTCAAACTGTAAAGTGGAAAGAAAAGTTTAAAGTCCATTGCCGATACAATGTATATTAGGCCACTAAAAGGATGATGTACATGCTATGATGCATATCTATATTATGGGTATTGTTTTTAAAATAATCGTTTTTGTTAGGATCATTTAGTTAATGTCATTTTTAATACTAATATCCTATAATTGTAACTTCACATCGTAAGATGAGTCGTGTATCAAGTATGTAAACTGACTCATTCAAGGATTTTAATGTTGAGTTGCACTATAATTCTTCAAGTAAACATGTTCACATGGTTTTGAACCCAAAAGTCACATGCTTTCTTGAAAGGCCAGACTAATTTAGTTCTTGACTGACTGGCTGATACAGTGCTTGACATTGATTGCAAGCTTGAGTGCACCATAAATGAGTCATTGAACCTCTTTCTGATTCTAATACTATGTCTTAGCACCTCAAAATTAACCATGGCAAACACAATATTGACACTATAGAAAATGTTGCTCATACAGAAGAATCAAATGTCAGATAAGACTAATTAGAAGTCCTTATCTCTTCCTATCTGCACTTATTGCATGAAAATAGGGCACCTTATTTCTGATTGCTTCAAGATGAGAAAGAAGCAATGGAATAAAGACAGAGCAGTTTCAGTGCTTGTGTTTCTCATAAGTCATGTATTGGAAGTAAAATATTGGGTTTAAAAAATTTTATTATGGAGAATTATGAACCACTGATGTTGAAAGGTTCTATAGCACTTATTGGTGATTCAACCAATCCTATCCCGATTAAAAATTAAAGGACGAAGGGCCTTCTCATAGTCTTTTATTATCAGGCACTTTCTGTTCTCTGATAAGTCTTTTTTTCTGAAAGTGTTTTTGTTCAGGAAATAGAGTGCAGTTTGATTCAAATTCCTCTCCATAATGTTAATTTAACATCAGACTAAGTTTCAGGACCAGTCAATATCAGTGCTGTGCATTCTTGGCCCACTGAGAGTGTTCACTTATTGCTGTTCAATTACTTAGCTGCAGAGAGATGTGTGTTTTTGATTTTTAACATAGCTTTAACAATTTTTCAGTCATATCATTACTATGTCTTCAGTGTGGCAGTTTATAGTGATGTCTAGCACTGAGGCATCATACCGCAGACATGTAGCATGATGTCCCACCCAGTCACCTTCCTGTTTAATTACATTATACTTCTCATTTCTGTGTCTGATTACAATGGAAAAGGGAAGCTTTATTACATACATCTGTCATTTCCTTATGAGTTTAGGTGTTTACTAACAAACTAATGTCAAGGAACAAATGTACACCACTTACAACTACCTCCTCTTCAGTTGACCTTTCGGATCTGTTTGCAAATTTCTTCCATGACAAAGTACAAACCATTAGAGATAAACTTGACAACACAATTCCAATTGACTTGTCATCACCATACATTTACGATACAGAATTTCAGTGGCAACCATTAGCAGCATTTGAACCCATCTCTATGGATTTAGTACATACAATATTGATGAAGAGTTCACCAAAGTCATGTGAACTTGATCCAATTCCAACATCACTGCTGCTTAAGCTCCAGTATTGCCTTCACTAACTGATGTTATTAATACCTCTCTCATCCAGTGAATTCCCATCATTTTTCAAAACTGCCATTATAAAGACTCTGCTGAAGAATCCAACACTCGACCATAACGATTTAAAGAACTACATGTACCACCCAGTTTCTAATATCCCATTCATATAAAAAATCTCAGAAAAAGTTGTTCTATCCCAACTTGTATCTCATCGGAATTCAAACAGTCTTTCTAGCAATGTACAATCTGCATATCACCCTTGCCACAGTACTGAAACTACTCTTTTAAAAGTAGTTAATAACATTCTCTCTGTGTTGGATAGCAGAAAGATTACAGTCCTCACCCTCCTTGATTTATCTGCAGCATTTGACACAATAGACCAAGATATATTACTTCGCTGTCTCCAGCATGTATTTAGCATTCACGATACAGCCTTACTGTGGTTCAAGTCCTACATGCTCAACAGGCCACAATTGTGTCCGCAAATGGAATACACTCCAGCCCAGTTGATCTATGTTGTGGTGTTCCATAGTGGTCTGTTCTTGGACCTGTTCTCTTCATTCTATACACTCAGCCGCTATTGAGTGTCATAGATCATCATCCAGTGTCTCACCAATTGTACGCTGATGACACCCAAATATACAAATCTAGCCACCCAACTGAAGTTGATGCCACCATCCAAGGTGTAGAGACGTGTATTTCTGATGTGAAATCATGGATGACATGTAACAAGCTGCAGATGAATGATGACAAAACTGAGGCCATTCTGATCACAACACAAAGACTTTCTCATTCACATCCTTTACTTCAAACAATAAATATTAGCAACACCAACATTAAATTCACACAGTCAGTATGAAACCTAGGTGTTACTCTGGACAGTACTCTCACATTGCACCAACGTCATGAACATATGCAAGACTGGATATCTTGAGTTGAGACACATCAGCTCCCTTCGCAAATATCTTTCAGTTGATGCCACTAAAACACTTGTGTGTTCATTAGTACTTTCAAGACTGGTCTATTGTAACTCAATTCTGTCTGGTTCATCTCAATATCTAATTCAGAAACTTCAAAAAGTTCAAAACACAGCTGCTCAGATCATCCTTAGAGTACCATGATCAGAGCACACCTCCCCGCTGCTTTGTACCCTACACTGGCTATCCATTCAATCCAGAATCAAACACAAAATTTGTTCTTTGTGCTATATTTCACTGTCAGACTCTAGGCCTGAATTAAGTTTGGAGCTTTTCCAAATCCCCACTACACAAGTTCATCTAACTTCAGTTCTGCCTATCTATCTATCTATATATCTATCTATCTATCTATCTATCTATCTATCTACCTACCTATCTAACTATCTATCTATCTACCTACCTACCTACCTATCTATCTAATTATCTGCCCTTTCTTTTTCAACTCTTTAGTATATGGAGACTGGGCTAGAAGCATTTCCGGTAGGTATTGCAGCTATCTGACATACACTGATTGCAACACAGAATTGTTACGAGTCTATGCTCTTAAAATAAGTACAAGAAAAGAGTAAAAAACAAGCTTTGTAAAATTTAACAAATGCAATTTATTTCCCTAGAATACAAAGTGAAAATGAGAAAAAAAATGAGAAAAATGAACTTACGGTTTTGCGAATTAAATCATAAAATATCCTAGAATTACAGACATAATTAAATCCTAATAATTTTAAGTCATGAATAAAACTCAGTACAAAGTCCTGAAGAAATCCAAAAACTGAAGGTGATGACGTGTCTGTTATAGCTTATAGAGTGTTGATGTCTCAACAATCTTTTGTTGAATCACAATAATATAATTCCAGGTTTGAATAAATAAATAAATTCCAGTGAATGTCTTTATCCAAGAATTTTATCAGAGCACTTTTGTATTTCCAGAGAAAATAATCACTTGAATTTAATAATTTGAAGAAAAAGATTCCAGCCCGAAGGAAAAAAAAATACTAGTCAAAACATATAATACAACTTGATTGTGCAAAGATTTAAAGCATGAATGACCATGTCCTCACAGTTACAATGTTTATTGTTCTCTACTTGACCTCACATCACAATTAGCATTTTCTGTAAGAAAACTTTACCTGATGGAAAATAACCTTCTACAATAACTTGGATTGTGCATAATTCACTTAGGAAATTCCAAATCTTTGACCCAAATAAACATATTTACTTCTTTTATTAATAATAATACTGATTTTAAACCCATACATATAGAGAATAATTTATCTATGTATTAATTGTTTACAATGAATAAATTAAAAAAGACAACTTGGGTCAAGCAGAAATGAACTCAATTTTAGACAAGGTCAAGGTCAAGTCCAACATAAAATATACCTAACTAACAAACAATCAAATTGAATATACATAACAGAAAGAAGTGAATGAAATTATATCTCGCCATAGACAAACTTTCCAATTAAATGTTCTAAATAAATGTGCGATAAAGTAATTAATGGATAATTGTTAGACATAAAGGATATAATAATATAAAAAGGTTATGTGTATAACCTCTGCTGACACGTGTAATTGAAATATTTTTAAAAAATGGAGAAGAATAAGATAATTTGGAAATAATAAAATAGTGAAATGCAATTTCTTGGCTAATCAACAATAACAATAATACAATCAAATTAAAAAAATACTAAAATTAAATTGAATGTTCAAAAGTAGCATTTTATTTAAGTCAGTTTTGAACCTTCATTCACGATTACGTTCTATAGCATGCATAATGCTTAGCATATGCATTGGATGATGGAATCCTTTTGTAACATTCTTTTATTTAAAAAAATCACTCAGAAATAAAATAAATAATTTCCACTGCATACATTGTTTAAATTGCACTGAAGCTTTATAATATAAAAAAATCCAGCAATGAACATTATTCTGTGAGCAATCATTTCCATTTGCATATGGCAATTGCATAGTTTCATACAATTATTAGCATCAGTTTTGAAAATTAATTCTATTTTCTATTTGCAATACAAACATATATGCATTAGTTAATTAAAAAAAAAACTTATTTTGATTTCATTAAAGAAAAAATTAAAAATGCACAAAAATAATTTTCATTTCTTTATTTCCACTGCCTTCCATTTTTCCATTGCGTATTTCCTTTACATTCCATTTCTGCACTGCATATGTTAGTCCTACCGATCTATAATCAAACCGATCATGTTCCACAACCATTTATCAAAGTCCTTTTACAAGCAGTGAACTGCATACTGTTTTATTTGCAGGAATTTATCCATCCTTTAGCTATATTAAGCTACTGGCCTTTGAAGCGTCCCTTGTAAAATTTTAATGGCTTGTATGTCTTTATGTATCCCCTGCAGGGAAGGTGTTTGTTTTTCATTTTAAAAAATCAAAAAGAATTTGGAAGAAGAAAGGATTTATTATTTTTAGTCAAGGGTTGTTCTTTGCTATTTGTATTTTATTATGTTATAGTTGGTGGTATCCACCAGGTCCCTGGACCTTGACCCTTCTTTTCGTTTCTAATATAGTTTTGACATATTCTTCCTTCTTCAGTCACTAGGTCTTCTGGCTGGTTCCTATAGCATGGTCACTAAATTTTAGTGATTTTGGTCAAGGATCAATCTAATGTCCTGTATGTGTTATATGTGTATGTTAGAGTGTTTAAATCATGCTATATCATGTTTCTGTTAGGACTGGCCATTTTATATATTTTAATTTGCATTTAAATTTCTTAATTTTTTATGAACATACAAAAAAGAAAAAACATTGTAATGTATAATTGTTGTAAAGTAACTTTTTTCTACGTATTGACGAGACCAGAAGTTTGTGTGTGTGTGTGTATATACACATATATATATATATATATATATATATATATATATATATATATATATATATATATATGTGAACTGTGAGAGGGGTTAGAAATCACTCAGCACTGCATCATGGTTAACATAACTAAATAGAAAGCACTTGGAAAAGACGAAAACATTTGTGATGATAGCAGTTATCTTCTTGTCCAGAGGCTTAATTACCTAGCAGATGTAGTAAATAACTAATAAGACAGGGAGATAATTAGGTTTCCAAAAGCATCTCTCTCTCTCTCCATATATATATATATATATATATATATATATATATATATATATATATATATATACATACATACATATATATAGTGTCTAATTTTTCTCCATGATTGTGGATTGTAGTGATCATTTGTAAACATAGTACCTAGCTAATTGGGGCCCCGAGTGGCCGAGTGGTCTAAAAGCGCTCTCCGTTACGGTTCACTGCCATCTCACCTCTGTCTGCATGGGTTAGAGTCTCGGACTCAGCTAATGTGGGTATGTGAGAAAGCTTGCCAGTAGCTTCTCGTGGGTCAGTGGCTCTTTCCGGGGTTTTCCCTGGTTCTTCCTCCACCATTAATAATGGCCGCCATGTATAGCCTATCGTGTGCTGAAAAATAGCGTCAAACCCTACAACAACAACAACAAAGCTAATTGTTGTCCCTGACTGAATATTGTAATTATGATGTGTAAGTTATACGAAGGATGTTTAAAGGGGCTTGACTTCTAGATAAAGCATAGATTATAACCTTAGACAGATAAAAAAAAAATAACCAGTTTACAGTTTCAGAATATTTTCCATTGACATGAATGAGTTATTGTCATGCAGGTTTTCATTGGGTGGGGTTGTATTGTGATGTAGGTGAGGTGGGGTTGTATTGCAACATAGGTCCAGTTGGAACGTACTGCCAAATGAAGTGGGGATGTCTATAAGAAGGAAAACATCAACAGTCATTCATTTATGCTCCATCTTAATATTAGTCTTTTAGTTGTGCTTAGTTATAATTTGTGAGAATTCATTCATTTAAATTAGTCATTAGAATTATAAAGTGCTCATCGACTTTAAGATTAAACACTATTTTGGGATAATTAGGAATTCATTCAAGACCATTCTAGACTGAAATTCATTGGGAGTACCACTGAAATTCATCTGGAACGCAATACTTTGGACTCATGATTGCAATTTTACCATTATTTGGTACTTAATTCACAATTCTGTTAAGTTTCCCTTAAATTTTCATTTTATAACCTAGAGAATTAAAAGGAAAATATAATTTAACATGAAATATTATGAATTAAGGTTGCTGTTTTTAATGTTAACAGTTAGATACTGACCTACATTCCCATCTCAATCTCCATTCTGTGTCTCCATGGTCAAAAACTAATTTTGTTTTGGAATTTGGTCGTGCAAGTACAGCAAAGTCCTTAGTCTGGTTTACACATTTAAATTACAGCCATATCACTATAATCAATCATTCAAGTGTTTGCATATTTTATCAATAATCATTGTTTATTCAATTATCGTGTATATGCATATTTGTTTAGGACTGGCCTTTCCATTATAAAAATATCTGAGTTGTACAGAAAAATAAATGTATCTTAAATATAACATCCAAGTACAAAGTGAAAGGAATTGTTGTTATACTGTAAAACTGCATGATATGTATACATCTCACTGACACACACACACACACACACACACACACACACACATATATATATATACATGGGTGGGTAAGTGGGTGTGTGTGCACAATATGGATGTTGAGTTTGTGGTCTTCTACACGGTGCTCTTTGAGCAGATTTTAATTTTAAAATGTCTGTATAAAAGGCTGCAAAAGCTATGAACAAGGCAGTAGATAAGTTTACATTATTACTGAGTGGAGTAAACACCACTGAGACCTTTGCTAATGACATCAGAGCTCCTGGTGTCACAATGAGCAGCAACAACCACAGAGTAATATCATGGATGATGCAGTGATAAAAACCAGAGGTAACCTTATTCCGTTTTTTTATAAAAAACTCATTGTTCTTAAAATATGTTTCAGAAGCTAATAATATGGTCCACCTCTAGAAGAAAGAACGTCATAGGCTGCATGTAATCTGAGAAAAAACTGACAATCAGCATGAGTATTAACCGAAGAAGAGTTCATGAATCAATGACTATCTTGATTATCCACGATAGATGAGGCCTGTTATGAAATGCATGCAGTCCATTCATCTGATTTCTATATTAATTTACATATAGAATGTATAGTTATTTGAACATCAAGGTTGCTGCTGAAATAAACATTTTGTATTACCATACATGCAATACAGATTACTGAAACTCTACATTTTCATAGTGAAATTGATCTACCCAGACTGTTGTCAATTATGGACCAGGTATAGTGGTCATTGTGGATGCCCACATCATGGCTCATAATGGACAGACTAAGTTGAATTGCCCCAAGAGGAAAATCACAGCAATTTTATTATTTAACAGTTGCATTGTGTGGAACATGCCTGTACGCTGAGCTACAGTACACAGTGTGGCATGTTCATTTTAAGTTGTACACACAGCCATTTGGCATTCAAAGAATCAAAGACCTAACAATTAAAATGCAATTACATGTGTATTGTGAAAGATGAATGATAAATTTCCAAGCAAAGTATCTCATCAGAATATTTGGGCCCTACACAAAAAGTAAAACCTTCTTGCATGAACTCAGTACAATGATACAATAATTGTAATTATCATGTGAGAGAGGCTGAGAGATCCTGCTTGTAAACAAACAAAAATAAAAAAAATCACATATACATATTAGCAAGTTCATGCAAGAAGAAAGACAATATGAGCAATATGTAATATGACAATCATAGCAAAATGGCAGGTGTTGGTCATTTCCTGTTCTAGCTCACAACTCTTTTCAACAAATCCACAAAATCAGGCCAGGTCCTATGAAACAACATCACTTCTCTTGTATTGGGGAACATATCCTAAAACACAATGTGTTAGTATCCTTGGTCAAACTATTTTCTATTTAAAATTTAAGGTATTCTATGTTAATGAACACTGGCTACTCACCAGCAAATCCCAAAATGCAACCCTAAATGGTAAACATCTGCTTTGTTTTCTTTTCTTTTTTGGAGTTGATAAATATAAGTTAAAACATGTCACACCCCATTAGCTTATCTCTTACCACCCTTACCCTCATCGTATACAAAATATTTACCCTGACGTTCCCAGCAGATGACAGTAATAATACACAACCAGTACTGATTCGGGATTGTCCAAAATTATCACTTTCCACCCATCTCATTACCACTCTAAAAATAACAATGTCAAAGGTCAAAGGACCAGTCTATAGGAACAAACTCGTTCTCCTCTATCTATGCAGCCTTTAATTAGCTGAATCATATGCACCAGAGCCAAATCCAGGCCCAAGAACCATCAAGTTTCCTTGCGGGGTCTGCAACAAAGCCTGTCAACAAACAACACATTGTGTGTGTGCTGTGACTCATGCAAAGTATGGTATCATCAAGAGTGTATGGGTATGCCAGATGCCATGTTCAAAACCCTCAACAATGCAAGCTGTGAATGTATTCAGTGTGGTTTGCCAAACTTCTCCACTGGAATATTTGACACTTTTATCTTCAATACCAGTAACAGTTACCAATGCCTTAGTGACAGTACCCAAGCAGACAGTGAGATAAGTTTTAACAACCTAATTGTTACTTCATCTCCACACAAGCATAGAAGCATGTCAACAACACCTGGTCCCACTGTATTAGAACTGACTTACCCATGAGAATCTTAGTAATTAATTGTCGATCTATAAAGGGGCCTGGAAAGAAGGGACTACTAAGCAATATGATCTCCTCTATCAAAGACACCATTGTTATTGGTACAGAATCATGGCTTGACAGCAACATAAATTCATATGAAGTATTCCCAGCAAATTTCAGGTGCTACCGCAAAGATCGTCCAGAGGGATCTCATGGGGGTGGTGTATTTGTCCTAGTATCAGACCAATATTCCAACTGTGAGCCAGAAGAACTTAAGGCAGATAATAGCTTAGCTTAGTATGGCCCAAAATCAAGGTTCAGACCTATATGTTGGTGCCTTCTACAAACCTCCATCCTTAACGGAACCAAACTACCTAGATCAGCTTCACTCATGCCTTACAAGAATCCCATGAGGTGCACACGTATGGCTAGAAGGAGACTTCAACCTGGCAAATATTGACTGGGAGAATGAGTGTCCACTACCACATGCCACAAACAATGCCCAGTGCCAAAAGCTACCGAATTTCATCAAGGACTCATTCCTGGAACAGAATGTAGATGCAGCAACACGTGTAATTGAATTTACTTCAAATCTGCTTGATCTGCTCTTCACAAACAACAAAACACTAATCAACAAGTGTGATGTCATACCAGGAATTGCTGACCATGAAGCAGTCTATATAGAGTCCAGCCTAAGAAAGTGAAGAAAGCAGTTCATGTGATAAATGAAAAACCCAACGTTGATAAACTAGCGCCGATGAAATTTTCAAAAATAAACTGTGTGGCTGAACGAGTAATAGAACATTTTACAAACGTGGCCCGTGGAAACGGCTTAATGGATAAAAGACGTAAAATAAACTAGTGGAGCGAAATGGTTAAAGATACTGGGGCGTCAATCAAAGATGTGGCTGAACTGGGAAAAAAAACTAAAGTTTCCAATAACCGTAGCGACAATAACAGGAGAAATATTATTTGAATCAAAATATAAATCAAAAGGTGCTTCGATCAAAATTATTGATCATAACGCACACGCATGGACTAGCACAGTAACAGTGTTTCCACGAAATCGAACTGTTAAAATTTACCCCACAGATAATTCTGATGGAGGTATGTTTGATTTTATTAACGAAATAAGTAAAGACGATCCTGTGTCAGTATGGTTATTTTAGAGTTATAAGAGGAAGGAAAATTTGATCAGTTTGTACGACCTAATGGCGTTATTTATAGAGAAGGTTCTCTCCACGAAAAAATGAAAAATCTTGCACTGCAATATACTGATGATACTGATGAACTATTGAGCAACTGTTTTACTGTTCCATCAGTTGCGGCTCATTTTGCCAGAAAGAAAAATTCGTGGAAACCAACTAGATTTGATTTTCTCGATGACATAGTATCCAGTTGTGTCAAATACGGACACAGTGGATTATGGAATACTAAATATAATTATAAAGATGTTATTTCTGTTGATATGGTCGCGCGTTATCACGGAAGTTTTCTCTGGTACGAAGATTGTTCTGTGTATTTTGAGCGATTCGGTCATCCGACGCATGAAAAGACACGAGTATCAATAAATGGACCATTACCGGATTTTGATCTGACTGGATTCGCTTGTATCGAATCATTCGAGTTTGCTATGGGACTTCATCCAATTTGTTATGTTTGGTTTGGAAAACATTTTTCAGAAAAAATGTGGGCACCAATAATACTGTTAAGGTATATGCTTGATTGTGCGATGTTAGCACGGTTGACGATAGGCGAAGCAATTATATCATATCGGAAACAAACCGAAGTTTGGTTACCACAGCAAAAACAGTATTCTGATGATGAAAACCCGGATAAAACAGATTACGAGAATAAAATTGCGAAAGATCTTGGCAGAAAAATAATTGGCAAGTTCACTGAAGGAGGATCATACGATCACAAACGACATTGTGCAAGATTGATCATGGACGATGCTGAGTTAGATTTTATAATCGCTGATACAACGAAGAAAAACACGTTTATAAGTCGAGAAATAGCTTTCTTGTCAAATGGAAATAAACTAGGCACAATCGTGAGCTACATGGACGATGAGTCACCTCAGTATACTCATTTAAGATCATCGATGCTCGCATATGTTTCGATAAATCTATTATCAATGATGAATAAGGTTTCTAAGTTTGCTGTCAGAGTTGCCACAGACTCGTTTTATATCAGTAAAAAACACTCAGGATTGTTAGAACAACTACATATCGATACTTATGCACAATGGGGTTCGTGGAGAATAAAAAAAGGAAACATAATCGATTATTCCGAATCCGCTGATGTTACGATCATAGATTTTTATTGTAAAAAATATCAAACACTGAAAAATTCTTCTGCACCACCGGTGTACAATCCAATAACCAGAAATAAAACGGTTTATCTGAACGGACCGGGAGGGTCTGGTAAGACGACTCGAGCAATCGAATTAGTTCAGAATTCAGATATGATCGTTTTAACTCCTACAGATAGACTCGCGCGACAGATGAAACAACGAGGGGTACAGTCACGTACTTATCACAGCTTCTTTCCATGGAAAGGGTGACTCATGGACTTCTTCGAGGATGGGTGAGAAATATATTCCTCGGATCATCATTTGGGATGAAATATGTACAGTGCCGTTAGAAACATTAAAAACGTTTCTTGATTGGCTATTAACAAAAAATACTGCTGTGATAATGTGTGGCGATCACAGTCAACCACCACCTTTTGTTGGACCATCTCCACATGATTGGCTGAAAGATTTTGTTGACCACGCTGAAGAAGTAACTGATGATCATAGAGCACTTGATCCAGAATTAAGGGAGTTTAAAAAATTAATCAGACTACAGTCGAATAAAATTCAATGTGAAGTATTGCGTGAAGTGATTTCAGAAACACCGATAAACAACTTTCTACAAACATGGCGACCAAATGATCTGATAGTTGCAAGTAGAAAGATAGTCAGAGACACACTTCAATGAAAATTATTTCTGTTACAATGAGAAAAGTTTCCAACGCTGCCAGTTCCGTTATGTTATCGACCAGCTGATACACGGCGGCAGAATATTGACGTTGATATACCAGGACAGACCGAGAAACAGAATTTAGTGTTGAACGATATTGTTGCAGTTGATATCAATGTTGTTGAAGATGCGCTAAAAACAAATAAATCCCCGTGGATGCTAGGATACGCGATTATGATTCATTCATCTCAAGGATTAACTATTACTGATACAGTTGTTTGGATCGTCAATGATCATATCGAGTGGTCAAACTTAGTTTATCTCGCAGTATCTAGAGTCAGAAGAATATCTCAACTACGAAGGATTATCATGAACGAGTCAGTGATCAATGATGATGATGTTGACGGTGATACAATAAGAAAAAAATTAACTGGTTATGAACAGTGTGATAAAAAAAAAAATAAATGCGATTTTGATCTTGAATTTATTAATACGCTAAAACAGCAGCAGAATAATCACTGTGGAAGTTGTAATTGTGTTATGTTATGGCGGTATCTGAAAAATGATCCAAGACAATTTACCGCAGATAGGAAAGATAACCATCTTGGCCATACACAAGAAAACATGATGTTGACCTGTCTTGAGTGTAATCGACGCAGGGGTGCTAGTTAAGTGATTGCGGTGGTAATTGAGTGTCCTCGGGAATTATTTGTAGTTGCTCACACACAAATCCACGTTGAGGAGCAGTTGAATCTAGTCTGTAGATTGCTGGTCTGCCAGTGGATCTTGATAGGCTAGATATCTTGTGCATCGTAATACTCCAAATAGGATCAGTCACTCTTTTTTTACCACCTTCAAGTTCACCTCGTTCATATAAATATCTTATGGTCACATTACCTAATACTGGCTGTGCTGAAAAATCACGTCGTTGTACAGGTATATTTTTTTGGGTAATTGCATTAATAGGTTTCATATTGGTCGTTCGAGCAATCTCATTATTTAATGTGACTATCACACTTGGTAATCTTGCCACCCGTTCGCGAGATCTTTTATCTTGAATGAATTCCTTCGCGTATTGATATCTAAATAACCGCTCAGTAAGTGTTTGATTAAATCATTCAACAACTGCCTGATCACGGTGAATTGCAGTGTGTCCTTGTCTGATTTTGACATTATGTTGTTTCATCAGCGATGATACTGGACCAAGAAATTCTTTGCCAGGATCAACCTATAATAAATTTGGCCATCGTAATGGTCCTAGTTGATAAATTCGTTTAAACGCATCTTTGTATCTACTTGCAACATCAACTACAGTTAACGCGTATTTGTATGTTTTTCTACGTACAGTATCATGTGGTAAAAACATAATATCTGCTTGATGAACTTCATTAGGAACACTGACATCAAAATACGCGTACTGAATTCGTTTCGGTGATGGTAGGTAAATTTGCCATATTGCTTGTTTGGATAACCATACTTTAGCAGTAGATTGTTTGACTTTTGCTGCATCAGCGAGTTTACTAATTGCTGCTTTACCCCTCCAATATCCCCCTGGACTATAATAAATTGATTCCATTTATAATTAATTTCCAGCCCCTAATACGAGTTTACCTTTCATCACAGATTTTACTAACCAATTAGCTAATGATTCTCTGATATTTTTATTTTTTACGGAATCTAGCGAACGAATCAACTTCACATCTGCAATATGCCTATGTTGCAGATCTTTATTTTTATAAACGATATCATGAACGTGACATGCTTTATCAATAGCATCTATGGGATACTCATCTGGTTTTGGTTGATCCTGATTATCAAGCCTGATATCAAGTCAAGTACCAGGACCACACTAATTATATTCTGGTAGATGTTTTTCTCCAGGATATTTAGCCCATGGAGTTCCTGGGAACTTTGACATTAATTTAGCAATTAATTTAGCAATATCACAGCCATCTTTCATGGGTAAAAACGAAAACTTTTTTCTATTACATACTGCACATCTTCCACCTTATGCTATTCTCGCATTTTTTGTTGTAACCGTAGATAGATCATTAGTTGGAGTCTTAACTTTACAACGTAAACAATATAGATTCATATCATATATATATGGATATAATTGATTTTTCAGTGACACGAAAACAAGAGCCAGTTAAACACCATCCTGCATTGCCAAATTCAATCAGAATGATAATAATAGGTCCATCTGGATTGGGTAAGACGCAATTATTACTTAATTTGATAATGAGATGGTTAAAGTGGGATAAATTGTATTTGGCAACACCATCAGTTGATGATCAATGATGTTATGATGTACTTAAAGATTTCAATGAAAACGCAAGATTGCTGGACGAGGATAAGGATGTTATAGAGTTTATAACCGATATTGATGAAGCGCCGAGCGTTGATGTTTCAGACGGATTTATTAATAATTTAGTTGTATATGATGATGTGGTGCTGGACAAACAAACCCTGCCAGATTTTTTTCATGTGGAAGACATAAAAATGCTGATGTGATTTATGTTACTCAGCAATACACACAAATACCAAAAGTGATCAGAGATAACTGTAATATTTTAGTTATGTTTAATGGAGTTGGTACGCACACGTTGCGAAATATTCATCAAACTTGGTGTAGCGGTGACATGGATATAATTAAATTTAGAAATTTCTTTTCACATGCACAATCAACCCAGCACGGGTTTATAACAATAAATTTACATGATCCTAGAACAAGATATCGTATTGGCCTTGATAAAATTTTTGGATAGCAGCAGAAGGGGTGATGATAAAATTAAATTTAATTAAAAAGATATCATTAATATAATGAATAACTGTTTGTGGCTGCGTCAAGGAACCACTAACAAATGTGATAAAAGATGCAGTGGAAAATATTGCAAAAAACACAATTATATTTTAAAGAAAAACCCTCATGCTGGTTCACGAAGTTGTGTTGGTTGTAACAATGGCGTTAGAGGATTATATCAGATTTGTGCAAATTGCGGTGGAGATCGATATCGAAGTTTAATGATATATTATAAACACAGAACATAAATCCAAAAATAGAAAAACCACCATCAGAAATGGAGTATTGCTTGAAACATAAAACAAATAAAGATGAAGGTGAGACAGCTGAAGATGAAACAGATGAAAATAAACTTCTGGAAGATTCATAATGATTTAATTATATCAGCAGAGGGGGCGGGGACCTCATTTTTCGGTCTATAAATATTAATCATTTTTGGGGGGTTAAAAAAAGGGTGACCATTCCCCAAAGTGGTCTGTTCGCCCCCTCTGCTGCTTCCTTAGAAACCATGGTTCTGATGCATGCATACATACCATGAAAATTCAATGCTATGACTGTTTCAGAATCTGGAAATAAGGCCAAACACTGTGAAATGCTTCACCCTAGCAATAGGTGCTAGGCTTAGGCTATGAAGATATTACCCACTTAATAAGACATAGTTTCTCTAATGTTTCAAGACAAACATTAGGAACTGTCCTGGGTGATGATGCCCATGTTGATTCCTTTGGGACCTCTGCTAATATTTGTATCTCTCTAAATGACAACTGTGATGGACATATTGCAAGTGGAAGTGTAGTATGTGTTTGTAAATGTTCTAACAAAGACTACATGCATGCTTCAAGTAATTGTCATGGTGGAAATAAACTCCGTCTGAACCTACTTGCAATATTCACTTTAAGGACATTTTTGATTAGGATTTAAAGGCCGAGGTCTACACACTGGACACATCAACATACAAAGTATGAATAATAAGTTAGACCAATTGAATGTATTATTATCATCTAAAACCAATTAATGTCCACATTCTGGGTTTAAGAGAAAGTTGTATGGTAATCATGCAAGTGACTTCTTCTTTATTGATGATTGTGGCATACCAGTCAAACGTGATAGAGGTTCAGGGGATGGAGGTGTAGTTTATGGTAGCAAGAGTTTATTAGCTGAGAGGAGAAATGATCTATCATCATATGAAACTGAAACATAATGGATCAAAATAAATCAATAAAATGGGAAGTCATTCTTAGTGGGCTTTCTCTCTAGGTCCCCTTCCACAAAGGTTGAATCGAATTAGCATTTTGAAAAGCAAGTACACAAAGAGACAGATGACCAAAATGAAATATACATTATGGGTGACTTCAACAGAGATCATATGAATAATAATCAGAATAACAAAAATTGGTTAAATTTTCTCAGAAATTTTTGGTCTAATCCAATTAGTGGACAAACCAACATGAGAAAGTGACCACTCAAAAACTCTAATTAATCATATCTATAAAATAAAAGACAAACTTGACAAAAATACATCTTCCAAGGAAAGGACTTAGTGATCATTTTCCGATTTTCCTAATCAGAAAGTCGGGCTTAAAAACAGCTGCAAAATCCAAAATTCATAAAACCGTAACAATAAATCAATTAAGCATTATGATGAAGGCAAATTTCTGGAAGACCTCACAAATGTTCCTTGGGGTATAGTATCTGTGTTTGATGATACAGGTGTTCCTCATGATATATGGATCCAACATTTCATGCAGGTGGTTGATAAACATATACCTCTAAAATAGAGTAAAACTGGAATTCCATCCCAACTGGTTGCCTCTGGGTATTCTAGATGTTAATGAAAACCCATAATTATTTCAAATCAGTTGGTTGGCAAGCACATTATATGACATGGAGAAATAAAGTAAACAAAGTAATGAATCAGGCAAAGAAGAATTTCTATCAGTTGACTTCAGAAAAAAATTGCAATACAAATTCTATGTGGAAAGGTTTTAACGAACTAGGTGCAGGTAAGCATTCCAGAAGTCATCCAAAATCCAACAACTTAGCCAGGAAGGGCAAATTATTGATGAGGATCTTGAAAAAGCAAATGTATTTATTGAATTCTTTGTCAGCACAGCCGCAAGAATTAGGGAACCCACTGTCCACTCTAATCACAATGAACGTGGTTCCCACACTTTTCTAAATATAAATTTCCAGGTCTTTCTGAGGTTTTTTCCAGGATGAAATTAATTTTTTCAATGATAACATGACCATTACTGAATGGAATTAAAGAACATTTTGGATTATAAAACATGCATTTTCCAAATCTGACAATGTTTCTTTTTCAACTCTCGAAAACAGTTATGTCAGAAAAGATGATCATGTACAAAACCACAAAATGAGTTACACAAAACTGACTATATTCCTATAAAATGGCATTTAAAGCCATTTCAATGTACAGAATACAAATCCTAACTTTACTTTGCTGACCTGCATTATGTTGCTATGTGTAAACAACATAATGAGCATAAATTATTTTGTTTCCTTTCAAACCTTTAATGCTAGAAAACAAGGCAACACCCCTAATTTAATATCAAGTTCAGCTAACCAAATTTCCATCCCCAAACCAAATAAAGAATGCTTTAAGAAAAGTTGTCAATAATAATGATTACTAATTTGGAACAGAATCCCAAAGGAAATCAAGAAAGTACAAGTATAATTTTTGTTAATTATAATCTAATTCAATGAATGAAAAGTTGATTATGTTCAATTTGACAAATACACGACAACTTAAAGTAAAAATTAATTAACCTTCCACTTTGTTGCCTCAATACTTTTGTGCTGTATATACACAATGTACCTAGTTGAGCATATTCATTTAAAATTTCTTTTTATTATGTCCATATATAAATATAGCTTTATTATCAATGTTTTGTGTGCGCATGTGTGTGTGTGTAATGGACTTTGAATGTAAATATACATATAATAAGGGCCACAGGAGGGTTAGTTACATGAAACTAACTCTGTCACCCTCTTTAAATAAAGTCATTATTATTCTTATTAGTAGAAGTATTATTTCTGAATTACGTCAATGCATGGTGTTTGACATGTGGACTGACAAGCAATTGAATGACCAATTTAAATAATGTCACTGAAAATGAGCTATTCAAAATGAAAATGTAGAAAAACATTGTAGAATACAAAATCGCAATGAAATATAAATTTCTTCAGCAGACAAGGAACATGGCTGAAATGTTGTGAATGATTTATTCATGAAATGTGTTATGAGGTTATTAAATCAATTACACTGTTCATCTTTTTTGCCTGCATTCATTGAACCATGAGTAAATTAGCCGGGTGTACATTTTCCAGATAATATGCCTCTTGCATAATATGCCAGTATCATATTTGCATTTGAAATATGTCTCACAGTCTTAAGAAACCAATAGCATTTGTATCTTACCTGTAGAATATGCCTGTAGTACACTTATGATACGGGTGTATTATTACATACAAGAAGCTAATTTACACATTGTTATACTTAATCATACATATTTACAAAAATGTGACTGGATGCTCAATGATATGAGAAAATGTATCATTTGGACATGTACCTTTGAGGTCATTTGTGCAGTTTCCAAATATAAATGATTACGCTTATTGGACATGGTACCAACAAAGAGTTTCAGCAGCAGAGAGACTGGGCCCACCAACTTTTTCGTCCAACAGGACCATCTATTAAAAACTCTTCTGATAGAAGGTCTTATTTCACAAAATAAACCCTTCTAGCCAGAAACTATGATGACTAAATCCTCTTTTCTGGCCAACGGGGTTATTTCGACAGCGATAACCAGCCGCTATAAATAATAGTTTCTTCACCGGGGTGACGTCGACGACGACGTTGGTGGCGTAGTCTCTCTGCTGCTAATCATTTTAGGATTTGGAAACGCTAGCGTTTCTAGTTAAAAAATGTATCTAACCCAACTCGGTATCGTGTCCGAGGATCATGTAAATTTATCGTCACAAACCCGTGTGGTTTTCGTTGAGCATGACTAAAGAAATTTCTGAATTTATTGATGTCCATGTCACCACTGCACCAAGTCTGATGAATATTTCTCAGCGTGTGTGCGTCAACTCCGTTAAACACTGCAAAAACGTTACAATTATCTCTGATCACTTTTGGAATTTGTGTATACCGTTCAGTCACATAAATGACATCAGTGTTTTTATGACGCCCACGGGAAAATATTCTCGCAGGGTTTGTTTGTTTATCCAGCATGACATCATCGTACACTACTAGATTATTAATTGATCCATCGATGTCATCAATGCCGTCAGTTATGAATTCAACTACGTTTTCGTCGGTCTCAGAAATGCTTGCATTTCCAATGATTGTTTTTGCACTCTCGTTAAAATCTTTTAGCACTTGATAACATCGCTGATCGTCCACAGACGGGGCAATCAAATATAATTTATCCCACTTCATCCACTTCATTATCAAATTCAACAACAGCTGTGTTTTACCCGACCCAGATGGGCCTATGATAATCATTCGAACAGAATTTGGTAGCACTGAGTTATGCTTGATTGGCTCTTGTCGCTTTGTCGCGGAAAAGTCAGTGATTTCCATTAGATATATCATAAAATAATATGAATTTATATTGTGTGAAATGCCGAGCACGTACCCCAACTACGGATACGACAACAATTACAACAAAAAATAATCGACAAGCGTTCACGGGTAAGTGTGAACGATGTGGCACAAAAAAATTTAGATTTATTAAAAAAAAGCGGAGGTGATATCGCAGCCAAGTTAGGAAAATTACCAGGAGCTCCGTGGGCTAAATACCCAGGAGAAAAACATCTTCCAGGATATAATTACTGTGGTCCAGGAACCCGACTTGATATCACACTTGATGCTCAGGATCAACCCAAACCAGGTGAGTATCCGATAAATGCTATCGATGCAGCGTGCCATGCTCATGATGTACCTTACCGAAGCAAGGATTTGCAACAGCGCCATCTCGCGGACGTGAAATTAATTCACGCGTTAAATGCCATCCCTGATAAATCTTTCAAAGAAAAGTTAGCATCCTGGTTGATAAAATCCGCAATGAAAGGTAAATTAGCGTTAGGTACTGGTATATAATGGAGTCGATTTATTATTCCCCAAGTGGATATTGGAGAGGTAACGCAGCAATTGATAAACTTGACAGCACGGCATCAGTAACACGCGCGGTTGCCAAAAATTGGTTATCCCGACAGGCAATATGGCAAATTTATCTACCGCGCCCTAAACAAATTCACTTCGCGCATTTCGATGTTAGTGTACCAAATGAGGTTCATCAAGCTGATATATTATTTCTGCCACATGATACTATCCGAAGACGCACATACAAGTACGCGTTAACCATAGTTGATGTTGCCAGTAGATACAAAGATGCGGAACCGTTAACAACTAAAACAGCATCTGAGGTTGCTTCTGCGTTTGAAAGAATTTATCGGCGAGGACCTCTGCGATGGCCACATCTGCTACAAGTTGATCCTGGCAAAGAATTCCAAGGTGCAGTATCATCGTTGATGAAACAACATAACGTCACCATACGACGAGGACACACTGAAATTCACCGTGATCAGGCAATTGTTGAGCGATTCAATAGAACACTTGCTGAGCGGTTATTTGGATATCAATACGCGAAGGAATTCATTCAGGATACGAGATCGCACGAATAGGTTGCAAGATTACCAAGCGTGATAGCTGCGCTAAATAATGAAATTACCTGAACCACCAACATGAAACCTTCCATCGCGATCACAAAAACACAAGGTGTTTTTCAAAAAAATATACCACTACAACGAAAGAAAGAAAAACAGCAAATACTGGGTAATGTTACTGTAAGATATTTATATGAACCAGGTGAACTTGAAGGTGGTAAACGAAGAGCGACTGATCCCATCTGGAGTGTTACCACACATAGCATATCCACCGTGACAAGATCCACTGGGAGAAACGCAAGCGTTTCCAGACCAGCAATCTACAGGTTGGATTCAACTGCTCCTCAACGCGGATTCACCCGTGAGCAACTTCAGGTAATTCCCGAGGACACACAATTGCCGCCAAAATCACTGAAGTGACTTTACTAGCGCTGGCACCCCGACGTCGATTACACTCAAGACAGGTCAACATGACATTATCACGTGTATGACCGCGATTGTTATCTTTTCTGTCTACGGTAAATTGTCTTGAATTTTTATTCGAATACTGCCATAGCATTATACAATTACAGCTCACGCAATGATTATTCTGTTGTTGTTTCAGCGCAACAACGAAGTCAACATCAAGATCAAAATCGCGATTATTTTTTTTGTCACTCTGTTTGTAACCGGCGAGTTTTTTTCTTATTACATCACCATCGGTGATGCTGTTGTTTTCATTGTTTGATTTAAAATCCGAAGGATTTTCCAAGACAATTCTTCGCAGTTGAGATATTCTTCTGACTCTGGACACCGCCAAGTAGACTAAGTTGGACCATTCGATTCGATCATCAATGATCCAGACAGTTGTATCAGTGAAAAAACCAGTTGGTGTTGTTAGTAATGCTGGTTATTTAACGTTCACTGCTGGAAAGAAACGTTATCTTAATCACAAGTTTGTGTTCGAGTGTTTCCGCGGAGAGATCAAAAAAGGTCTTGTAATTGATCACATTGATGGACAGAAACTTAATAATAATTTATCCAATCTGAGAGCTGTGACGCAGAGCGAAAATTGCAAGGCTGGTAATACTGGGGGGGGGGGAGAGAGTCTAGGGCAGTTGTATCCAAAAACTTAAATACAAAAGAAGAAATAATATTTCGCTCAATGACCTCAGCTGGCAAGTATTTCGGTATTTGTGCATCCTCAGTACGAAAAGTCGCAGAAAAAATATATAAATCCGCGTTGGCAAAAAAGTATAATAATCAGAAAATTATATTTCGTTATCACGATGATTTTCCTAACGGAGATAACTCCGTTAGGCATATCTCATGCAATTAGTCCCCTCCCCTTGTGCAATAGGTAGAGCGCAGTATTACAGGTACGAGCAGACGATTTTCTGCACAAGGAAGTAAATAACTTCCCTTGTTTTTATCTCCCTGTCAAGGACAGGGACAGCACAAGAATGATTTTATCCTTGACAGCATCAAGAATAAACGTGTATTCATCTTTTTTTTCACAGACAATATCGTTATTTTATTACACTTGTTCTCGTTTATGGCTCATCTGTGGTTTCCACACGATTATTATTTAAGAAAATACGTTTTAAACAAATCACGCTGAGCTATTTCTGGACTTTCAAGTATCAGTCAGTTTATATACAATATCGTCCTAATACCATATTGGGGTTTCGAAACCCAACGAAGTTGCACACGTACTCTGTTATCGCCCCGTTTCGGGGTAACCTTTTACCCGGAAACAGGGTTGATTTCAGGGGGTAGTGTGCAACTTGTTGGATGTAGAATTATAACCCCGCATTGTGTTTGTACCATCTTAGGATAAGTTATGTGTTTGTACCGTCCAAGATAAGTTATATATACAATTGTAAAATACAACTGCTGTAAATAGCTTCTACTGTAAATACTATATGTTTGTGCCGTCCCTACATGTTATGTGTTATCCCCATATGAGCCTTGCTAGCATATCAAATGGTAAGCTAGGAGGTCCTTGGTTCTGCTTGATCTTCCGTAAATATCAACCATTATCTGTTATGGGGTTGTTTAAATTTGGAAATGATTTTTCAACGTGTATTCATGCACGACTTTATGAGGAGGAATCGCTGGATGTTTTGTTATCGCGTCAAGAACATTCAAAACCTCTTGACCACATATCGGAGGATCGGTTAGTGTTTGTGTTGGTAACGTTGACTGCCAAACTGGAATTGGAAATCCTTGGACGTACCTGAGAAATTCAACTGGCGGTGCTAGCCCGTACGAATCGAAATAGATAATTCCACGCGGATCGATCGCGTAAGCAACCCAATGAGTCCCAGGGCCTTCCTTGTTGTCAAGATTAATAATTCCTGTTTCGGGATTATTCGGTCGTGCTGGTAATTCATCTCGCATAAATACACCTTTGAAGGATTTTATACGTAATTGTTTAGCAGCATCGAGTAGATCAAAATTACTCGCTGGAAGTGTTTTCAAAACCTTTTTGGGTACCATGACGCCGGAGTTCCCGGTAGTCTTAGACCCGCTCCGTATTGTTCCACTGGAAGTTTTAAACGATTGGGCTGAGGCATAGTTGTCTTTCGGGGGCGTCTTGTTGGTTTTTGTGTTCTTGTTTGTCTTTTTTTTTAGACTTTCCTTGTGTAAAATTCCTTTTCCGGTTACTTTCTTTAGTGCCATTCCAGCAGCGGTTCCAACTGCTCCTAACGCGGCTGCCTTTGCCGCGGCTGCTGCTGCTGGTGCTAACGTGGCGGCAATTATTGGGAGAAATGGAAGTATTCCGCCGGTCTTTTTGACCATATCTTTGACCGCGGCCGGAGAGAGATCAATTCGAACTCCAGTCGTGCCCTGCTTCGCGCTGTTGAAATGTTTTAGCTGAGTTTTGGTCAGCGACAGCTTGTTGGGACCGCCCGCTAGCTGATCGTGCTTTAACGTTATTGACGTCCCACATGTGCTTGCGTTTTTCGATTGTAATTTCTTCACCTGACCAGGAGTCAGTGACACATTAACGTAACTGTATGACATTTTAGTTAATATGATGTTGATCTAATTGTTTACATATTTTCCACTGGAGCATCGATGACTCTCATTCGTCCACCAACACCTTCAAGTAGCATTGCTTTATCGGAGAGTATGACAGCGATCGCTCTAAAACCACCAGCGGGAAACTCACCAACGTTAGCCTTGAAGTGTATATCAACGACCGATTGTTTGGTTAGATCAAGATGTTCCAGCGAAAAGTAATAAATCGGATACAACGTTGTGAAATCCAACTGTGATATCTGCAAGCCGGTATCAATATTTTGATCACGTCCCATAAATGTCATCAGACGATGATACGCACGTGCAACCTGATTATTTTCAAAATCTATCGTTATATCCTCAGATGGTTCTTGATGCCCATTTATTCGCAGTGAAACTTCTCTGACAGCAAGTTTGTCAAATATCATATGCGAACGTATTTGACTATTTACTCTTGCGTTATTCTGGAGTGCTACGAAAATATGTCGTGGTGCTGACACCCCCTGCTGTGATGCTATGTGCCACGTGAATGGTCCAACACCGGCACCCTGAATGGAGTCTGTAGATGTTGTCAGCCACGATATCAATGATTTACCACCTGTGTCCATGAAAGAGAGTAACCGTTGCTCCTCAGTGATCGATGGGGACATCACTGGCATCCACAACGCAAGCTTGAATAATATTACTTTACCGGCAGCGACACCAGCATCATCGTCTCGCCAGATAGCGTCGTTGTCGTCACCTTTTCTAACAAGTACAACTGTATGCTTGGCTCCAAAAATAACCTTTCTGACATTTCTGCAGAACCCAAAGATGTGAGACAGCGGAATTGCACACGAAAATTTTCTGCGATCACCTGATAGCATTAATTTACGCGTCGCAAAACCAAGATTGTAATTAGGGTTGGGAAATGATAAATCTTCAAAGTTATCAATAGCAACAGGAGGAGCAGCACGGTTGGTTGGTCGTCTCGCAATGCTAGATCTATGATCCGGGTTATTGGAATTATCCTTGGTGAACATCATAGTTGGACCAGCTGATCTAGTGTAATCATCTGAGTATCGTGCTAATCCCACGATTGTTGTGGCAATGTCGACGTTACCCTGAATCGTTTCAATTTCCTTTCCATCGATGCTATATGAAGCACTTCTGAATAGTGCCATGATGCCGTTGTTGACAAGACCAACTCGGACATCATTTCCATATGGTGTATTAGCGACAACATTTGTTACAACTTCACCCACGACTTCAAGGAATGCTTCAGCGGGTAAGAAATATCTGCTTTAAGCGTTGGTACATCCATGTCGAACGCTGGATCTGATACTCGTTTGAACATTTTATATAAATTATCGACGTCTAAAACGAAGACCACTTCCTGATATCAGGCTCATATTTATTTGTTCGGGTACTTGGTTTACTAGCGCCGCAAGTTTTTGATTCGCGGATTGATTTATTACTTTACTGACATCCGCGGGCATAAGTTCAGTGCTCGGCAATTTTACTGGCGGTGGTTTAACCGCGCTAGGTCTGCGTGCTAACCGTGACAGTCTACCCTTGACTGACGTAAACGCCCTTCCGGCAAGATTACCAACAGCTCAAAGGGCTTTATCCTTGACGACATCAACCGCCTTCATTGCCAATTGTTTCGCAATCGGTAACGCCCTTGGGGCCATTCTTGTAAACAAACCCGTAACAACATCACCGAGACCATCTCCGTAGGTTGCTCTGTAGACCGGTAATCGTGAGTTCACTACTCTGACTGGAATGGGTTGAGCGTTGTGTATAATCATGTTATTCAATTGCTGTTTCTCTAACTAAAATTACTGTGACCTTCAGTCGCTGTAATAACCATCCGCGAGTTCATCAATGAGTCCCCGATAGATACGAACATCCATGATGCCGCCACGAAATAGTCGCTGACAGATATCAGCAGCTTCATTTATAATTTCCGGAGAGTTATTTCCGGCACGTTTTCCTCCGATGAGAACTTCCAACCGAGATACGTCGTTGATAACGCTATCAGGACAAGTAATGTGACCACCAAGACCAGACCCTAAACCACTCCCGGATGTTTCCTTAGGTTCATCGTAAAATTCCTCTAGAAATTGTTCTTCTTTTTCCTCTGGAGGCTGTTTTTCTTGTTCCTTGTTGGATAACTCCAGCAATTCCTGTTTAAATTTTCGATACCCAGGATCACTTCTATCAACGGGTAACTTACGTTTAGCAAAATATACCGCACGTGCCCACTTATTAATATCATCTATTTCGTCCAGATGTTTTTTTCTCAAAAATTTCTCTCTGGAATCAAAATTATTCAAAACAAAACGAGGAAGACTAAAAACACTATCTAATTTGTCAAGACCGAATTTCGTAAATTTAACTCTTGGGGTTTCTTGCTGCTGCAACGGCGAAGGAAGTCGATAGGATTCTTCTGGTTCTTCTTTTTCTTCTGATTCTTTTTCCGTTGGATCTGCGACGAATTGCGATTTAGATATTTTTTTCAGAGTTGGTTTTTTATGTCGCTTTTGTTGTCGCATTTGGACATCAAATCGATCTGATCCTGACATATACTCTCGATAAAATGCATCACTGGTATCTAACCGTTCGATACCCTGTTTTATTTTATAAATTCCATCGAGAAATTGTTGTTTAGATACCTTTTGATTAGGATCTTTTATAAACTTTTCTCGAGAGTGATAAGCCCTAGCAGCGTCAACACCAAAAGCAATTATTTCATCTCTATTTCTGACTGGACGATTTTTAATTTCATCCACAAAACCTTCAATAAAATCCGTTTTATAATTAAATCCTTTGATCGGTTTTGGTTGAGCCCGCTTAAGTTGTTCTATTGCCTGAAGAAGACTTTGTTGCGGTTTATCAGGATCAGGTTTTCCTATGATAGCGGTTTTTATTGTTTCAGTAGCTGTTGTTACGGGTTTAAATAATTCTGTTGTACCTTCCGTGAATTCAACTTGTGCTTGCTGCCGTGCTTGTAATTTTTGTCTGACACTATCACGGACAGGAAGAAAATTTTTTATTGCTTCAAGTCGTTCTCGAGCTAGTCTAGCGGAATGTGCTTCTCCGATGTTGGCCATTATTGTTAACTTAAATTTTTAATTCACAACAGAAATCCTAAAATGATTAGCAGGAGAGAGACTACGCCACCAACGTCGTCGTCGACATCACCCCGGTGAAGAAACTATTATTTATAGCGGCTGGTTATCGCTGTCGAAATAACCCCGTTGGCCAGAAAAGAGGATTTAGTCATCATAGTTTCTGGCTAGAAGGGTTTATTTTGTGAAATAAGACCTTCTATCAGAAGAGTTTTTAATAGATGGTCCTGTTGGACGAAAAAGTTGGTGGGCCCAGTCTCTCTGCTGCTGTTTCTTGTAACTGGCTGATAAATTCATTAACTTCTGAAAGATTATGTAATTTAACCCCGCATACTAATTTTTCAATTAGTTAAGCTAAAAGCATAAATATGGGGATTTTATTGGTTGGGAATAAACCTATTCTACTTCCTGACATTTTTCACATTTCCCTACGAAGTCTGGGAAACCCCAACCATTACAATATCCCCAATTAATGAAACGTTTTGGTATGATTTACTAACTGGAGGATAGTGTGTAAACATATATTAATTTTGTCATATTACTGATTTATGTTCACAGAACAATTGTATGAACTGGGATCATAAATGAAAATAACTGATGTTGTTCATGATTCTATGGGGTACCTATGCGTTAATCTGAGAAAGATAATTACAACGTTCATGCGTATGATCCATACAATCAAATTTTCTCTAGTCAAATTCCCATTGCTTACAGATATGGTAAAATCCAATGCATACATATAAGTCAGAAAAACTGACGCAAAGATTAATTTTAACCAGCAGCTATCATATTGTGCAATTTGAATGATCTGAAAATATGTAAGACAAATTTTGTGTACTTACACTTCACATCGATGACATATTCAGTACTTGGATCTGACTTTGCAAGTAAATCCTCATATGCAACACATATTAATTTAGTCCCATTGTCTTTTCTTGATATACTGGCGATGGTCAATACTGTTCTGTTGACTTGATACTGTCCTCCTGATGTAATAAGCTGGTCATTTACTTTCCATTCTGACATCATAAACAGCCCATGGTCAGGAGGTGCACTGTTTGACACAGAGGAACAATTCAGGCGGTAGTCAGACCCCAATACAGCAGAACCATTGAGTGCAATTATCTGAGGCTTGGATGGAGAGGCTAAATGAAAGTGAACATTTTTTTATAAACTGGAATAGAACTCTTAGCATCCTGAATTGAACTCAACTTACAAACAAGAGTTCTTAGAAGGGACTGATGCTCTACTGACTGAAAGGAATAACTAGAAATTCACGATATAAACATTTCAGCCTTTTAGCTGCATTGTGCTAAAACCATCTTTGACATTTTTCAGCCTTAACAAGATTTTCAAATTAACAGTTGTGGTGGGTGTACTGAATGTCAGATTGGAACCATTTTCATTTAGAACCAGAATGATAACAACAAGAAATCTTCTGTTGGAAACCCCATAAGACATTCCCATTTAAAGGAGTAATGATAACATGATTTTCAAGATGGATGCCATGGTGGTTATATTTAATATCAGATTGGCTAAATTTCCATTAGTACCAACTAGATGTCATAAGCAGTCTTTTGCGAAAACGCAATATCAATATGACCAGCCATCTAAGAAATGTGATCAAAACAAGACAACCAAGACGCACATTAGGCAGCAGTATTACAGGTTGGATTGGGGGGGGGGGGGTCCCGAGTGGCAGAATGGTCTAAAGTGCTCACCGTTACGGACCACTGCCAGCTCACCTGTCTGCATGGGTTCGAGTCTCTGGCTTGGCCAGTGTGCATACACCAGAAAGCTTGCCAACAGCTTCTTGTGGGTCGGTGGTTCTTTCCGGGGTTTTCCCAGGTTCTTCCTCCACCATTAATACTGGCTGCCATGTATAGCATATCTTGTGCTGAAAAATGGCATTAAACCGTCTACAACAACAAAAATAATAACAACAGGTTGAATTGGCATGAGTTTCTTTTAAGACCAGCTAGAAATTATCACTGAAAACCTTATGCTGATCTGACATTCATCAAGAAAAGTAGTCTTAACAAGATTTTCAAGGCATATTATGTAGCAGGCATACTGAATGTATCAAGGGAACCATAAGAAGTTGTTTCTTAAAGTGTCAATGTTAATATGATCACCCATTCAGAAAAAGTAGTGATTAAAATATTTAAAGATTGCTGATATGTGACCATATTGGATATTAGATTAGTACTTCATTTAGGAACAACTAGACTTCATAACAAGTTTTCTGGTGAAAATCCCATGGTGACATTACTTTTTATTCAGGAGGAGTAGCTATAAAAACGCTTTCAAGATGGCCCCTTTGATGGCCATCAGTTTGGCGAAATCTTCATTTAAAAACATCTAAACATCATAAGAAGTCTTGTAGTGAAAATCCAATGCTGTCATAAACATCCATTCAGGAGTAACAATACGATTTTAAAGATGGCTACTCAGGAGATCATACTGAAGGTCCAAGCAGCATCATTTTCTTTTCTGACCAACTACACCAAAGGAAGAATTTATGTGTAAGCTTTTATGGCAGTCGTCCAAGTAGTTTATTAGCAATGATAAACTTATGCTATCAGATGGACGTGCAAAGAACAACATATCATCCCATCATAATATACTCTGTAAAATTCTCAAAGATGTCATGATTTTCATTATGGCTGCCTTTCGGATCAGTGACATATTCTACTAATGTCCATGACCTTCCAGTTAGGGGCTTGGTTATTGTATGATATACTGGTATCCACAGGTAAACATCATCTATTAATGAGGCAAATCATTATGATAAATAGACAGAAGCAGACATTTAAAACAGTTTTAAGACAACTAGATGATGCAGACAATGTACATTTACCTGTGGCACATGATGATTCTGATAACCACTCAGTCCTGTATCAAAAATGGAATCTTCCATAACTCCAGGATCATTATAGAGGATTACATATACAAACATAACTCACACCACTCTCTTTCAGGATTATCGGATCAGTAATTATGTATGATAATAAAAATGGTGTTGAAATTATTCATAAAATGAATTAGACAATTTGAGATACATTTCAAGACACTTATGAAAATTCAGTGAGCTACAGACACGGATATCATGATGATGCTGAGCTGAACTATAATTGTTATTTTTATTTTGTTCAGCATACCATTCAAGACCTATGGTGTGATCATGGGTGTGCAATTACTGTGGGTTCAGCTATATTGTATAATGTTAATAACTCTTCTAACCCATCCTGGCCTAAGTTGTTCACTTCTTAGTATAAAGAGTAAATCTGGGTACTGCGAACAATTTTGAAGCATGGCATACAGCGGGATTTCTTAATGTACCACGATACGTACCATGGTATACAGCAATACATTTACAGCAATACATTAAGGACTAACAATTCAATGTTCTGTGGCAGAGGCCTGATACCTTTTTGTTTAATTTATGATTGTCAATAGCTGGAAAATTAATTTTCTGTGATTTGTAGCAAAATGACACATACTATATCCATGATATAATTAGGAAAATAACAGCAATTATCTTGAGAAAAATTCAAGAAAATATTACAACTCAAAAGAAAATTACATCCTGTCCCTTGATCCCAACCCCCCCCCCCCAAATTAAATCAACAGTACCTTACTGTAGATGAATTTGATATGTGCATGATAAATGTTGTATATGATATAATCCAAAAGCTGTAACTAAAGTTACACTACAGCTGATACCGTGAAGCACATCTTGCTGTCATTAGAGACCCTATTGATAAAATTGGGAAGTTCTGGTACTGAATCCCATAATTTTCTAGCAACACTAATTGCATAATACACTGTAGTCAAGGAAACTTTGAGTCAATTTTTTTTTAAACTAACAAACAATTAAATTAAATCAAATATACATAACAATATATATATATATATATGCCATACTTGTAAGCAAAATTAAGTTTCTAGTGCTTGAAAGATCATAAAGGTGCATCAGTGCATTGATACAATGTAAAGTACAAATTAAAATCATTGAAAAGTTATTAAGTCATTATGATATGATAATGTATTGATACAATTAATATTACAATAACATCATATTGTTTATTTACATACCTATCACAGTTAATGTTTGATTTCCTACAGGCAGAGGACGAGTTGTTACATTGGCAGTATATGTCCCAGCATCTCCAAGTGTAACATTTCTCAAGATGAAAGAGATCCCGTTTTCTGCTGTGTTTCCAGTGAACTCAAACCGTTCTGCTGTAATATTATAAGTTGTGCCCTTAATCACCATTATTAATTTACCATTCTTCCATATTGTAACTACAGAATCATTGTTAGGATAAGGATCTAGCTGCATGTTAAAACTGGCATTCCATCCCACAAATGTCTGTACTGAAGAAGTGGCTATAAAAAATGAAACATAAACACAATGTAAACAACATAAATATTAACAACAAATATCTTCAAGCTAACACATTATTGGTTTCCAAAAGGAACCACTTACCAATAAAGGGACTAAGTCCAATAATTGCAACTATCTCATCTTTTCTTCATTTCTTTATCATGGTTGCATCATGGATATCACTATTTCAAGCCACTGTTTAAATGAACCATGTTTTGCAATGTTGTGTGCCTTGAGAACAAGCTATTATCAACAGTGAGACAAAATCATTAAAGCAGACACAAGTTAAAGATAATTAATGTACTGGCAATTTACTGTTTACATTTTGATGTCCTAATTGTACAAAACCTTAAGATACTAGTGTTGAAAATCTTCAAATAGATAAAGTTATAAGATATAACAACAATAGTGTCAGTGATGGTGGTTCTGGGGGGAATTGATTCCAACTCATCCCACACAGAATATCTAGCCACTTATCACAGGCACAAAATGAGCGTAAAAAAAAAAAAAAAAAAAAAAAGGCTTGCCTCCAATGACTACCAAACCCCAGCATAAATGTGGTACAAAAGTTTGACAGAAAAAAATCAAAATGTTGAAGGAGAACAATACCCGTATGTTATGCCGGGTATCTACTATTAAAGAAAATGGGATATTTGCACATAGTGCAAAATAAAAGACTATTAGAAGTACTGTATATATATATATATATATATATATATATATATATATATATATATATATTGTGTGTGTGCTTAGATTGTGTACAATTTTCTTTGGAGAGAAGTGGTTTTAAAAAGTCTTCCATAAGCACTGCGGTGACAACGGACCCCAGCTATTTATTCATTGCACTTTCCCTATTTTAATAACTTATAAAGATATTATATTTTGGACTAAATCTGGCTGAGTTATTGAACACCCGAGAGCATGCATTTTGGTTATCAGTGTAATTTTATCAATTAAGACTGTCCGAATTTCCCTTCACTGATTTCATATTTAAACTTCGAACATTATATTTTCTTAAATCAATTTTATGGGATTCTATACCCTTTGTTCAGCTCTCATTTTAACAGTTAATGCCTGTTTATTTTATCCCCTAATATGTCAAAAGAATGAAAATAACATTATATATTGCATAACTGAATGATGAGTTTGCCAAAGTATTTGTTGAAAGGAGATGTTGGAATAGAGAATAAGCTCGTGAATCTGTCCGTGTGCAGGAAGCTTCACAGTTATATGAACAAGAATTGTTCTTCGTATATACTGGCAAAATGTACACACTTTTAATTCTGATGTAAAATGCCATTTTCAAAACCTTGATTTCATATAGACTGATGGAGATTATTCAACAGATTTGGAAAAGTGAAATACCAAGCATCATCTATGTTGCGAGCAGATTGGCATAAGTGATACAAATTTGAATCATGTTTTCTAGATATATTGCTGCCTTTTCTCTTCTGGCATTTAGGATTAAATTCAAAACATATCTTTGATTCCATCATTTTCTGAAAGATACAATTATTTAATGGGATAGAAACTGAGATAACTTTATAAGATGTCATGGAAATTCATACTGTCACTGTCAGTGATTCACACAATAGAATGAACCTTTTTATTTAAAAAGTGTACCTTTTATCTTTACTCTTTTAATGCACAACTTTTTTCATAACTATCTACTCTGGCCAATTATGTATCAGGCAAGTCCGAACCAAGCTTACCCTGTTTGCAACCTGACCGTTCCTCGTGAGATTGAAAACAAGATAGCAGAGAATGTTAAATGAGCCATTGGAGACAAATGGTTTAAAGAAGTCTTCCATAAGCACCGTGGTGACAACCAACCCCAGTTATTGATCTAGAATGGCCATTCATTCGCGAGTCATTGACAGTCTTGGAGAGAGCGTTCAAGGAAAATACTGATATACTGTCTCTGCTATCCCATATCACTCATTATCTGTAACCCTTGTAGCAAACGATATTTAGTCCATGTAACCACTGCTAAAACTAAGAGTTCTCCTCTTACCTAGCTGAAAATCCAAGGAATATGGTCACAAAGTGATCCTTTCCAGAGCTTATCAAGTAGGCATGGGACCAAGGAGTCAATGAACAAAATATTTGGGATGGTTTTAAAGTCTGTAGGGTTTTTCCTTATCAATCCATTGGCCATACCTGAGGATACTGCCAATGTTTTCTTTGCAAGCACTATAGTTGCTTTATGAAACTCCAAGCCCCACTCCAGGGTCAATAGTACAAACAACTATTGGGATTAAAGACTTTGATCTTGCTTCTCCTCCCTTTGGTTAAGCGATGGAGACTATACCATCATCCACAGAGGACGAAATGAACATAAATCATCGCTGGCCTATGAGGAATCCAGCTTCACATTAGAATTAGAGACTGTTTCTGTTGAGGATCCACGCATACTGCTTCAACCGATCCTAGATGGTAGTATCCAAATAGTGGCCACTGCTGGCAGCAATGGCATTACAAAGCTATGTGATGATATGCTGTCCAGCTACGCAACAACATCTGCTTGATACTTTAATCTTTAACTTATGGACACATTAATAAACAATAGATTTTGTATATGTAACTTTTGGAATTGTATAGATCCATTCACAACAGAAGAATATTCACATAAAACTTAAGACTTTTGCTTGAATTTGACAAAACTAATATAATGCATAAACAAAGTATACCAACAAGATAATAAATATTAAAGCAATATTCATGCACATAGATTACCAACAAGGTTTGAAATATTAGGTAAGGTAAAGGTAAACGCCTCTCTTTTTCTATCTCTCTCTACCTTTAAGACGTATATCAGATTCAAGGGATGTATGTTTGATTCACAAACAGGCTCGCCCCAGGACCAGTAAACAACTTTGGCGCATCCATGGACACGTTTCTTTGCACCCATCAATTCGGTATGGTTTTACTTTTATATGCTAATGTGCCATAAACAACAAATTCTTTCTTTCTCTTTCTTTCTTTCAATATTGTTTAATGAGAGAGAGATTATATGTTTAGAATTCAAATATACTATAATTGCTCTTCTTCACTGTCGCAATCATCATCCTTGTTGCCACCACTGTGACAATTATCACCATTATCATCATCACTATGATTGTTATTGTTATAATTAGTAGCAGTAATGGCATGATTATTCTCTGCCCGAAATGCTGGTACAAGCTGTACGCTGACAACCAGGACACAAAAGTACAAACGACGTGGAGGTAGAACAAAATGTGTCAATTATTAAATTGCAGCTGCAAATATATACCTCTATGACCCAGATGTCGATCCAAAACCACACCTTGATCCCAAGATTGGATAAATCAGTTGCAATAAAGTATGAAGACAAGGACGTCACCCTCCAGTTGGTTAAAGCGGGTGATAATAATTATCTATCCCTTGGTTATGACCTTGAATAAAATTACACCAATAATAATAATAATAATAATAATAATAATAATAATTATGTTTTATTTATAGAGGGTGACTCATTAGTCAAGGACTATTCTCCCTTGAGGCCCTCTTAAGGAGAGTATAACAATGCTCATTATATAGCCAAAACTAGTGATACCAAGTGAGGTCACCTGAATATGAACCACAGCATGATCATGTGCATGTTGTCCCAAAAGATCATGCTACCAAATAATAAGCTGACAGGTTGTGTATCTCAGCTTCACTGGGTGATGAAACCGGTTCAATAAATATAAATGCGACAATATATTAGTGAATGTGGAGGGTCTACCGATCACCCAAGACACGGCCGCTAAAGCATATGTCATCATGAGTCCTATTAACACTCATATCATTTTATCAGGTTGATAACTTTCACATCATTTTCTCAGGTTTGGCTAGTTTTTCCTTTACATCAGAAGCAGTTACGTCTCATCTCACTTATTCCAGAGGAAACCCGAGAATTGCAGTGGTAAATGGTCTATTCACAAGGAATATGAGGCGGCTGATCCTTCACTATATTGTTGGAATAAATGACGGTAGTGAGTTTGATGATTACTTATCAGCAAGCAATGAGGACCCTACCCTAACTCTTTCTTCTATGAATAAAACGTCTGTTGGTACTAATTATATATTTCTTCTTTCTCCATTTTCTTGATCAATCTAATCAAATGCAACAAATTTTTTCCGCAAGACACATTTCTTCTGGAATGAAGATATTTGTCACCAATTGTAAGAGAATATTTTCAGCTTCTACGGTAACCATCGTAGTGGTTCAAACATAAATCCAGATTCTTTGTGCACTATTTATAAGAAATCAAAAATGACGTCAACTCTGTTAAAAGCTGAAAGTTTGACCACCAAAAGAGAAACCACAGTCAATTTGGACGTCAGCTATTTCAATGATTGAATTGTCTCTGTCATTGACTGAGAAGTTAAGAATGAAAAAATAGTTCAATGCATTCACAACTTCTCAGCTATTTTCGTTTTAAAGTGCTCTGAATGGAAGTTATCGGCATACATTCGAGGTATGAGCCATAAGAATGAACTCGAGTTGCGAATAGTGTGGCTGTTCATTTGGAAAGAAGGATATAGTTCATTCATATATTGAATTTCAAGCTTCAGTTTAATATCGATGAATAGTTAAAGGTAATATTTCCTCACCAACGATGAAATTAAACATTAAAGTTCTTACATTAAATGGTAGACCTCTTAATGTTTATGTGGCCATCTTAGTCTCCACACAGTGTATTTTGGCTATATCACTTTACACAAGCACAGTGAAAGTTATATGTTGTGATTAATTCTTACTGATATGAGTACCTAGATTACATCATTGTAATTGCACATTGGTGTAAATAGTTCAGCAGCTGCCACCCAAAAAAGAAATTTAATGTTAAAACGTTTCACAAACTGACAGTCCAAAACATATATTTTGAATGAATTCCCTAAACATGTTGCTGTAAAGTTCACGTTATTCTGTCTAACGCAAGAAAAAGTAGCTGAAGTTGGCAAACCCACTTTATGTTGGCGCGTCGGTGTTGGACTTGTCAAAGCTCTTGATATATGAATTCTTCTTTGATCAGATGAACCCAAAGTACTGTGACAGGATCTACACGGATCCAGACTTGATACAAATAACAACCGATGACGTATACGCTGACATGGCTGAACCAAGTTTGGTAAACGGATTTGCTGTGGAAGTTGTGCTACCTACTCGCTAGACTGCTCTGGAGTGCAAGCATTCAGAGTCGGAGACCTCATTAATAATTCATTCATATGCTGATATCACAGAACCATTTCGCAAGTGTACGGATAAACCATTCCACGTAGCTTGGTTGTGATGATTATTAACGTGACCAACATGAACTCGCATCTTAGTTTGAAGCCATCTAAGTCTAGGACATCTAGTTACCTTGTGAGGTAAGGACATTTTTTTCCTTCCATTCATTCTTATTTAAGTTGTCAAATTCTATATTATATTTTGCAATTGAGACTGGCTTTTGATTATTATAGATGAGAGTTTTGTAAATTCTTTTACAGCCCTTTTTGTCCATTATTATAAGCAAAACAGATGAGTGCATACATGGGTGTTGTATATTAAAACTGATACATCACAGAATCTATAGATTTTTATGCCATCCAACAGCCAGTTGGATTCAAGGAAATTTACATGGAATCGAAATGTATTACAAAACTTGTCAAGTTTGACCAACAAACTATCTTTCTATACAAAGTCATTTATAAAGAAGATTATCTTTTCAATCCAGTGTTCGCACATTACAGTAGAATTTCCATTAATGATATTAAGATATATCCTTATTTATGTTAGAAGGAGCTGAAATACATCTATCCAAAATATTTTCAGGCATTTATTAAGTCTTAAAAAGAAAGTCTAATCCAAATAGGAACATTTTTTCCATGTTTGGAAGATGTGTTGTGTGTGATGTGATTTGGATTTTTAACATAGCTTTAACAATTTTTCAGGCATATAGCTACAATGTTTGCAATGTGGCATTTTATAGTGATGTCTAGCACCGGGGCATCATGCCACAGACATGTAGCATGATGTCCCGCCCAGTCACATTATCCTGACACCGGGCCGACCAGTCCTAACACTAACGTCTTAATGCTGAGCACCAAGCGAAGCAGCTGTTAGTATCGTTTTTGTAAGTCTTTGGTATGACTCGGCCGGGATCGAACCCACGACCTGCCACATCCGAGGTGGACGCTCTAACCACTAGGCCACCGGAGCGGTTGTTTGGAAGAAGAGAAGTTAGAATGGTTTATCCTTGTGGGTTCATGAGCAACCATTCTTCTGATCAATGTTATTTAATAGAATACAATAGTATTGATGTCAACAATTGTAAGACCGCCCACGTGAAAATCTTGAACCATTACTTCTATTTTAATTTTGTCTCTTGCCCCATTCTAAAAAAATCCTTATAAAAATGAGATTCCAGTTATTTGATTATACTATGGAAAAGGGGATTTGGTAAATTCATTAGTAGGCAAGTACATTTTTAACAATGCCAAACTTTTAGTAACTGTAATCTTACCAAAACGGGTTAGTGATTTTTTTTTTGTACCACTGCTGAAATAAATGTTTAATTTCCCTAATTCTGTTATCATAATTTCATTTGCCATATTGTTTGCTCTGGGGAAAATCTTACGCCCCAATCAAAATGGTATTCTGTGCAATATTTAACATTACTACATGCTTTATTTCCAATACAGGCTGCTTTTTATTTTTTCCCGTTTTTTTTCTATGTTTATCCTAAGGTTTAAAAATTTAGAGTATTGATCAATAAGATCCAGTGTTGATTTTTAACTTTTCAGAGCCATCAAGAGTGACTGGTGTCATCTGAATTCTGTAGGATAATATATTAGCATCAGAGAGGGCGATCAGACCACTTTAGGGAATGGTCACCCTTGTTTTTAGACAAAAAAAAAAAAACAGTGACCCTTCATAGAGGTCAATACCACGTCTACGATTATTGTTTGTCCCAAACATAATTGTAGACGAACCCTCTCTGCTGCTATAATTAAATCATAATGTTATAATAAAATGGTACATCCGGAATCTCATACTGCAATAATAGCTCGAGAACGATTAGAAGCAATTAAAAAATTTCTTCCTGTTAGAGATTCATTCAGAAAAAATCTACAAGCGCAGCAAGAAGCTCAAGTTGAGTACGAAGAAGAAACTAAAAAACTGTTTAAACCCGTCACTGCAGCTACTGAGAAAGTTACAACTGTCATCAAAGAGGATCTTCTTCCGGTATCAAAACAAACTGCAGCGCAGACTGAAAAAATAGCAAGAAGAACTAGTCAGACAAGGGAGATTTTACGAGATCTTCCAACTAGTATAGCTGCGGTTCAGCCTCCATCTGTTGGTGAGGAAATACTTGAAAGTATTGGAAAACTTCGTACTGAAGTCGCCGACATAAGAAAAGAACATGTATCTAAACCCGAACTAGTAGAAAAAAACGTAGAATTAATTACAAAATTTAATGAAGGGGTTGTTGAAGATATTAGAAATACTGAAAGAGAAAAATTACCTGAAATGATATTATTTGGTATATTTAATAAATCTAGTATTTTAAAACCCAGTCATGAAAAAGTAAATGATGATAATTTCATTAAATGGATGTATCGCGTATATTACAACAAAAAACAAGCTAGAGGTTCAGAATACGAAAGTCTTGGTAGAGAAGTAAAAATACTTTATAAATAGAGACTGGAACAACTAAAACAAGAACAACCCTCCCAGCGGAAACTTCCTCCACCTTTACAACGTAAAAAAATTTCTGCGCCGGCAATGACATATTCACCGGTAGATTCACCACATGGATTTCGAAGAAGTGACTCACCTGACATACCCCCGGTCATCACTGAAGTACTTTCTCCGGTAATGCAACCACCAATATTTAAAACACCTCAAGATGAACCTAAAACAGGATCTGGTTTATGTCCTGATAATATCATTAATGATGTGTCACGGTTAGAAGTTCTCATAGGAGGAAAACGTGCCGGAAATAATTCACCAGAAATAATTAATGAAGCAGCTGATATTTGCCGGCGATTATTTCAAGGTGGTATTATGGATATTGGCGTTTACCGAGAACTCATTGATGAACTCGTTGATGATTAGTCACTGCGATTAGATAAATGGTAAATACAAATAAGATGATCATACATAATAATCATCGCAAACCTGTACAGGTCAGAGCGGTAAACTCACGATTACCAATCTACAGAGCTACTTACGGAGATGGACTTGGTGATGTTATTCAGGGATTATTTACAAGGACAGCTCCAAAAGTAGCACCCGTTGCAAAACAATTATCGATGAAAGCCATTGATATTGTTCATGATAAAGCTCCTAGTGCAATTGTCAATGTTGCTGGTAAGGCGTTCTTGGCGATCAAAGAAAGACTAGCACGATTAATAAGACGAAAACAACAACCACCAGTGAAACTGGCAAGTACTGAGGTGATGCCAGCAGACGTAAGTAAAATAATAAATCAGGCTGCAAATCAAAAACTAGCGGTGTTAGCAGGTGAACCAGGGAATAATATTTCAAGTTTGATATCAGGGAGTGGAATTTCCAAACCCGGTTTTCGTGTTAAACAAAAATAATTACAATAAAATGTTCAAGCGTGTATGCGATGAAGCATTTGATATGGAGGCACCTGTCCTTAAAGATGAATCGGTACATGATTATCAGTTTTATTCTTATGAAGCACGAGTACCAAATCAACGTGGAAGAATTGAACTACAAGTTCATGACACAAGTAGATACTTTTTACCCGCTGAGGCTTTTCTTGAGGTAGAAGGTACAATTGTAAGAACAAACAATGCTAATTAAGCAGATGCAATAAAAGTTGGTTTTGTCAACAACAGGATCATGGCACTGTTTGATAGCGCCACTTACATGATCGATGGAAAAAATATTGAATCAATTCAGAAAGATGTCGACGTTGCTACAACAATAATAGGATTAGCAAGATATTATGATGATTATACAAGATCAGCAGGTCCTACAATGATGTTTGTGAAAGATAATACTGGTCACCCTGAAAGCGATCAGTATGAAATAGGACGACCAAGAAATCATGCCGATAACGCTGATGCTGATGTGAGGTCGGTGGTTAAAAATGTTGTCCAAAATTTCAACCTGGGATTTGCAGCGCGTAAAAGTATGTTGCTAGGAAACGATAGAAGATTTTCATGTACAATTCCATTATCGCATATTTTTGGATTTTGTAGAAATGTTAGAAAGGTTATTTTTGAAGCTAGACACACGGTGGTTCTTGTGAGAAAGGGTGATGATAACGATGCTCTGTGGAGACCTGCTGGTGATGCTGGTAAGGTAGTACTATCGAAACTTTTACTGTGGATGCCGGTAATGACTCCAACAATCGCAGAAGAACAAAAATTAATTTCTTTCATGGACACTGGTGGTAAATTCTTGTTGTCATGGTTAACAACAAGCACAGATAGTATACAAACTGACGTTAACGGTCAGTTTACATGACATATAGCATCACAACAAGGTGTTTCTGCACCACGGCATATTTTTATTGCGTTTCAGACTATCGATCGTTTAGGTAACCAAGAACGTACTCACATGATATTTGATAAACTAGGTGTCACAGATATTTCTTTACGGATAAACGGACAACAAGAACCAACAGAGAATCTACAACTAAATTATGAACAAAATCATATAGGACGTGCATATCATCGTTTAATGTCATTCATGGACGTGATCAAAATGTTGATACTGGATTGCAAATATCGCAACATGATTTCAGAACTTTATATCCGATTTATTATTTTTCATTAGAACATCTTGATCTATCAAAACAATCTGTCGTTGATATACATCTCAAAGCAACATTAAATACAGGTGGTGTTGATTACAGAGCAATCGCGGTCATACTTAGCGATAAAGCGATGTTACTTGAAGGTGGTAGTGGTCGAATGAGAGTCATTGATGCACCAGTGGAAAATCTTTAATTATTCAGAAAAATAATATTTATATAAAAATGTCGTATAGTCATGTTAATGTTACTCTGACTCCTGGTCAGGTAAAAAAGCTTCAATCAAAAACCGCCAGCAAATGCGGAACTAAAATATCACTAAAACGAGATCAGATTAGTGGTGGTCCAAACAAATTATCGTTGACAAATAATCAGATTAAACATTTCAATAAAGCCCTGGAATCAAAAATTGGAGTTCAATTTCATCTTTCCCCGAGCGCCATCAAAGACATGGTTAAAATAGGTGGTATATTTCCACTTCTTGCGGCTATTCCAGTGTTAATAGCTGCTGCTGCTCCAGCCGTAGCAAAAGCAGCCGCGTTAGGTGCTGTTGGAACAGCTGCTGGAATGGCTCTAAAGAAAGCAACAGGAAATGGATACAAAAAAAGGGATGCAGCTTAAGATTGCCAGGATCTCGTTGGGGGAGAGGTCTAAGGCTTCCACGTTAGACGTTCCAGCATCAGATTTTGATTTACTTGATGCTGCTAAAAAATTAAAAATAAAAGCCTTTAGAGGTGTTTTTATGCAAGATCAATTACCGAAACAGCCAAACAAACTCGAAACAGGTATTATTAATCTAGACTCGAATTCAGGACCCGGTACTCATTGGGTATCATACGCGGTTGATCCACGTGGAATCGTTTATTTTGATTCGTACGGGTTAGCTCCACCCGTTGAATTTATCAAGTATGTCGCACCACTTCACGCAAGAACCTCTGGTTGCAGAGTTTGGTATTCAACGCTACCCAAACAAACAATGACAGATCCACCAATATGTGACCGTGAAGTAACTAATGTACTTAACGCTATATCAAAATCATCCAAACCACCACATAAAGTTGTGCATGATTATACAAGTAACCGATTCGTTGCGCGTAAAGCGTTTTAAACAACAGGTCTTATTATAATGGTTGATATTTACGGAAAAAGATCCTCACGCGTTAGGAGAACATCCAGCGATGTTGATCTGTCGAAGTATGTGACTAAAGATGACCTCGCTGATATCATGAATCTTGCTGGAGTTGACCCAGATGAGGTTGTTATTTTTCAAGATCGATATGGTAAACTAAAAACGAGCAACTTCAGATGGAATGATATAGTTCGACGAGTACTCGGTGCAGTTATGGATAATATTCCCGTGTTTACTGACAGCGGCAAAATCAGAGATTCAAGTATACGTCGACACCGTAGATGGTAAATTATCCATGTTGCGGGCCGAGTATGACGTTCACGTAGGCGCCTTTGGAAGATTTCGAAGAAATTTTCAAAACACCGACGAATCCATAGATAAATTCTTTGGCACTCCGCACGCCATTGATATAAAACTCGTTGATATCAAAACTAACCTAGACACGATCAAACAAACACAGCAAAACATCATAGCGGGAATTCCTGAGATCGTCAATAAAACCAACCTGATTAAAATTCCAGCCGGAATAACTCCCGGGCATATTACCAACATCGTATACACGGTATCATCGGGTTTTGCAACATGGTCGTAGCAAAATAAAACTATCAAATATACCGCAACAGTAACTGGCGTGTACAGGCTGTCTGTGTTTAGTGCTGCAAAATTTGAAATATTTACGTTTCCACGGCGTCATTCAACCGATAGGTTTTCGGGGGTTGTATCTGTTATATTAAATAGCGGAACCGAAGAAATATTTATTCTGGAAGCAGCTGATAAGAAATTAACCGCAACATCTTACTGGTGGTGTTTGGAATTTGTAGCTGAAACACCTCAATTGGTTACTGCATAAAAATATATGGATGGTGCACAATACAGGTACAATCAAGCGCGTGAATGGCAGGCGGCGCTAAAAGATCAAGTCGATCAATATACAGTAAAAGTAAAAAAATATCGACGACGATTACATTGATGTGATGTGATTGTTTATTCAGTATCCGCTGTTGTTGCTGGAACCGGTGTCATATTATCAGCGGTGACAATGATGGCACCAGTAGCTGTAACTATTTGTATTACAGCAGCAACAACTATTGCAGGTGTACTTAATATCATCGCAAAAAAAATATGTACTTGCACGAACGAAAAATTATCCAATTACATAATAAAATTACACACAGCGACGGTAGCATACTCAAAATTATCCTCATTGTTATCAGCGAGTCTCAGTGATGGCATTATATCTGATTTCGAGTTTTCAATGATAACTAAAATATACGACGAAAGTATCGGTATTAAAGATACAAGTATTAATAATGACAGAATTACTCCAGCAGATCGTGACTAACACAACTCCGCCAAAGATAACGATGATCTCGGTAAGTTCATCTGATCCTGAATTTAGTGTTAATTTTCCTACTGCAATTCCAGTAAAATAAATAGCACTAGCGCAATTACGGGTATATTACAGCTGGCCAAATATCAGATCAAAATCATTTCATGGTACACCAGCAAATAATTCGCTTGTATTTGCTAATAAAAACAAACCCGATGGAACACCTGACTGGGTTGTTGTTGGAATACCAACTGGCAGTTATGAGGTCGAACAAATCAATGATGAATTTGCTTGCAGAATAAAATCAATAACAGGAAAAGAAGCAAAAATATCAATTAATGTTCATGAGCTGACCCTGTCCTCGACGACTGAAATAAACTCTCCTGATTACGTCGTTGATATTTATCAATCTTCAATCAGATCCGTACTAGGCTGGCCTGATATTGCGCCAGAATATCATGGACCACCAGAACCAACTCGAGATGATTTTACATCATCGAAAAGTTTTCATCATAATATTAAAATGAATTATACAAGTTTCCGGTGGAACATAGAAAAACGTGTATGGGATAAACGGGATCAATTTCGTGTCAAGCGAACTGGTGGGTACTACTGGCTCTTCCACAACGTTGATGGTGGTAATTCATTTTATGATATAAATATCAGTAATGTCATTCATATCATAAATTCAGATCATGAAGAACAACTAGACAATTTACGTGATAGTTTTCGAGAATATTTGTTTGATTTGACATCTACGCGTGAAGAAATTATTAAACGAGTAGAAATTTTAAATAATATAGCTCATACTATTGAATATTTTCATAATAGAATCATAAACCTGGTTTTTGAATCATCAGGCGATCATAGAAGATTTTTCGCAACCAAGTACAAAATACCCGAAGCTGACACTGTAACGTTTAAGTTTCCTGATCATAATCCAGATAAATTAAGAAAATCTGTCAATGATGTCACTGATGAATATTTTCCTAAAATACTCGATGCGTGGAAAAAACTAGCACCACCTCCAACTGTTCTCAGACATAATAATGATCCACATGGCGGCGGCAGACACGTATCTCCGGGAATCGTTAATATAACCAGCACTATCATGGTCAATCTGGTTTGTGACGTAGTCGATGGCAGCTATCAAATAGATCTCGGAAGATCAAATCAGGCTCAAAAAGGATATATTTTATACACATTTACACCACAAGTTTCCCCCGGAAGTTTAATCGTGCAAGAACCAACTAATCCTGTGTATCTGCGGTGTCACAATAATATGTTAACACGAATAAATTTTAAGCTCACAGACCACCTTAATTGCTTAATTGACATACGTGGAGAAGAACTTGTGATAAATCTGTATGTGAAATCTTAAATAGTATATAATGTACCAGCACATGAGGGTTTTTATACATGACAAAGAAGTACTTGAAAACGCCATCAGAACAGCATTTTCACAAAATACAGAACAATTTAACGTTAATTTAGTTATTGATAAATACGGAAACAAGGATTTCTTATTAACACAAGAACAGTTAGATGAGCTCTGTCAAAAACGTATTATCGAGATCATTTGCAGCAGAGATCAGATCCTAAATTATGCACACTCCTGTATTAAAGTCGATCAACTTAAAAAAATAATATTCCAGAATGAATAAAATAAGGAGCGGATTAAGAAATATTTTATTTTATCAGAAATATTTTATTTTATTTTATTTTATCAGAAATATTTTATTTTATTTTATTTTATCAGAAATATTTTATTTTTTTCTGAATTTCAGTGAAAAATCAACAAATTTCGTGTGTTTTGAGGGGTATTTTACACGACGATCTGATGGATAATTCAGAAAATAATAAAATAATAAATCTGAGTACCAACTAACCCATCAGTTATAAATTTGATTGATTTACATAAATCTGAGTACCAACTAACCCATCAGAGTTATAAATTTGATTGATTTACATAAATCTAAGTACCAACTAGCCCATCAGTTTCAGAAAAAAATAAAATATTTCAGAATAAATATAATCTCAGAATAAATAAAATATTTCAGAATAAATATAATATTTCAGAATAAATAAATATAATCTCAGAATAAATATAATCTCAGACAGGGTTGTTTTGGTCGTTACCTGCTGACATCATTTTTCTTAAGTATCTTATGCGGGTACTGATTGTTTTATTCGTTTCGTACTCGCTGGATAATCCCAATCTGACCTTTTCTACGGCAACAGAAAGAGGAACAAATTTATTTACTTGATCATCGTTCACCATAGCCAATGACTGAAACATAGCTGCCTGAATCCGCTTCATGAACTTATATTGAGATGATAGAACGTACTTATTTTCATTCTTAAGTTCTTCTAACGTTTCAAAATCAGATATTATTTTTTTCAGGATTTAGTTCATCAGATATATTAATTCCGTTTTCTTCTAGTTTTTTAATAGCAGAAATAATGTCTTTGATATTTTCATGGTTCATTATATAATATATAAATCTTTAAAATAAAACAGAATTATCCCTATAGAACCCCTATCGAGTCTTTAGCGAGTTCGTCGGGATGTTTCAAGGACGGCACAACATATCTATCCTCATTAAACTCGCAGATTACCACCGTATTCTACTAAGTTTAGAGGATACACGAAACACTACCCCCTATGAGAGCCCCTAACCCGCCAAACAATGGTCTAGAGGCCCAAGAAGGTATGTTTGGTGAAGACACACAATCTGCATTAAACTCGCAGATTGCCATCACATTCTACTAAGTTTAGAGGATATACACATAACATTCAGTGAATGATGAGCCCTTATTCGAGTGTCTTAGCGAGCTCAGATTATGGATACATACAATGAATGACGAGCCCCTATTCGAGTGTCTTAGCGAGCTCAGGACAGCACAAACATATAACTTAATTAAGGAAATGTATATATACAATGAAATGGGTATGTACAATGAAATGGATATATACAATGAATGAAGGACAGTACAAACATATACGCTCAGCAAAATCCCACACACAATAATCAATCCCGTGGGTGATACGAAAATATGTATCAACCACCGGTCGATATGGTGGTTAAATTTTGCTGAGCGGGGGGTTTTGCGGTTCCCCAATTGTTATAAAAATTGCAATTATGCATACACCACCGACAAGTTGTCAGCCATGGGGATTCGATCCTGGACCGCGAGCGTCACAGTCCAATACGATACCGATTGAGCCATCGAATCTTGTTACAAACATATGTTTCGGAAGTTAATATATAGCTAAGGAACTAATTTCAAATATATCTGCACTAAAACAACGGTTTCTGAATAATAATAATTTCTACATTTAAATAACTATTTCTGCATTAAAATAACGGTTTCTGAATATATCTGTATAATAAAACAGACTGCAAATACAAACCTGTGAAATCAGTAACGGATTGTGAAATACACCTGTACACCATAACAACGGTTTCTAAGCTGATTGTAAATGCAGCATATACAGCTACCTGCGGATCAATAACAGCGGTTGTAAAATTGCCCTGATTTCTCGTAATGTTGTATGATGGGAAATCTTTAAAAACCATAAATATACTTCTACGAGTAATTAATTACGACATAATTAGTTAAACTGACTAATTACGATTATAAAAAATCAAAAATCTACGAATAAAACTATATATTACAAAGTAATCTCCCCTTTATATAATCAAAAATTCAGTAGTGTATGGGGGAAATACTGTGACATAAATTAAAAAAATTAATTCAAGGTGGTGATGATAGTTAATAAATATAATTCGAGGTAGAGATGATAATTATTGATATCGGAAGGTGATTCTCTGTTTATATTTTTTCGAGAAAGTGGTTTTATATATATTTTCTGCTACTTTTTGTACTGAATGCGGGTGAATATCACAATATTTCGCAGCAGAACATATTGAATGAAATATAATTACTTCGCCAGTTTCTCTGTTTGTGGAATTTACCGCCCCTCTAGAAACTGTCTTACATCTTCCTGTATTACCACATGCAGAGTTCACGCTTTGCGTGACAACACGAAGGTTGGATAAATTATTGTTTTGAGGATCCACATCAATATTATTGACCACTAGGCCGTCATTGATCACTCCGAAGAAACACTCGTACGTAAATCTATGACACAGATAATGTTTCTTTACTCCCTCGTATGTGAACATTAGATAACCATGATTATTAATATAACCAACTGGTTTTTTTAACCTGCAGTGTCTGATCACACCATTAATATCTGATTCATAGTTTGTTATTGTGGGATGTGGGACAAATTTATTTTGCTCCATTTATACAATAATATTATTTGTTTAAATCATTGTTTGTCTGAAATCTTGATATATAATCCTCCACGGATTTTATAGCGTTTTCACCATTATTATTTTTTTTGGTCATAATATCTTTTAAGTTCTCTGAACCATTTTCCACCACACTTCAAACATAATTCTGTTTTTCCTCGCACTCCAATACCACACCGCAGACATGGTATTGGTCCTAGACTTCCTCGTTGTATACTTTGTAAGTGCATCCAACAAAATTCCTTTCTGCAGGTTTTATTGCATCGATTTACTGAACCGATCATCAAACATCTGCACTGAGACATTGTATATATATAATTTTCTTTATTTAAATATTTGTTTTAATTATATGAATGAGTTTGAGAGATTATCCCAAACTAGGCCTGTTAAATATAAATTCAACCTCGACAGATTATCTCCAGACTTGCCAGTACGAGATTTGGTTGATCCGAAAAATAAAAGTCTGATCTCGAAAATTCACGACGCCAAGAAAGAATTTTACACGGATGGTGCATCTCATACATGGTCAACGTTCAAGATTATACGCAATACTGTCAAGGACGCCACAATGAATGACAAGCGAGCGGCAACTATCATTAACTACATCACTGAATACGAGGGTAATCAAAAATATTTCTTCAAAGTAAAATTTATTGTATTAACAGAAACAGGCAGTTGGATTATCCGTGACAAATATGATCCTGTCCTTGGTAATAATAAAACTGTCATATTAAGTAAAAATTCCAGACCGGGTCTATTGACGGGTATTGATAAACCATATTATGAGCGAGCGTATCCTTTAACAGCGGTTATTTATGGAATCTTTGAGATAAATAAAAAACCCAACGTTGATAAACTGGCACCCACGAAATTTTCAAGGTTAAATTGTGTAGCCGAACGAGTAATAGAACACTTTACAAACGCGATGCGTGGAAATGGATTAACTGATTTAAGGCGTGAAAAAATAAACTCGTGGGCTGATTCAGTTAAGGATACCGGTGCTACAATAAAAGATGTTGCTGAATTAGGAAAAATATTAAAATTTCCAATAACCGTAGCGACAATAACGGGAGAAGTACAGTACGAATCGAAATATAAATCGAAAGGAGCTCCAATAAATATTATTGATCATAACGCGCATGCATGGACTAGCGCAGTAACAATATTTCCACGTGATCGAACTGTTAGATTTTACCCCTCAGATATGAGTATGTTTGATTTTATCAACGAAATAAGTAAAAACGATCCTGTATCGGTATGGTTATTTAAAAGTGATGAGGAAGGTGAATTTGATCAGTTTGTCAGACCAAATGGTGAAATATATCGAACAGAATCCCTCCATGACGAGATGAAAAATCTCGCGGAGAAGTTTTTAGAGTGCAAGCACGCGGAAAATACTGACAAATTACTAACTAATTGTTTTACCGTTCCATCTGTTGCGGCTCATTTCGCCAGAGAAAGAAATTCATGGAAACCAACACGATTTGATTTTCTCGAGGACGTACGCGCAAGTTGCGTCGAATACGGACATGGCGGATTGTGGAATACCAAATATGATTACGATGATGTTATTTCGGTTGATATGGTTGCATGTTATCCAGGAAGTTTTCTAGGATACGGAGATTGTTCTGTGTACTTTAAAAGATTTGGTCACCCTACAAACGAGATGACGCGAGTGGCAATTAATGGACCATTACCTGATTTTGATCTGACTGGATTCGCCTGTATTGAATCATTCGAGTTTAACGAAAATCTTCACAAGATTTATGTTTGGTTTGGTAGACATTTTTGTGAAAAACGTTGGGCACCTATAGTTTTATTTTGGTATATGCTAGATTGTGCGATACTGACATCGTTGGTGGTCAGTGAGGCAATTATATCATATCATGCACAGACCAAAGTTTGGTTGCCCATGTCAGATTCTATCAATCTCGATGAAGTTATTAGCGAGTTTAAGGAAAAATATCCTGATGTTTCCGAAGATGATATTCCTAAAATTCTCGAGATTAAACTCAAAACCGCAAAAGATCTCGGCAGAAAAATTATAGGTAAATTTACTCAAGGTGGTGCATATGATTTTAGAAGACATCACGCACGATTAATTTTAGATGATGCCGAGTACGATTTTATAATCGCTGATACAACAGCGAGAAATATATTTGTAAATCGAGAAAGTGTTTATTTATCCGACGGAACAAAATTGGGTACGATCGTTAGTTACATAAATGACGTCTCCCCACAGTATACTCATCTAAGATCTTCCATGTTGGCTTATGTTTCCATAAATTTATTATGGATGATTAATAGATTTCCTGAGACCGCAGTCAGAGTCGCAACAGATTCGTTTTATATTTCAAGTAAATATTTAGAATCTGTTATGAAATTTACAAGTAATGATGAACGATGGAGTTCGTGGAGGATAAAAAAAGAAATATTACACAATTACACAGAATCAGCAGATGTTCCAATGAGAGATTTTTATCGCAAGGGTAATAAAATATCAGAAATGTCGAAAGCGCCATCATTGAGTGATCCAATAACTAGATATAAGACAGTATATCTCAATGGACCTGGTGGATGCGGCAAAACGACTCGAGCAATTAATGTTTTTAGAAATTCAGATATGATCGTGCTGACACCCACACATATACTTGCACGCGCGATGAAACAACGGCAAGTACAATCGTGCACATATCATAGTTTCTTTCGGTGGCGCGGGGATACATGGACTCCTGAACGAATGGGAGAAAAATATATACCTAAAATAATTATTTGGGATGAGATATGTATGGTGTCATTGGATACATTTAAAATGTTTCTTGATTAGTTGTTGACGAAAAATACCGCTATAATAATGTGTGGCGATCATGGTCAACCGCCGCCCTTTGTTGGACCATCTCCACATGATTGGTTAAAAAATTTCGTTGATTATTACGAAGAAATAGATGATGATCATAGAGCTCTCGATGCAAATTTAAAGGAGTTTAAAAAATTAATCAGATTACAATCAAACAAAATTCAGTGTGAAATAATACGTGGAGTGATCTCAGAGACCTCAATGAGTGATTTTTTAAATTTATGGAGACCCAACGATTTGATAGTAGCAAGCAGAAAAATAATCAGAGACGATTTACAACAGCAATTATTTCAGCTGCATAAAGAAAAATATTCAGAATTACCCGTACCGTTGTGTTATAGACCATCAGATACACGAAAACAGAATATTAATCTTGATATTCCAGGGCAGACTGAGAAACAAAATTTCGTATTAAATGATATTGTCGCTGTTGATATCAGTGTGGTCGAAGATGCATTACGCGCTGACAAATCTCCATGGGTGTTGGGATACGCCATGACGATCCACTCGTCTCAGGGATTAACTATTTCTGACACACGAGTCTGGATTGTAGACGATCGTATCGAGTGGTCAAATTTAGTTTATTTAGCGGTATCGAGGGACAGAAAAATATCTCAATTACGTAGAATTATAATTCCTGAAATCGTTGATAAATTTAACATCATCGATTATGATATAATAAGAAAAAAATTAATCGGATACAAACAATCTGATAAAAAAAATAAACGTGACTTTTATCTTGATGTTGAATTTATTATTGAGTTAAAACAGCAGCAGAATAATCATTGCACAAGTTGCAATTGCATAATGCTGTGGAGGTATTCGAGTAATGATTCAAGACAATTTACCATAGATAGAAAAGATAATGGTCGCGGTCATACACGAGAAAATACCATGTTGACCTGTCTTGAGTGTAATCGACGTCGGGGTGCTGGCACCCTTGGCGCTAGTTAAGTGATCGCGGTGGTAGTTGTGTATCCTCGGGAATTATTTGCAGTTGTTCACGTACAAATCCACGTCGAGGAGCAGCCGAATCTAATCTGTAGATTGCAGGTCTACCTGGCGATCTTGTCACGGTGGATATTTTGTGTGTAGTAACACTCCAAATAGGATCAGTCGCTCTTTTTTACCACCTTCAAGTTCACCAGGCTCATATAAATATCCAACTGTAACATCACCCAATATTTTCTGTTTTTCAACATCTTTTCGTTGTGTTGGTATATTGTTTTTTGTAATTGCATTAATGGGTTTCATGTTGGTTGTTCGTGTGATCTCATTATTTAATGCAGCTATCACGCTTGGTAATATTGCAACCCACTCGCGAGATCTTTTAGACGGAGATGTTTTAGACGGATTTATTAATAATTTAGCAGTATACGACGATGTGATGCTAGACAAACAATCAAATCCGGCCAGAATATTTTCCCGAGGTAGACATAAAAATACAAACGTGATCTATGTTACTCAACGATATACACAAATTCCGAAGGTGATTAGAGACAATTGCAATATTTTAGTTGTGTTTGATGGTGTAGACACACACACACTTAGAAATATTCATCAAACTTGGTGTGGTGGTGACATGGATATAATTAAATTCAGAAATTTCTTCTCACAAGCGCAAGCTACTCCGCACGGATTTATAACAATAAATTTACATGATCCAAGAACAAGATATCGTGTGGGTCTTGATAAAATCTTTTAATTAATATCAGCAGAAGGGGTGTAAATTTAATTAAAAAGATATCATTCATATAATGAACAACTGTGCGTGGCTGCGTCAAGGAACCACTAACAAATGTGATAAAAAATGTCTTGGAGAATATTGCAAAAAACATAATTATCTTATAAAGAAAAATCCTCATGCTGGTCCACGAAGTTGTGTTGGTTGTAACAACGGCGTTAGAGGATTAGATTTGCAAAAATTGCGGTGGAGATCGATACAGAAGTTTGATGATATATTACAGAAAAAGAAAGAACATAAATCCAAAAATAGAAAAACCACCATCAGAACTTGAATACTACTTGAAACATAGAACAAATTCCCAGGATTCAGATGAAGATTCCCAGAATTATTGAGGAGCAGAGAGGGTTCGTCTACAATTCTGTTTGGGACAAACAATAATCGTAGACGTGGTATTGACCTCTATGAAGGGTCACTGTTTTTTTTTTTTTTGTCTAAAAACAAGGGTGACCATTCCCTAAAGTGGTCTGATCGCCCTCTCTGCTGCTATATTATATAAAATTTATTTTCAATCCTTTAATATTTGGATTTTCACTGATCATGTGGGCTAATATCTCTGCACACAGAAGGAAAATATATGGGGAGAGAGATCACCTTCTATGCAGCCCCCTAATGTCAAACCACGATGAACACTGTCTATTTACAATAAAGCATTGTTTTAATATTTTTGTATAACAACTTCATCAAATTTTTTAAGTCTCCACCAAAGTTAGAAAGGATAACACTTTATCAATGAAAGGCCATGAGACGCTATCAAACAAGTTTGAAAGTCAATAAAGAAATTTCGAGGACTTAAAGAACCAGCATGGCAGCAAAACTTTCACAATCAAATATGGTTTGCATCTTAATTACCTGATAAAGAGCAACTAAAGGAGTATATGGTGGAACATAAACAACCTGCAAATAAAGGGGCATGATAACATCAAAAACAGCTGGCCCACATCGGTATACAAGGAGGGGATTGAAGAGAAGAACTAAATGTGAAAAAGCAAGTTTGAGATAGTATGATGGCTAATGTGACTCCTGGGGCAAGAATTTATTGAGGTACACTAATGAGTACTCGTTTGCGATTGTAAATGCTTCCTTCAAAGTATAGATACATCCATGTTCCAAAAATAATTGTTTAAATTGTCCACAGCAATGGTATAAAATGTCCATATCAGATTGGCAATAATTTAACATTACTTCCTGCAAGTCTAAGGGGTTGGAAGCATGAGATTGTTACTAAGCGTAAAAGGATTCCCATTGTTTCAGTGTGCATATTGTCAGGGGTGTAATAGTGAGCATCAGGCAAAAGCGAGAGGACAGCATGTTGATTGTCTTCGGTATTGAAAAGGTGTAGAAAATACCATATGGCAATTTATGTCATTCATACATTTTAGGCATTCGACTTAAAGGCATGGCCAAGTAACTCATGAAATCTTTAAACTCTACTTGATGATTTTGCCTCTGTTCATGGTGATGCAGGTGCCTTATTTCAAAAGAAATTATCCATTGTATCCCAAGAAATCGTGAGCCATCACCATGTCATACTGATGACAGTCTCCGTAACGTTGGAAGACCTCTTTGCTTTATGTGTTGTCAATAAGGTCTAAGAACCATTTGGCAAAATCGGGAAGAGTGCCGAGTCCTCAAATGATTTTTTAATGTCCTCCTGGAATCGTGTTACAATGAGCATAAAGGAAAAAAACATAAGATTCTTGGATGCACTTCTCACAAGCCCGATGAATGACGCAGATATTAGGAATGTGAGTGCCGGTGTCTTGCATACATTCAAAATAAGAAAAGATGAAATCCACTTGTGTATTTTTCTTCTTGGTCTTCAAGGCTTTCACCTGTTGAGGGTTGTATTTTTGGATGCAACATTACCGTTCAAAGTCTACTATTTGGTGATAAAAAACGACATCTTTTATTTCCTGGATAAATGTGTATCTCAGAAACATATTGGTGTGAATGTGATGTTTAAAGGTAGAACACAATCTTAACAACTGGCAACCACTATTCATTGTGGACCCTGCGTCATGCGATATTTCGTAGCAAGTAGGACTGATATAGGTTTGCTTGCAGTGAATTAGTTCTTTCCTTCCAGGAATACAGGTTTTGACATTAAACAGCACTGTCATCTCTCTCTACAATGAACCTGTTGCTCCAGTATTTTATATACTTGGTCGCATTTTTCACAATAATAATTTATATCTGAGAAATGGCATTGAAATGTTCTTCATGATGATAGACATAAAGTATTTTCCGTCTGGGAAATCAGGCCCTCGACACAACAGAGGTCTACAAACCACCTTAGGATACAATTTTAAGGTGTAGGGTAGAGCAAAGATGTCTTAAAGTTTGTGCATTTCAGAAATGTCACATGCAATCTCTTTCGATATGCCTGCCTGCTACAACAGGAGTTCTGCTTCTTTTCTTTGGTTGGATAAGTCTGATTGTCAGATGATTTTCCAGGCTCTTTTCCATTCTTTGCTCTCGTTCCTGTCAGCATATGTTCGACCCACGGCGAAGGCACAGCTACGCATATCTGGTCTTAATTTGGATGATGATGCATTTGGTACTGCGAATGTTGTCCACCAGCAACACTTTCTGCATCCGCTCCCTTGATGAGTGGAAATGTGGGTCATATAAAGTGTTGTTTTTCTTCCAATGGTGATATGAAACTTGTCATCAGATTATTGAACGTGTTGAATTGTGTCAAAGAATTTAGAGGGCAACAATTCTGCTGGGGAAATTTACTGGATCCAGATGGGCGACTTCAAACTGTTGTGATGAATGGAGAGTATCATCTTAATTTGCTTGGTATTATCGTTTCACTTCCTCTAGCATAGAATCCCACAAATCGGCTATGAAACCTTCTACTTTCTGGGGCTGCACTTAAGACTTAAGCTCTTTAAATTTAACAGTGCACGTCTAAGCAGTAGTTTAAATTTTTCTGGAAGTGCGTTTTTGCGTTGGCTGAATGTGGTAATTCTTTTGGGGAGCTGCAGAACTACTTTCTTTTGGGGTGGTCTCTCTTGGTCTTGGGGTAGAAGTGGAGGGTACTGATTCAGGTTTGCGCATGTAGTCTTCAAAATCAGTCGCATGGATTTGAGTTAACACTTCAGCTTGTGTGTAAGGCGATACAACACGTCATTGCCTCTCACTTTCTTCTGCTTTCTCACTGGAATACTGTGATCGTTTCATCTTGATTCCAAACTTCATTTCACTCGGTTTTACACACAGCTGATCTTTATATATAGGATCATCGTCTTAGCCTAAAAAGCATTCACTCAGCTCACAAACGGTCGAAAAACAACCCACCCATCTAGTCAGAGATTTGTAGAGAGTCAGACCAAAATTTACATCAGAGATGAGGACGGGCTACTCCTCTCGAAATAAAAATCAAGATACTTGCTATATTTGTTAGGAGAAAGGACATTTGGCTCCGGAATGCCCACAATGTCAAAGCAGAACAACAGTAGAAAAGAGAGACAACGGAAAATATACCTGTTATCATTGTCAGCAGAACGCACATATTTATTTCAGAATTCTCTACGATAAAGAGAACAAACAAAAGAAGTGAAAAGAATAGAAGACGACTTCAGAAAATAAATAAACCATTCCCGTCAATAAAGGCAAGAAATCATAACCATGAGAAGAAGGTGAAAATGAGGAAGAACCTATGCCACTGGAGAAATTCAAAAAGAGAGACAGACAGTGAAAAAAGAAAATGGACTTTTGTGAAGTGTTGGTAAATTTTCATTGTGTTTTCAAAAGAGACTATTCCAAAAAGAAATCGTGTCTCTTTGTCTTAATGTTTTTTGTACTCAGTGACTTAAACACATACTCACTCGCGCACACCATTCCATAATGGGAAAAGGGGTTAATGTTTTACCTGATTTGGAAATATCTGACTAGTTTATCTCTTTTTTTTTTAAATGTGGGTGTCCCTGAAAAGGACCGATGGGATTTGTTTTTGACAGACTCATGGACTTGACATAATGAGCTTTAACATTCTTAAGCCCTTACAATGACCAAGTCCTACTTCCTCCCTTGCTACTATTGATACTTTGGTAGTAACTGCTACTTGCATATACATGGCAGTGAGCGTAGATGTAGTGATGACTGGGTTAGAGTGCTCGGCACGAGGTATCTTTCTCTTGGATAGAGCTCAATCAGTCTAATACATCTGTCTTAGCTGCCTTAGGTCTGCCAAGATGTCGTGTAGCACACAAAGTTTTTCTCTCGCCGTCATTCTTCTGACCTGATCTTTCACAATTTATGTTCCCTTCTTCTCGCTTTCTTCTTTACCCTTCTTCCTGTTGATGAATACCACATATTTTTTCTGCTGTTTTCCACCATTGCAAAAAAAAAACTCTTCAATTCTTCCTTTTGTCTCTTCCTAAAATCCTCTACTAAAGGTAACGACAAGGGAGAAGATGGTGAAAGCAGTCGTGCCGGTAACAATTATTGGGAACATGAAATAAAATCTGCTAAATCCAAATTAAACTCATCCTCTTTTGGAAGTATGACGGTTGTTTTCATAGCCTTCATACCGTCACTCCTTTATGCACAGCAGGCACATCCGAATACATTGCCTTCCTAGTTTCAGCTTTACTTAATCTATGACTCAATGATCGCACGAACGCAAGCACACCTATATACCGCATGCGTCTCGCTTCTTTCTCTCTCTTCTGATTAGAAGAAAGACTCTGAATGAAGTTTGTAATGTGATCTAAGATTAGTGAAACATTTTGTTTCCTTAGGCCATAACTACAAGTATTTTGTCTCATGGTTTCACCTGTCTTCAATAACGATCAAGCTGAATAACGTGTTGACAAGCGTAACGTCGAAGACATATACCATGTTAGCAGGTATGGAGGTATTTACTCATGCCAGGAATGCTGTTCAACCCGAACTAGCTAATGTATGTAAAATCATCATGGGCCATCACAAAGATTATCGATGCAGCTATTTGGAAAAGAAGGATTTAAGTGGAAAGACTGGGGTATCTCAAGACGATCTTGCTGTATGGACCATCTGTGAGGCAAAGTTTGAGGAAAAGAAGAATGCCTGTTAGATGCCGATTATGTTAACTCTGTTTGTTTAGCAAACCAAAATGGTCCATTTCAGGGTCATTTAGATCTCTAGAAAAGAGACACTACTCAATCATTGTCATAGGTGTTTGTCTATGTTTTGGTGTGTACCATGTTGTTTTGATGGGGTTTTTTTTTGTCTAAATTGACAACTAAAACTTAAAATCCTTTACCATTATCCGTCCTATTTGACCTCCATAAATGCTTTTGAGGCTACAAATCGTTTTGAGGCTATAAATCGTTTTGAGGCTCCAAACACTTTTGAGGCAATAAACTTTTGTGAGGCTATAAACCCTTTTGAGGCTATAAACCCATTCCTATGTTAAACCTATTGACCCCTTTTACACAGGATTTTCCATACATAGATACCGTGGTGCCCATTGAGATCAACCCAAACACTGTTACTATGTCACCTCCATTGATATCAACCACTTGTAACATTGTTACCGTTTGATGTTATATACTTTGAAGTGTCAATCTATGGGCCATTTTAACATAGGATTACCCCTTTGAGGCTCAAGTGCTCCCTTTGAGGCTGAGATGGCCCATATAACTACTATCTTAATTTTTGTTTCAGTTTGCAGACCATCATTTTCAGCGGAAAAGAAATCAGTAATGAATGTACAGTTCCTATACTTCTAACACTATGTATCATTTTACTGGGACAAATTCCTGAATGAAGTGAGAGTTTGTACTAAATGCGTTTACCCACTCAGCTCCTAAGACACAGTCGATGACTTCATTTTCTAACACAAATTGTCCAGAAGTGTGTGTGTGTGAAGGGGGTAATGCTGTCAATTTTGTTCACGTTTCACATGAAACAGATTTTTTCTGCGCCAACAATGAGACTACTTTCGAGGTTTGGAAAAGTCCATTTTTAAGTTATATGGGAAAGGTAATAAGTGTGTCGTCTGCATCCAATATATGCAATGTGCAGCTTTAATATTTCCCGACACAAATTGAACAAAATAAAAATGGGCAATTGATGTAACCCTTATGTAACTATTTAAAGGGCTGTAGCGCCTTACGTTAGGGATCATACTGTTCTTGTCGTGCCTTGGTGCCTACCCATGCAATTTCAGGGGGTGCGACCCACCGGCGCCAAGGATGTATCACCCTCACTGATGTTCCTTGCAGAGGGGTACAATATCTCGAAATACACAATCTCATGTTCGTATAAAACCTGTATCATTGCACGGTACGGTGAAGTCTTGCCGAGCAATGACTGTGCAAACATTAAATTGCGGGTAAATTAATCAGGTTTGAAAAACATTATCAAAACCAATGTCATACTGTCTTGTTGAAACAGCACGATTGATTGTAACAAACCACGTGGATGTTGTTGCACGTGTGAAAATAAATTTCGAAATCGGTTGTGATCCATGCCTCCAGAGCACAAGGTTAATTGAATATTTCACGGCGTATGATCATCAACTCTCTTAAAAAATACCAAAATATTACAACTGTCTTTCTGGTCGTATTAAGTACTTGAGTGTATCGTTGTGTCACATACATGATATTAGTGTTTTTTATGCATGCCACGTGAACAATTTCTTGCTGGATTTTTCTGGCAATCTAGCAAGATGTGATTGTAAGCCACCAAGTTGAGATTCCCATCAATGTCATCAAGCGATGGAGCTTCAACGATATCTGTGATAAGTTCAACCGTGTACGACAAGTCGCTTGGGTTGACAATGTTTTCATTTATCGCTTTATTCAAATCCTTGATAAAATCGTAACGTTGCTGATCGTCTGTAGATGGTACAAACGAATAAAGCTTATCCCATTGCAACCATCTCATTATCAGGTTTAGCATCAGCTGCGTGTTACCAGATACCGATGGTCCAATGATATTCTCATGGATAGAATTTGGCAACATTGGATAATGTTTAACTGTGGATCGTTCTTGTGTCACTTTAAAGTCAATCACTACCATGTTGGAGTCTGACACTATATAATAATGATTTGAGTTCACATTGCATTTGATGTAAAACTATCAATGAGACTAACAATCCCACCGAGATAATGACGCACAATCACATATATGTAATCACAGGTACATGGGTAGGTTGTGCACACAAAAATATAAATTTTATCTATGCAGACAGCAAGCTGTGGCATGCAACATTAATCTCATTGGCGATTCATGGTGGCAATTTTCCTGCGTTTCTTGGTAAGTTGCTAACTTCATGACTTGGGCTCTTAGAAAAGAGTTAAGCCTATAGTATAGCATCAAATTAAGGTCATTGTCCACTACCGATACTCAGTGAATAATGATCTGTTTCTAATAATAATTATCTTAGGTCCCTGTAGATGACTTGCACTCATGCACAAACATTATGCTTATTCTATGGCAACTTCTTTCAGTTTTTTGTCCTCTAATTACACTATCGCAAAGAAGCTTTACATATATCTATGATAAATGCTTCCATGGATGGAAATGATGTCCCACGTTAGGCCCTTGTCCTCTATCGGTACTGCATGAATAACCATATGATTCTATCAATATTTATCCCAAGGTCCGTATACATGACTGGGACTCTTTAAAAATGTTATACCTACAGTATAGCATCCTACCTTAAGTCCTTGTCCTCTATTTCTACTCAAAGAATAAGCATATATTTATGTTAATAATTGGCCTAGGTCCCTTGGTCTATGCATGACTTGGTCTCACAGGATCATTATGCCTATTCTATAAGAACCTCCCTTCAGGTCCTTGTCCTCTACATATACTGATACAACAGGAACGAAATAATGTTTGCTTCGATCATAAATGTTTTCCATTTTTCGAAATGGTGTGCCAGTGTTATGTCTATTCTAAAACAGCTTACATTAGGTCCTTGCTCGATGCCGATATTCAGTGAATAAGCTATTATACTTTTTTCTGGCAACAGCTTTTTAAAAGCCAGGACCATCCCTGAAGCATACATTTCCAATATTATTGTATGCTCATTTTTGTCTACACTAGTTATCACTTAAAACCCAAAACATTACCTACCCCTACAGCTGGAGTTGTGCGAATCCTTTTAGCAGACCGCTTGCTGACAAAACCATTAGTATTGTAAAGGTCCTTTACATGTAGTAACGTATTTATACCTTTAGAATTTTCGTTATTCTTTATCAAAGGCACCTTGCACGTGGTGTCACAGGACGAATCGTACTCACGATTTCGAAATACATAGACCATATTATAATCACCCTCGGGTATCGTTGTACAGAGAAAAAGAAACGAAACCCGAGTACATGTATTTAATTAACAACATTTACACCATTCCGTGACAATACCTCCCCCCTAAAAAAAAAGTGGTATCACTTTTAGAACAATCACGGAATGTGAACAATGAATCATTATTAAAACTTCCAATTTTCGGACCGAACGAAATGATTTGCTAATTACACCCTACTTAAAAAATCACCTCCCACATTTTCTGACCCTCGAATTGCCTCGATTCGAAAACTGTATGGTTGCAAAGACAACGCCCAACGCATCAATCTTGCATTGGTGACCTTTGCTTTATTCAAATATAAAAGCGGCTGATGGTCCGTTTGCAAGGTAAACTTCCTCCCAAAAAGATATGTATGGAATTTTCCTATTCCCCATACTAAACCTAGGCACTCCTTTTCAATCACGGAGTACTTTTCCTCTCTAGGGAGCAATTTCCTACTTGCATAAGCAATGGGCAATTTCATCCCCCCTTGCTCCTGTAGCAAAACAGCCCCAAGACCCGTATCGGACGCATCAGTCCTCAGTACAAAAGGTTTATCTATTTCCGGCAACTTTAAAATTGGTGCACTTACCAGTTTGTGTTTTAGAGTGTTAAACGCTTTTTCCTGGCATACACCCCATGAAACTTTATTCGGTTGCCCCTTCCTAGTCAAATCCGTTAATGGGCTGGCAATAGCCGAAAAGTTAAGGACGAATTTCCTGTAGAACCCGATTAGACCTAGGAAAGACCCTACTTGTTTTTTTGTCTCTGGTCTAGGGGCATCCCTGATTGCTCCTATTTTATCTGGATGAGGTTGCAACTGGCCTAGTCCCCTTACCAGATGTCCCAAACATTCCAGACTGGAATACCCTATGCTACACTTAGTAGGCCTAACTGAAAGGTTTGCAATGTGAAGTCTATCGAACAGATCCCGTAATACCTTAACATGTTCATCCCATGTATGCGTGTAAACAAAGATGTCGTCTACGAAGCTGTCGACGTTTTCCGTTCCGTTTAATAATTTGCGCATGAGACGAACGCACGACGCACCGGCGTTGACTAAACCGAAAGGCATAACTTTAAATTGAAACAGTCTTTTGGGAGTCGCGAATGCCGTTAACTCGCGGGCATTATCGGCGATGGGTATCTGCCAATATCCCTTGCTTAGATCTAATTTGGAAATGTATTTATGACCTGCCAATTTTGAAAATACACTTTCCATATCTGGCATTGGTTCTGCATCAAATACGGTGATCTTGTTTAATTGCCGAAAGTCGATGCAAAACCGGTTGGTCCCGTCTTTCTTTCTGACTAACACCACGGGGGACGAGTATGGGGAGTTTGAAGGTTCGATCACTCCCTGGTCTAACATTTTCATCACTTCTTCGCTGATTGTCTCCCGTGCATTAAAGGGTATCGGATATCCTTTAATCCTGATAGGCTCAGTGGTATTCAATTTGATCTCGTGTCGAATTAGACCCATACAGCCTGGTCTGTCCGTGAACACATCTGGATATTTGGACAAAACCTCCATAATCTGTGTACGTTGACCCTCCGATAACTCAGGGCATACATTTATCTGGTCAATACTTTCTTTACCAACGTCCATGGGGTATTCAAGGGGTATTTCTGTGCTGGAGACGAATTCCGCTTCGTCACCAGACCTATCCTCTATCACCGCAACGCATACTACATTCAAAATCCCTTTATCAATCGTTTGTCCAGGTCTCGCTACGTAGAGTTTAAGCATATTGGCATGAAATGTCTTGGACTTCCCCTCCATATCAATGATATAATCCTTTTCGCCTTTCACCTGTCTGACTTCATATGGCCCTTTCCATTGGACTAGCAGCTTGTTGTTATTCGTTGGGAGAAGCACCAACACTTGATCGCCTACGTCAAATTTTTTACTCCGAGTTCCTCGGTTGTAGTACTTGGCGTACCTACGACTAGATTTCGCGAGTTCGTCTTGCGCCATTTGACAAGTACTTTCTAATCTTTCGCGCAAATCAACTACGTAATGGTATGTGGTCTTAACTTCTTCGTCCGCGACCTCGTCTGTCCACAGTTCACGAAGTATGCGTATAGGACCACGAACTGTCCTACCGTACAATAGTTCAAACGGGAAGAAACCCAAGCTTTCCTGAGGAACCTCGCGATATGCGAACAGAAGGGCGTTCATATATCTATCCCAATCCTTCGGTCTTTCCGCACACATTCTCCGCAACATTTGCTTCAATGTGCCGTTGAATTTCTCGACCAATCCATTGCACATAGGATGGTAAGGTGTTGTGCGTAACTGTTTAAGGGACAACAACCTACTAATTTCTGCCATAGGATCTGAGGTGAATTGCGCTCCACAATCCGTAAGAACCTCTTCGGGCACTCCGACCCTGCTGAACATGTCTACGAGCGCTTCGGCTACACGTTCGGTTTCAATTGATGGCAAAGCTATGGCTTCTGGATATCTGGTAGCGTAATCTACCAGTGTCAAGATGTATCGGTTTTTCCGATCTGTATGCGGAAATATTGGTCCTACAATGTCGATGGCTACTCG